>JARHVA010001630.1:2282500-2732500 GCA_037957365.1 Torreya grandis | reverse complement strand
CTTGCCTTAACCCTTAAGGCTTCATATTACATTAATACATTGACCATAGCATCCATAGGTCACCCTTAAGCAGTTACACATTTCAAATAGGCCTTAAGTGGCCCTTATAGATCTCATGGAGACATATTCACTCTTTTAGAATTTCATCGAGCAAATTAGAAACCCAAGAACACTTATAAATACATAGGTCCAATATACATAACTCCCAAGATACCTTCAAGTGATTACATCCATCACTACACTCTTCTTGTATATGCAAAACCTACTCAAACAATAGTGCAAAACCTGCTCAAACAATAGTGCAAAACAATATATGCAAAACCTGCTCAAACAGGAAAGAATCACCTTAGAGAGATTATACAAACTCCCCTTATCACTGTGCAAACCATTTCTTACCAAATCTTTACAGTCTTGCTCATTGATAACACACCATCTTGACCATACCCTAATATATGAAGAAAAAACACACAATATCAAGCAAATGAAAGTGATCACACTTTCAAAATACTAAGAGAAACTCCCCCTAAGTATCCTAACCTTAGACTTCTCTTGATCACCTTCAATATATCTCCAATCATGACAAAATTGCATGATTGTCTTCAAATTTCCTCTCATAAGACAACACCATAATCTCCAATAGATGTTTAATCCATTCTTCAAATAGGAAAGATGCATAAAAATATTCAAAGCATGAAACCACCTGGAATGCACTTGTACGCATCCTCCTCATACTCCATATCACCCTTTCTTTTAGGGAAAAAATCCCTGAACACACCTTGAGCACACATACTTGCTTCTCCACAAGAAAGATTTCTTTTAAGAAGCATAGGCAGAGACACCCATTAGTCATGAGAGACTAACAGTTCCAAAACTCAAGAGACTCCCACATCTCCATGCTATTACTCGACTTGCAATCTTGCCTCATCATCAGATTGAATTTGAATGAGTCCTTAACTTCACTTTTTATTTTTAACTCAGAGTTCTGCTTGATCTTCTTATCCATTTGAGCAGATAAGGCTTGTTCTTTGATTCTTGGACTTATTTCATGTTCTATCATGACAAACAACCTATTCACCTTCTTGGGTCTCCATTCATTATAACTTCTTTTCTTCATGTTAGGATTGATTTCTTTGAATTTAGAGACTAACCATTCCTATAGAGCCTTGTTATGTGACCTCTCTCTTGACACTTATAGCAAATTATACTTCTTAATAAAAACTCATTATTTCTTACCTTCTTAGGATAGACTCTTGCAATGTGCCTCATTTCATAGAAATTGTAACATTCAACTTCACTTACACCACTTGACTAATGATTCATATCATAGTTCCAAGAAAATTCATTTCTTTAGGGTATTTTACGCTCTCTTGACCTATGACCAAATTGATTACATGTGTAACAATAACCACTGAAACTTGCATACCTCATGAGATTTGGTTGTTTGATTTGATTTATTTTCATTCTGTCAACACCTTCATTTCTTGACTGATGATTGATATTCAAGTTATAATTTTTGTTGTTATCATTAGTCTTCATCTTGTCTTGAGTTCCATTCTTTTGTGCTTTTTTTGTATCTAAGACTAGTTTTATCACTTGCAAATATTTGACTACTTAGAATGTTGTCAAGATCATTAGTACTCTTTTCAAACTTCAAAAAAAGACCTTACCTTGCTATATGTCTTCTCCAACTCAACCTTTAAGGACTCAATTTCATTTATATACCTAACTCATTCATTTTATTTAGTTTTTAGGATTATAAACATAGTTTCCAATTGAGTGTTGAGATGCTTGACTGTACCTTCATGTTCCCTGGGGTCATCACTTATTCTTGCCTCAAACACACTGAATTGTTCCTCATAGTCCTTGATTTGTGACATCATATTCTTGTTGTTTTTCTTCTCAATTTTTAGATCTTCAAGAGCATTCATCAATTCTACCTTAGTTTCGTTATCATTTGAATCATCAGCTACATCTTTGTTTGTCATGAGATCATATTTTTTTAGAACTACTTGCTTCTGACTTCTGATATGTTTCAATCTTGCTCTCAGCTTGATTTAGTTTCATCTGTAAAGACTCTATTTCTGATTGATACATGATACCTTCTTCAACCTTACTCTTTACTTCTTCATCAAGAGTACAAACCTGAGTTTCAATTTGTTGAGTGATCTCATCATGCTCCTTGACTTCATTACTCAACCTTCCTTCAAAAAGGCCAATTTTTTTCTCATAGGATTTGATCAAGGAAGCTTGTTTTCTATTCTTGACTTGTAGTAGCTTCATTTCTTCCACAATATTCAAATATTTGTCTTCAAAAGTGTCTTTCTCATCTTCTTCCTCTGAGCTATCTCCTCTAAATAAATATATGTTTAAAGAACATTCACCTTCATCATCACTAAGAGCCATGAATAGTGTCTCCTTGTCTTCATTATGAAATGAATCATCATTGTTTGATGTGTTTTCTTCTTCTTCATGTAGATGAGTTACTATCTTCTTCATGGTAAAGACTCTTATTGTCTTTGTATGACTCCTTTCCATTTCTCATATTGAATTACTTTTTGTATTTTCTACGATCCTCAAATTTTTGCTTTTCATCCTCATGAGATTCCTTATGAGCTTCTTTGTGTTTAAACTTGCCTCTATCTGGACATCTAGCTATAAAATAACCAACTTTACCACATGAAAAACATTTAAAGGGAAGTTTCCCTTCATACTTACCTGATCCTACATTCAATTTCCTTGCAATCATGGCTTCAAGTTGATATTCATTAAGATTAAAGTCTTCAAGACTTAACTTATTCTTCCTAGCTTTTATTTCTTTGATCACCTTAAAGGTCGCTTCTTTCTTAGGAGGTATGTCCTCATTGACTCTCATTTCATAGGTAGTAAGGATCCCATGCAATTCATCAATCTTCATCTGAGTAAGATCATGAATTTGTTCTACAATAGGTACTTTTGAATCAAATTTGAGAGTGAAAGACCTTAATACCTTTTTTACTATAGTATCTTCTTCAATCTTCTCTCCAAGACCTCTAATGATTCTCACAATCTCATCAACCCTCTGCAGATATGATGTCATTGAATCCTCTTCCTTTATCTTGAGACTCTCAAATTATCTTGGGTGAGTCTGCAACTTGGCCAACTTGACCTTTAAATCCCATTCATAAATGATATGTAGTTTGTCCCATATTTCTTTGGCAGATTTACAATGGATTACCTTGGTGAACTCAATCTCTGAAAGACCACAAATGATGGCATTTATTGCCTTTGAATTATTTTCACTTAGTTTTTTATCAACTACACTAGTTGGAGGAGTAGTTGGTGTAATATAACCATCTATAATAGATTTCTAAATATCAAACCCTAGAAACATAATGTATGTCCTCATCTTCTCACTTCAAAAATCATAATTAGACCCATTGAACAATGGTGCTTGTTTTGTAGAGAAACCCTGCATATGTTGACTTGTCATAATGTACCTTGGATCACCTTCAAGATATCAAGCCTTCACTAAAGGACCTGATCTGATACCAATTGTTAGAGGTACAATCATTGAGAGAAGGAGTGAATTAGTGATGCAATATAATCCAAAATTTAGTTCCAATCCTTGCAATCCTTAATCAATTATCACAAGCATTCATACAGCATATAAGTCATTCATAACAGTGAACCAGAAAGAAGATGCAAGATCAAACACACAACATATGAATTATGTGGGAAACCCTCATTTAGAATATAACACACTCTCAATTATGAAAACACATGGACTAATTGTCCTATAAAATGATCACAAAAAAGAGACCTTTTAGTGAAGCACCCACTTCACAAGGAGCATCCACCCCTAAGCATGAACAAGCACTAACTTGTTCTAGATGTTGAGCACCCACACAACACCTATGAAACCAAAAACTCCAAAACTTTGATTTCCTTTCAATCTAATGGAGAAATAATGTATATCACCTCTCTTTCAATCCTTCACAATCTCTTAAACTTGCACACATAAGTGATGCATCCAAAACACCCTTTTGGATCACTCTAGACCTCTTCGCTCATCTTCAATCTTAAATATTGAAATTAAACTATTATGACATCAAAAATATGACATATAGGTCATACATACACTCTTAAACCTACTCTGCTCCTCAATCCATCCACTAGACACACTCCCTCTCCTCTTGCTTCGCTTCACTGCTCAATTCTTGGCACATCAACTCATAAAAATTCTTAAACCATCACCTTTAATTTCACTCTTTATAGAGCCTTCATGAATATCACCTTCTTGGTCAGCCATTAGACTTGACTTAACCATTAAGTCTTCTTATCACACTAGGACATCGACCATATCATCCATGGGCCACCCTTAAGTAGCTACACCTTTCAAATAGGCCTTAGTGGCCCTTATAGGTCTCATAGAGACCTATTGACTCTTTTAGCACTTCATCAATAAATTAGAAACCCAAGACCACTTCTAAATACATAGATCCACTATACATAACTCCTAAGATACCTTCAATTGATTACATCCATCACTACACTCTTTTATATATGCATAGCCTGCACAAACAATAGTCGTGTACATAAGAACACCAAGAGCAAATAAAAATCCAACTTCTAAGAATTTTTTCATACTAATGATGGATTGGTCAAACCTCCAAAATCCATATAGATGATCCTCATGGAGTCTACAACACTCTCCAATAGATAACTCATCATGAAACATCAAAACACCATCATAATAAATTCAAACATTCTTCTTGGGTCACTTGTAAAAGATGGCCAAACATACAGTCAACTTTGAAGCTCAATATCTACAACTATATAGATAGTAAAACTTCTAATTAATTTTTTTGGATGTTCCATAGAGTCATTTACAACTTTGCTTTTTACACCACTATAAAATTCATCATATATCAAAAGTTATAGCTCGAACAATACAGAATGGTTTTTCCTTTGTTAATTTAAATTCCAACGATCACTTTGTAATGCAAAAGCTTTAGACACGTGTCTCCATCTTGTGCCCCCCAACAATTTGATTAAATATGATGCATCGATATCCTTAGGAATCTCCTAGACTTTATCTTCAATCATTGGCCGTTAATCTCGATATGTACTTCTGAGATTATGACACTTGGCAGCTCTGCGTGCCTTTTGTGGACCTTGTTGTCAATCTACATGCACTTACGCCACTTGGCGATCTCGTGTGCAATCTTAGGATATTTTTAATTATTGACCTCGTGCTCGCCATTATATCTCCATCTGTGATTAAACGTGTGCAGTTAGATCTTCATCTGCATGATCGATCACATGCCATTGATCCTTGATCCAATCAAGCTAGATTTTGACACTTGGCAGCCCTGCATTTACCCTCTATAACAGTGATTTCCAAAGGATTGAACTTGATGGTCTTTGGCACATCATAACCTGCTAGAGAAACTTTGGCTAAGTATGGGAAACACTACAATCTGTCTGGCATGCCAACTTTTCACCTCAATATCTTTTGCTAGACACCATATTAAGACCTGAAATTTGAACCACATGATCTAGGCAAAAATTTGAATAAACTCATGTGACCGCTTTCTTTTGACACATTCACATGTGTGAATATTGATGTGATCAATCTGCTTACTTAGCTTGATTTTCCAAGATGACTAAGAGAACCTAGACATTCACATGGCTGCTCTAATGAATTCCTTTCACTTTCACAAGCACTCCAAGCATTATTGACACCCAATAAGGCATCTGCGACATGATCACATTACCAACCACATCCATCATCTTGCCTATATGAGCTCTGTCATCTTGGAACCTAACCTTGACCTAAAACCACATCAACATGCTAGATACAACATGATAAACTTCAAACAATACTTACCTTGCTTAGCCTTCTTAACATCAATGACACTGATCATACTATGACATCACCACTTTGTCATTAATCTTGACATCAATGCACACATGACATTAAGCCTTTGACATCAATGATAACACATATGCCAACAATCTCCCCTTTTGTTATTGATGACAACCTCTTCTTTTCCTTCTCCCCCTTTGCCATTAATGACAAAGAGGACATATTCTCCTCTCAGATTCAACTACACAGTCCTCTGATCCTAAGACCTGACCAATTACAAAGCTCCCCTTTACATCATGCTCATCTCATATAACATGTTCTGAAACCATACTCAACCATACAAGCTCCTTGGAAATGAAACATCTCACACATGCTGGCCCTTTGACACAATGACAAAATGGGCACCAACTGATCCTGAGGACCTGAAAAGACTTCAAGGACCAACAACAGGAAAGGATCACCTCAGAGAGATGATACAAACTCCCTTTATCACCGTGCAAACCATTTCTTACCAAATCTTTACAGTTTTTCTCATTGATAACACACCATCTTTACCATACCCGTTATATGAAGAAAAAACACGCAATATCAAGAAAAAATACAAACTCCATCTTGAGACTCTCAAATTGTTTTTGGTGAGTTTGCAACTTAGCCAACTTGACCTTTAAATCCCATTCATAAATGATTTGCAGTTTGTCTCATATTTCTTTGGCAGATTTACAATGGATTACCTTGGTGAACTCAGTATTTGAAAGACCACAGATGATGGCATTCATTGCCTTTGAATTGTTTTCACTTAGCTTTTTATCAGCTACACTCATTGGAGGAGTAGTTGGTGTAATATAACCATCCGTAATAGATTGCCAAATATCAAACCCTATAAACATAATGTATGTCCTCATCCTTGCACTCCAAAAAGCATAATTAGACCCATTGAACAACGGTGATTGTTTTGTAGAGAAACCTTGCATATGTTGACTTGTCATGTCCCATGGATCACCTTCAAGCTGTCAAGACTTCACCAAAGGCCCTGATCTGATACTAATTGTTAGAGGCATAATCACTGAGAGGGGGGGTGAATTAGCGATGCAAGATAATCCAAACTTTAGTTCCAACCCTTGCAATCCTTAATCAATCATCACAAGCATTCATAAAGCATACAAGTCATTCATAACAGTGAACCAGAAAGAAGATGCAAGATCAAACACACAACACATGAATTACGTGGAAAACCCTCATGAAGAATAAAATACACTCTCAATCCTGCAAACACATGGACTACTTGTCCTATAAAATGATCACAAACATGAGACCTTTTAGTGAAGCACCCACTTCACAAGGATCACCCACCCCTAAGCATGAACAAGCACTAACTTGTTATAGATGTTGAGCACCCACACAAAACCTATGAAACCAACTCCAGAACTTTGATTGCCTTTCAATATGATGGAGAAACAATGTATAGCACCTCTCTTCAATCCTTCACACTCTCTCAAACTTGCACACATAAGCAATGCATCCAAAACACCATTTTGGATCACTCTAGACCTCTTTGCTCATCTTCAATCTTCAATATTCAATCTTGAAAGTACACTATTATGACATCATAAATATGACATACAAGTCACACACACACTCCTCAACTTGCTCTGCTCCTCAATCCATCCACCAAACACACTCCCTCTTCTCTTGCTTCGCTTTACTGCTCAACTCTTTGTACATCAACTCATAAAAACTCTTAAAACCATCACCTTTACTTTCACTCTTTATAGAGCCTTCATGAATATCACCTTCTTAGTCAGCCATTAGACTTGCCTTAACCCTTAAGGCTTATTATTACACTAAGACATTGACCATATCATCCATGGGTCACCCTTAAGCAACTACACCTTTCAAATAGGCCTTAATGGCCCTTATATGTCTCATGGAGACCTATTCACTCTTTTATCACTTCATTAAGAAAATTAAAAATGCAAGACCACTTCCAAATACATAGGTCCACTATACATGACTCTTAATATGCCTTCAAATGATTACATCCATCACTACACTCTTCTGTATATGCAGAACCTGCTCAAACAATAGTCTTGTACATAAGAACAAGAACGAACAAACTATCAACTTGAAAGCATTTATTCATATTGAATATGGATTGGTCAAACCTCCAAAATTCATACAAATGATCCTCATGGAGTCTACAACACTCTCCAATTGATAATTCATCATGAAACATCAAAACAAATTCAAACATTCTTCTCAGGTCACTTGTAGAAGATTGTCAAACACACATTCAACTTTGGAGCTCAATATTTGCAACTATACATATAATCTAACCTTCTAATCAATTTTACTGGATGCACCTTGGAGTCCTTTACAACTTTGCTTTTTATACCACTGTCAAATTTGTCATATAACAAAAGTTATATTTCAAACAATATAGACTGGTTTTTTCCTTTGTTAATTTAAATTCCAACGGTCACTATGTAATGCAAAAGCATCAGACACGTGTCTCCATCTCATGCCCCCTAGCAATTTGATTAAATACGCTCCGTTGATCTCCTTGAGAATCTCTTGGACTTTACCTTCAATCGTTGGCCATTAATCTCGATCTGTACTTCTGAGATTATGACATTTGGCAGCTCAACGTGCCATCTGTGGACCCTATTGTTAGTCTACATGCGCTTACGCCACTTGGCAATCCCATGTGCAATCTCAGGGTCCTTTGAGTTATTGACCTCGTACTCACCGTTAGATCTCCATCTATGATTAAACATGTGTCATTAGATCTTCATCTGCATGATCTCTCGTGTGTCATTGATCCTTGATCCGATCGAGCTAGATTTCGACACTTTGCAGCTATGCAGTTACCCTCTATAACAACTATTTCCCTAGGCTTGAACTTGACGGTCTTTGCATGTCACAGCGTGCTAGAGCAACTTCGGCTAGTTATGGGAAACACTACAATCTAAGGCCAACTTTACCCCTCAATATCTTTTGCTAGACACCATATCAAACTCTGAAATTTGAACCATATGATCTAGGCACAAATTTGAACAAACCCATGTGACCACTTTCTTTTGACACCTTCACCTGTGTGAATTCTGACATCAACAATCTAATGTGCTTACTCTCAGGGATGACTAGGAGAACCTAGACATTCACATGACTGCTCTGATGAATTCCTTTCACTTTCACAAGCACTCCAAGCATTCTTGACACCCAATAGGGCCTCTGTAATATGATCACATTACCAATCACATCCTTCACCCTGCGTATATGAGCTCTGTCATCTTGGAACCTCACCTTGACCTGAAACCACATCAACATGCTAGATACAACATGATAAGCTTCAAACAATACTTACCTTGCTTTAGCCTTCTTGACATCAATGACACTGATCATACTATGACATCACCACTTTGTCATTAATCTTGACATCAATGCACACATGACATTAAGCCTTTGACATCAATGACAACACATATGCCAAAAATAGTTTAGTTAAGAAGCAACTAATCAATTTAACAACCATAATAATCCATGGATAATCGAGTAAATTAGCTTAGTGAAAAATCGAGATGTGACAGATTGAACAGAAAAAACTCCATGATAATAAGAAACAAAAGGTCTCAAGACATCAAAAAGTTGGGTTAATATTTGATTGGCATCAAAAATTGCCTTTCCTTTGGCAATTCCCTGCCTAGAATGAATAAGGGAGAAGAATTTCTTAGAAGTTTTGTCTCCAATTTTCAACCAATGCATACATAAATGAATTTGGGCACCACGAACTTGACAGACCTCTTCGAACTTGAGCTTATGTCCCCATTTGATGACCTCCTTTTACAAGTCCTCGTTTAGAGGAGATACATCCAGCTCCTATGAAGACCAAAGGTATACATGATATGATGCCTTGTAGAATTGACAATAAAACTCAAACATGACATGAGACTTGCCAAGAAATAGTGCAAGTGTTTCATACAATCATGGAAACCTTATGCCAATGGAATCCCAAACCATTTTATTTTCCAAAACAAATTGAAACAAAAAGTTCATAACCATGAATTCTAAGTTCTTTTACATGCTTGATGACCTTGTCAAGAGAGAGCCTAATTAGTAGGCACAAGTCAAAATGAAACAGAGCAAGTTCCAAAATATTTCATCAAACCTTCTATGGCAGTGGTTGTAGCTCTTGGAAGTAGTCAAAACTTATGGCAACGGAAGTCTAAACAATATTTGTGTATTCAAACCCTCAATTTCCTTGCCCTTATGTTTCATTCATGTGACATTAAGGGTGAACTGTGGAAAAGAAAGCTCCTCTATCATCATTCTCCTTCCAAGTTTCCTTCTATGAATTCCTAACCATTATTTTGAGCCGAGAGGCATGCAAACAAAAATTCGAACACCAGGAAAGCACAAAATATATAATTATTGAGAAGTTCTGGTTAATCATTTTTTCTAAATTATTTTGAAGTTCTATTTAATCATTTTTATAAATTATGTGAACAAGTGACAATTTCTAATTGGTGGTGTGGTTTTCTCATGACTTATTGATTTGTAATTGGTTCATTTTTATTTTTAAATAAAAAGAACTTTGGCCGCTGGCCTATGGACATAACCCCTCTCAAAGTACAGGTTTTCAGTTGCCCATGTTTGACGTCACAAAAAACTCTTGATTGTTTGAAACAAATGCTAAAATATTAATGACATTATCAGATGCAGAAAATGATAACTTCCCATAAGACATTTAATATACTTTATCAGGAAACTATGGAAGGAAGATTTTGTAGGAATGAGAATCATGGAAAGAGGTTTTGAAGCTACTTGCCAATGCACATCAAATGTGTATATCAAGTTCTATATCCCATAGGAGAGGAACGAGATCCTAGCACAGTATAATACTGTGGATTCAAGAGTAGACTAGATTAGAGTACAGCTCACATAATCCTTTGGAACATCACTGCTATCGATGTTTCCACTCTACCTGCCATAACTTCCATGTATCTTTGGCTGTTCCTTGAGATTGAAATATTAATTTCATTGTGATGAATCCAGCTTCCAAGTGAACAACTCTTTGATTGGATATCTGAAATAATCTAAGACTAGAGTACAGCCCACATAATCCTTTGCAACATCACTGTTATCCATGGTTCCACTCTACCTGCCGTAACTTCCATGTATCTTTGGCTGTTCCTTGAGATTGAAATATTAATTTCATTGTGATGAATCCAGCTTCCAAGTAAAATCCTCTTTGATTGGATATCTGAAATAATCTCAACTGATATTCTACATCAACACTTACTCCAATGAAATTGCATGTAACATGGAATGACTCACGGATTCTTACTCCGGGAAATTTGCTCTCAGAAAAAAAATTCATTCTACAGTTTGAGAATATTTTCTGAAAATTCTGTTTCAACTTTGAGGAGATATATCTATGCAAAAGGAATTGGAAGAATTTACATTAAAAATTTTGTAACAGAAAATATCACAATATCCCTGCAAAAAATCAGAGACATATGCAAAAACAGAATCAGGAAAAATATAGCATCAACTCTTATCCTACTAAACTACCTGACATTTGGGGTTTTCAAAGTCGAGCGTTCTCATCCCTGAAAAGTTTGAAACCTTGGAAAAAGGAGTTAAATAGAGAGGTCAGATAACCTAAACGATAAATTTGAACCTAAAAGACTGCTAGGCTTAGCAAAACATGAGAAGTTTCCCTTAATTTATTTTTTTTAATTGCAGAATTAACCAGCCAGCCTGTTGGTATCAGGTGGCAGTGCAATTAGTCAGCCTCCTTTGGCTTAGTGCCAAGGTATTGATGGGTATCCATTCTGCTAAATTCACCTCAAACTAATTGCCAAAAATAGATGAGAAGACTGCCTTATTAAACAAGAGGTGTGCTAAAAAAACAAACTAATATAACTAAATAAAAAAACAAAATTCGTGATGCTTCTCTAAGCATTAGGGATAATAAAAAATTATATAGAGTAAGCTCTTTTTTGTTGCTAGTTTAAGAACTACCAAAATTCTCCACAAGAACAAATTCCATCCTTAAAACAGTGGAAACGATTCATATCTCTCACAATAATTTGTCGTCCAACAATCTTTGAAATTAACTTGGTGGCATTATGGCAATCACCACATACACGAAGGTTTTTTGGGATTCTAATAGGTATACCAGGACGTGTTTTTATGATACCAAAAGCAATTGCCAACTTCTCACTGTGAGTAGAGAGGACTCTTTCTTTCTCCTTGTCATCCTCTACATCATCAAGCACAAAGCTAGTGTCAGGCACATAACCTATACACTTAATCTGTCTAGATAAGTTCTCCAGCATGGCAAATATTTCTTCTGATTCTGGATGCGACCGATCATCTCCAACAAACGCATGAACTCTGCCATTCACCTCAATCCAGCTGCACCCTGGCTTCTTTCTTAATCCTCTATCTTTCATCATTTTCCTCACCTTTGCTACACCATCCCATTTTCCTGCTGTGGCATAAATATTTGACAACAGAACATAGTAACCCTCGTTCCTGGGATCCAAATGAAAAAGATGTTCAGCCACACGTTCTCCAAGCTCCACATTGCAATGAATTCTGCAGGCACCCAGCAAGGCTCCCCATATGCCAGAATTAGGTTCCAATGGCATTTTTGTAATAAAGTTGTATGCCTCATCCAGGCACCCGGAACGACTAAGAAGGTCAACCATGCATGCATAATGCTCCAACCCAAGAGTTATGTTATGGTCATGACTTATGAGATCAAAGTATTGCCAGGCTTTGTTCACCAGCCCTGCATGACTGCAAGCAGAGAGTATGGAAATGAAGGTGACGTGGTCTGGCTTCATACCTGAATTGCTCATTTCGTTAAAAAGAGCAAGGACTTCCTCACTGCGACCATGCAATCCATATCCTGTAATCACTGCAGTCCATGAAACTACATCTCTTTGAGACATTCTGTCAAACACTCTTCGTGCAAGATCCACGGTTCCACTTTTGGCATACATGTCTACAAGAGCACTATTGACAAAAGCATTTGAGTCGAACCCACTTCTCAACACATATGCATGAAGAGCCTTTCCATATTGCAGAAGTGTCAACTGGGAACATGCTGGCATAACACTTGCAATGGTTACATGGGTAGGTTTTAAGCCCGACAGTTGCATTTCCTGAAAGAGAGCAAATGTTTCGTCGCAATATCCATTATAAGCATAACCTGCAATCATTGCATTCCAGAGGACCGCATCTTTGTGGGACATTTTGTCAAATATTTGGCGTGAATATTGTACGTTATTGCATTTGGCATACATGTCTATAAGGGAACACCCTGCGAAGAGGTCCAATTGAAGCCCAGTTTTGATAATGTAGCCATGGATTCCCTTGCCCTCTGTTAGATCCCCTGACGCGGCACACGCAGGGAGAACAGTAGAAATAGTAACCAAGTCGGGTTGTTCCATTTGATGATATAGCCTGAGTGCTTCCTTGTGATAGCCATTTTGGGTACAAGAAGAAATCATAGCATTCCAAGAGATTGTATCTCTTTGGGGCATTGTGTCAAACACGTTACGAGCATCCTCCACTTCCCCACACTTGGCGTACAAACCAATAAGTGCGTTTCCCATGGATATACCCAAGTCAAACCCCCTTTTAATTAAGTGATTATGGATCCGCTTCCCCTCGTGTACACCTGATAGCTCAGCGCATGCCTTGATAACACATGAAAATGTATGATAATCTGGCAGAAAAACTCTTCTCATTGTATGGTAATGACCAAGTGCCTCCTCATATAGTTTGTTCTTCACACATCCTCTGATCATGGCGTTCCATACAAGTACAGTTCGGCGGAACGTTTTGTCAAACACTTGGCGTGCATGAGCCATACCTGTACCATGATTGCACTGGGCATACATGTTGATAATCTTTGCTGTTAGGAAAGATTTGTTCTCAATACCAGCACCAGAAGCGCACAAGTAGCCATGGACTTCCTTAGCTTGAGGCAGTGATAGAGATAGCGATTCTTGTAATAATGCTCTTTTCAATCCATTTCTCCCTCTCTCCCTCATCATATCATAGCGTAGTTGGTGGAAAAGTAGACACAAACTACAGTGTCCGCAATATCAGAGGTACCTACCACAGTTTTATAGATAAGCATACATCTAAATCAAAGTTTAGTTCGCCTACCCTCACCATTATTAGATTAGGGGATGCATTCCACTCTAATCGGCATAGTATCAGAGAGATTAAGAGATTTGTAGACTGGTGGATCATATGATATATCACCATCCTCACTAATTGAATTACGATCTTTTCGATTCAATTTTTTTTTTATAACACTTTTCCTAAAATAATTTTTTCTTGATAATCATGAACAAACTTTCTGACGGGAGTTATTTCACTGTAAATCTCACCATCAACCGACCCTTGAACCCTTCTCAATCTCACAAATACAATGGCGAAAATCAATGAGCAAAACCTAACGGACTGAAACCTAACCACAACAAAAATATGTATGCAATGCCGAAGTATTTGCTGTTTTCGGAACTGTGCAAAATTTACCGTTTTTGTTATGACCCATCATTCTCGAGTTTTGCTTAAAGGGGTAAAATAATCTTGCAAATTTCAAACTACGATGTATGTGTAACCCAGGCCGGGAATTTCAAATCTACGGAGCCTGTCAATGAAAATTTGCTTACGGCTTGTTATGTGTATTGCTGGATATCTTGTAGTTTATGTGATATCCTGGACAAAAATTAAGAGTAACCTTTCTTTTGAAAGCTATCTTCAAAATTCATGCATTTTTTTTTAGGTAACAAACGAAGGGTAGCTTCTTGTGTTGCTTCACCACCATTGGTTGAGGTTGTGGATGATTATTGGTCTTGGGTGTTTGGTGGTTGTTTTGATGATCTCTACAATGTTACTGATTTGTTGATTTTTAATTGATTTTAAGCAATTGGTTTGGAGTTTGGTTTTTCTTGTGGCCAATCTGAACTTGGTTTAGTTTGTGGAGATTAGTGGCACGCTCTTTAGCTAGATAGAATATGCCCCTGGTTAACAAAGTTTACTCCTAGTTAGATGATGTTAGATTTTAATGAAATTTTGCAACAACGTTTAAATGTTTCTACTCTCCAAAAACATCTCTCAGATTGTCTCAATTCACTACATATATTTTAGAATTTATTTTCCTTTCTTGCAACACTAATCAACTCAAATCACCTTGCAAGACTATAAATAAAGGAGTTAGTTATGAGAGCCCTACCTCAATCAAAGCCCTTTTTTTGACAAGTTAGCAATCAACTTTCATACAGTGCAACAAACAATTCAATATAATATGAAGATCTCGATCCTTGTCCTTATCAATGAGATACAAGCAAGTAGTGGATTTTATATACTCTTTCACAAATCATTCAATTATACTTTTGGTACAAGTGTGCTTTTACACTTCAATAGATGGCATATCATTTTCTAATATGTATCCCTAAATGCATCAATGCACTCATATTTATAGATTTCTTCTATTCAAACTATTAGCATATTGGCACACAAGCCAACACACAGAAGGTGGGAAAAAGCTAACCAAAGGGCATAAAGATTGAAAAAATAGAATATGTGCCAACGAGCCCACAAAAAGGCCCAAAAGGGATTAGGGTAATAGTGGTATGCTCCTTATCAAGGTAGGAAACCCTAAAATAATGTTTTCAACATTCTCAAAGCATCTAAGGTTGCATAAGGGAAAATGAATAGTCCATCTATAGGTCTTTTTTGGATTGAATGGTGGTATTGGCATTGACCAAAGTGAATATAAAGATAACACATTAGGAAAATGAAAGTAATATAGGGCCCAACACAAGGTGAAATGTACCAATAAGAGCCTAATTTGAATTAATGATCCATATACACAAAAACATACTAATTTCATAGCAAATAACTAGTATTGTACCAAAAGTAGTTGTCTAAATAATTACCCACTTTGATGTGTGTGTGCAAGCATATCAAAGTTTTAAAAAAAAAAAAAAACGTGTTCTTATGAGAGCTTGAAGAAGAAGTTGTCACTGAAACCTATAAATTTTACTCAAAGTTAGTATCATTTATCATAATGATTTTGAAAGTCAAAAAGAGGAGATAGATCACCTTATTGCATATTCTAAGTCTTGTGACGAATAAAATAAAATAAATCATGTCGCCTTGTAATCTACATGAGCATCCTAATTGCTACTGAGGGTCTTGGAATGAACATCCATGTTGGAATATAAGAAATTTATGTACTTGCAAACATAAAGGCAATTTTTTTTAAGCAAATCAATGTATGTATAAATCACAAATAAAAAGTTATTAAAATCACCAAGTAAAATAGAATAGTAGAAAAAAATACACCTAGTGGTATGTGAACTATATCATTGTCTATGTAGAGTCTGAACTATCTCTAATGACTCCTTCAATATAAAATCTAGTGGAAGAATACTCGATGACCACCTCCAAATATGTAGGGGTAGGTAGAAAAATATTTGGTGACTGCCTCTAAATATGTGGAGGAAATATCTATAATATATCATCATGTAGTTGAAGGTAGAATAAGCAGATCATATGTCCCCCTTTGAGGTGTGGTATGTGCATGTCTATGGTCATACATCTAGAAATAAATGGATTATGTGAACCATGTGTAAAATATCAAATCATAATATGGTGATATCTTTAAAGGGCGTTTATAGCACATTTTTTCACATTCATAGAAATATATCATTAAAGCACATTTATAGTATGTAATTAGACTTGTGTATGCTTGAATAGAAGCAATAATGGTTTACCTATATATATTCAAGTGTAAGATTATGGGAGGTTTTCCCTATATGAACAATATATAAGCAACAAAGGTACAAGCAATAATATGCCCCAATGTGGATAAGGTATAAGTAAAACATGGCAATAACATGCCCCAATACAAGTAGTGAAGGCAAAAATAATAATATGCCCTAATGTGAATAATATATAAGTAAGGGAAGTACGTAAATAGTGTGCCCAAATATAAACAATGTAATATAAATGTACACATAAGTGTATGATGCCCCTAATAATAAATATATAATCAATGAAACACAACAATAGTACGCCTCAATAGATGCATGGTAGAAAACATGGCAATGTGAGAACATAAATAAATCAAGAAATAATGTGCATGATATAGATTACGATACCAATCATAGTAATGAAGATTAAATAGAGCAAAAAATTTAATCACACCAAGCACATAAAAAACATACCACACTCAAAGTAAACAAGGAAAAAATATTACATGTAGAGCATACAAGTCGAAAAATGCTACACATAGTAAACAAGGAAAAGAACGTTACCTAAAGTAGACAATGTAAGTAATATCATGCATAGAGATGACAAACTAATCGGATCATATAGAGTAATAAATCATAAAAATGTGACACAAATGTTACAACTAAAATATCCATTTTAGGGAACACAAGAGAGACACACCAAACAACAAGCATAAACATGAATATTAGGTAGAGAGCAAGAAAGAGAAGCATGCAAAATATTATGAAATATAGAAAACACATCAAACACTTTTTAACCAATGAAATGCAATTATATAATAAATCACAAAGCAACAGTGATGTGAAATACTAGGCACATGCAATATCTATGCTAGATCGGGTTCTATAATAAAATAGAAGATCAATATGATAAATGAATTGTATGAAAGATATAACCTGAAGAAATAATAAGAAGCATGAAGTTATTCTAGTCAACTATGAATTCATAATCATTTGTATATACTTTTATATCATGCATATAACTTAACAATCCATCAATAACATGTGCATAAACAATATATAACTTCTAGAAATAGGCATAACATCATAATGTGCAATATTGTGTAACCATGTATCACTCAAAGATAAAGGCAAATTATTTTTACAAGATTGAGTCAATAATCAAAGGAAATCAACCAAGGAAGCAAAAAATCCAAAAGGTGAAAGTGAGAAGATAAAATAAGGGAGGGATCCCTAGTAACATACAACTTCCCTCATAACTATGCATGCATTGGGTCAAAAGGCCTCAATATGTATTATGTTTTCATTATGTAGAAGCTTGCATAGGCTTTTGGGATGGGAGACAATAATTAAAAGTAAGGGATATAAATAAATAAGATAACACAAAAATAAAATGGAGAGGCTAGAATAATTATATATAAACCATGAGAAGAAATGGAGAGATAAATTGACAAATAACAAAAACATGAAATCATAGACTAAAGAACGCAACTTCAAGATACAATTAAGATAGATGCCAAAATTAGAAAGCATAGGAAGCAATAGGAGACCTAATGGGTAATCAACATGGAATGAATCTAGGGAAGAAACTATAATTTCCAAAAATCCATATACAAATTAAGGAACAAATGAAAATTAGAGATGAGAAAACAACAAATAAAATAAACAATATAAAAGATAATTTTTTCAATCTAGGCATATAGGGTTATCATTCAAGGTTAACCAATAAAACCATCTAAGTGATCATGTTTTGTATAATTACATACAGTAATTTCCTCACATGGTCAATCTCTAGATGTCATGGTCCATGAGTCCAATAAGACTAATGCATCATTATCATCATTTTCATCATCATCACCATCTTCAACATTGTAGTAGTTGTTATCATCATTATAATTATTATCATTATAGTCATTATCATTATCTTGTAAAGTTTCACTTATCTTTATCTAAATGGAAGGTCATATGATGATTATATCTTTGGCAGGTGCTTCATCCTTAATACATGCAAGAGTTTGTGATAATATTACTTTGGTACGCAATATATTAAGTGCTTGAGCTTTAACTACCCTTGCTTGAGATCATATAATTAATTTATTTGGTATCTCTTTAGGTAACACCTATTGTTGAACTTGTGTGGGAGGTTCATAGTTCGTGCCATGGATAGTGATTACTTTATTTTTTTCAGATCGATGTTTAGCTTTTGACTAGAGCTATAACCAGTTCTGAGGCACAAACCAGGGGCCCAGTCCTTGAGAGAACTTAGAACCATTAATACTTTGGTCATATTGAAACCATCAAGTAAATGGCCACATCCAACCTATAAACACCCTCTGAGATTTGAACTTAAGTGGGGCTAGGCACAACCAAACCACTTCACCAATCCTTCTACATCTCATTGGCAATGGTGATTACTTTATTACTATGAACAAATTATATGCATTGTTGTAATGTTGACATAATTACTTTCACTTGATTAAGCCATGGTCATCTGATGAATTCATTATATGTCCTATTATCCATTAATACATGAAACCAAATGAAGATGGTCTTAGAACATATGGTGATTGGTAAGGTAATGCCTCAAGTGGTGTCCTAGTTAGAACATCATATTGATTTGAATTTAAGATCTAATATATTAGCTAGGTTAACTACTGTTCCATTATTCTCTTCATATGTAACAAATGCTTATAACACATTTTTTGAATAAAATTCATGAAAAAGTATAAGCCAAGAAGCTACATGAGTGGTTTATAGAGTTAGAGGCAAGCTCAAAGTGATCCAAACATTTGGGAGTAGCTCTTTGTATTGTCACAAACATCATGTCAAATTTTTTTATAAAATCAATGGCAGCACTGTAAATTTTTAGAAAAATGTGCATCCTGAAACCCACAACATGAGGGAAATGTGTGGCATGACTCCTTTGAGTAATGGATGCAAACATGGCTTAATTTTGTGGGTAGTTTAGTTTTTCTCTTAGGTATTCTGTGTTACTCATGTTATTGAGTTTATGTATGAATATATACCCGTACGATAGATAGAGGCATTGTATAGAAGTGAATTAATTTTGGTTCAATAGTGTAATAAGTGTGAATTTAATTCATCAATAAGGTAGATTTTATCATTATTATCTTAACTGGATTTTGTTAGGTGTGGTTGTAATTATCTGGGAAATGTTTAGAGAAGGGATATGAAATGTGCAAGCTTTGGGTAGTTGTTGGATTGTATATATGTCCATGAAGGCCACTTGATGGTAGTATACATGTAATTTATAAATATCCACTGGAAAGGGGAGGAGAAATCTCTTCACCCTGTTGGAGTTTTTATGACATTAGATTTCTCTAGGCTAAATTATTATGTCTTGTGTTTTGTTGTGTTTTACTTACCTTCATTGTATTTCCACTCTTATTTATTATAGTGTTTATTAATTTCATTTGTAACACCTTAAATCTTTTTTTAAAGTAGATAAGTATTGCATAATAATAAATAAAAAATGTATATGTTAGAATGTTCGAGGATTTGCTTTAATTTTTCTATGTAATATCTATGAAAATTACATATTAGATTTGTATCAAAGGTGGTTTGTTTTCCATTATGTGTGATTTTTCTGTGTGTAACTTGTGTGTAGTTGTATGCCCATTACTAGATCAAAAAGTGCTATAGGAAAATATGACTTGGTTTCTTTGAAACAATAAATTTCCATAAGGAATTGGAATAAATAAGTTAAAGGCAAGGCTTATTCTAATGAAGAAGAATCTTAGACATGTTAAGAATGGTTTTACAAGTTGAAAGAGGATGTTCTTAACATCTCTCTTTCCATGCACAAGTTTCATACATTATACTCCATTATGGGGATTCCCATTAAAAATCAGGCATTTTTATGTAATCTCTAAAGGCAAATGAAGAATTGGAAGCTCTCAATCATGGGAAGAAATACCATACCAACAAAGCTCCACATCCATTGAAAACTGATTAAAATATTGAACTTAAACCATATTAAAGAGGGGTGACTGTGGAGAAGATATACCATTAGATATACCGATTTGAGGTATACTTCAATTTACATTAGATTAATGGAAGTCACAAAATCTCCTTTGTAAGGTTGAAGCTATTGAATCATGCTTTGACTTGGTTTAAAATTTATGTTTATTCCTTATTTATAAAGAAAATACCACCAATTAGTAAATGGGATGAGTTAATTTTTTTGATAAAAATAGATTCTATCCTATTTTATATGAAGAGGAAAGGTTTATTGTTTGGCACTTTCTAAGACAACAATAAGGACAAAGTGTAAAGGAGTATACCAATGAGTTCTGCAAGATGACAATTTAAATGGGGGAACATACATTTGATCCTGAAATCTTGATGAAGTATGTTGGAGGATTGCATAGTCACTTGAGGAGGCTCATTCTACTTTCTAAGCCCAAAATTATAGATGAGGCTTGTTCCCAAGCTCATTATCTTGATATGGATGAAGGAAAAGGTTTGTCTTACCGTTCAAATGGTTCTAAAAATAAAGGTGGGTTAGTTTCTATTTTTTTTGCTATCAAGAAATGTATAAATCATTTTGGGCACTATAATGTTGATGGTCATATAGATGGGACTTGTTGAAAGTTATATCTCATGAAACATCCTTTCAAGAATAAGAGGAATAAGAAATCCGTGACCTCTATTAGGGAGAAAAGGATGAGTGTAGCTATGATGTGGATTAAATTTTAAATTTTACCTCCCTTCAAGATAAGGTATGTTTGGGTAACAATTGTGATTCAAAAAAGAGGTGACCCTTCTAAACTTTTCCATATCAAAGTTCAGACTAAAAAGACAGAGGTTGATGCTCTTTTTTATTCTTGATCTCAAAAAAATTTGATAAGAAAAGAGTTGGTATATAAAATTGCATTGGAATTATATAATCATCATAATACTTATGCTCTAGGATGGGTGAAATAAGGATTAGAGATAGGTGTTTCTAATAAATGTCATTTCAAGTCTATAATAAGTGAACATTTCATTGATGAAGCTGTGGTGGATGTTGTACCTATTGATGTTTGTGGCATAGTATTTGACATTCCATACATGTATGTTCATGATGATATCTTCATGACAAGGGTGAATAAATATCATTTGGTGAAGGATGGAAAAATTTACATTGTAAAATCCTATGAAGGGAAATCTCAAATCTTCTTGGTAATTATCAGTCAAGGTCAAAGGTTGTGAAATGCTAGTGGCTATCTATTTTTCCTCCTTTTGAAAAATAAGGGGATAGGTGTATGTAATAATTTGCATGACATTTATACTAATAAAGAGCTAAAGTTGCTATTGGGTTTTCCTATTTTTTATTTCAATATTCATTAGCATTTATTAATGGAAGGAAATGAACCACATAAGGGGAATGGAAATGTGAATGCAGAAGTTCACAAGGTTGGAACCAATTATCTAACAAATACACCTCCAATAGAGGGTAAGGAAGTGGGGAATAAAATTCCTCATTTTAAGAGTTCCTAAAGATTATGGGGACCAAAGTTATCTAATTGGGGAGGCATGATTTGAATTTTAGATCTAATATGTTATTAATGTTAGCTAAATAGTTCCAATATTCTCATCTATGTAACAAATGTTCGTAACACACTTCTTGAAAAAATTCACATAAAAATATTAGTAAAGAAGGTACATGATGGGTTTATAGAGTTAGAGGCAAGCTCAAAGTGATCTGGACACTTTTGGAGTAGCTATATGTTTTGTCATAGACATCATGCCATGGATTCTCTAGAAAATCCCACAATAACATTGTGTATTTTTATAAAAAAATATGACCTAAAACCTACGACATGATGGAAATGTGTGGCATGGGTCCTTTGAGTAATGATTGAAAATGTGGCTGAATTTTGGAACTACCTGGTAGTTTTGTTCTTCTCCTAAGAAGTTTGTGTACCTTTAATTGTTAAGTTTGTGTAAAAATATAAGCCCATGGGATAGACAGAGGCATTGGATTGAAGTGAATTAATTTGGGTTATGTTATGCAACTCAATTTTGGATTCCATTCATCAATGGGGTATATTTTCTCATTGTTCTCCTAGGTTATAATTATCTGGTAAGTGTTTATAGAAAGGAAAAACATTATGTAGGCTTTGGGCAGTTATTGGATTGTATATATGTCCATAAAGGCCACTTTATGATAGTCTATATGTACTTGAGAATTATATAGGGGAAAGGGGAGGATAAATATCTTCATTTTAATTGAGTTTTCTCCACATTGGGTTTTTATAGGATAAAATGTTGTGTCTTGTGCTTTGTTTTGTTTTACTTGTAATGTATTTCCATTATTATTTTTATTATAGTATTAAGTAATTTTATTTACAACACCTTAAATATCTATTTTAAGTATAAAATTAATGCATAATAATAAATAAACAATCATGTATATGTTATAAGGTAACATGATCTATGTTGGTGAATTTTACTATGGAATATCCATGAAAATTATGAATCATGTATCCTCTAAAACTATGATTGTAGCAACTAAATATTTCTATGTGTATCCAAGATCGGTAACAAATTTTAGTGTATTCATATTAATGTTTGAACCATTATCTAAGATAATTCCATTTGTTAACTTTGAATGTGTATCTATGAAAGTGCAAATGAATATGGTTCATTTTTAGAATCATCCTTTTAATTTTGTGGTCATAAAATATAATTATAGGAGGCTCCTTATGCATGTTATTAACCAAATGGATAAGTATTATAATCTTGTAATGTTTTTATTTGAGCTCCCATATAAACATAATTTTGCATTTTGGATTGATTAACATGATTTGGAAGAGGGCTGGTAAATATTTTTAGATGTTGATTTGGTTAAGAAAGTGATTCATTAAAATTACTATTGTGGCACTCTATTTGTATTTTATTTTTTTAATTAGATATTATATCTTATGCTCCAAATTTATGTTTTATTTTTAAGAATGGGCAGGGAATATATGATAATCACATTATGCATTAACATCATGGTTCTTAGGCAAGGGATTTGATGTGTAAAACTATTTATAAGGAGGTAAAGAAGTAATATTGTATTGGAGTAATCATTTAAGCACATTTTAAAGACTTTTAATAAATTATGTAAATTGTTTTCATTATATTTTTTGTGAAAAAAGTAGTTTATCAAATGTTTGGTCTATCACAATCACCATAATATTGGCCTCATTTATAGGTTGGAAAGTATTATGATGCATGATACATCATAATATTGCATCAAACAAAAACATAAGTAGGTTGAAAGGAATAAGTAGAATTGAATTATCTAAGTGTTTTGATGATATGTGGTATGTTAAAATCATGTTATAATGGCTAACAATGAAGGTGGCAAAGAGGGGGAAGGTCCTCAACAATTTGAATTTGACTTTGGGTGAGAAAACTAGAGGAGTGATGAAGAGGCAAAAGTAGTGGCTAGATAGGAAAACCAGAGTAGTGAAGACAGTCTGGAGGTCAACACATTGCTATGTGATAGGGTCCAAGAGAATATCAATAATGTCACAGACCCAGATTTGTCAAGGATCCATAATATGTCTGTTGACATTATAGCTAGCCAACAACCTAGGCCTCAATATTTGTACTCTCCCCATACACCCCTATCTTGGGTTGACCATGTGCTTAGTAAATGTTAGGTGGGCTAGGATCTATCAAATTTACACATCATCCCATTAATCAAGAATGATGAGGTATGTGTTTCCATCCCTGACTCTTCTGTGGAAAAAATAGATGTAGATTTGGCAAAGTCCATCCTGGCTAGGGTGAATAGATTTAAGCCTAACATTGAAACCTTTAGAAGATGGGCCAATATGAAATGGAAACCTAAAGGTCAACTAGAGGTTATTTTCTTGGAAAATATCTTCTTTTTGGTTAATTTCACAAACTAGGAAGATTGTTTGAGGGTCTTATTTGAAGGTCCATGGTTCATGGGGAAATTTAGCATTAGTATAAGGCATTAGAAGGTGGGCACTAATCTATGTAGCTCAGCTATGGAAAACATCCCAATGTGGGTCCTCCTTCTAGAGTGACCTTTAGAATACAGCATCCAAAAGTGATTATGGGCATAGTTAGGGCATGGGCCAACCTATCACCATTGATTTGGTCACCCTTTCTAGAAGGAGGATGGTGGTTGCTAGGTTCCATGTATTCTTTCCCATTGATATTTAATAAATATCAAATATAAATATGGTGAATGGGCACATCACATCAATTATGAGAATTAGACCATCTTATGCTCCAAATGTAACATTTTTAGTTATTTACAAATATATTTCCCTACAAAGACTCAAGTTTTGGTAACTCTTAAGCAAGCTTGGATATGGAAAATAACTCCTCAATTAGAATACAAAGACATCACAGGAAAAATGGATGGCCTATTTAAAAATATTGATACACCAAGAGTGTCTTTTTTGGGCACCTTAAAAGATAACATGAATAATGAGAAAGCTGATGCTCTAAATGACAAGCCAGGGCACAATGCTTTACCCCATTTCAACACAACTCCCCCACAAGATGGAGAAATTACACTTAAAAAAAGAACTCCTTGAGCTAATCCCTTAGTGATGTGTCCTAAGAGCCCCCCTGAAGTCTTCTCCTACTGGGCTTAAGTTTGTGTCTATCACTCCTCCCAAATGATCCACATCAAGTGAAAATATAAATACTCTCTTGGATATGGTTGCTCCACTCTCAAGCCTCATAATGGATCTTGGTAGTACATATGAGAAGGATTTATTATAAACTCTTGAAAAAAATAGCCTAGTATAAGCTAGTACCCTCATATCACCCCTCAAGGAGGTGAATTTGAAGGGCTCTAGTCAGAAGCTTGATCAGGCCAACATTTTTGGCCTGACAAAAGCCCTGCTTTGCAAAAGTCCTCTATTTGATAAATCATGTACTAGGATGGATCAATCTAACTTAGTGGAAGGGTTTATAGACTCCTCAAATGATCCCATATCATTCTCCAAAGAGAAGGGACAATGTTATACTATAAATTCACCCTGCCTAGAGGCAAATCAAGAGGAAGGGTTCATAACTCAATCTAAGACCAGGAAAGGAAGAAATAAAATGATGTAGGTGTTATCCCTAAATTTCAATGTAGATCCCCCAGTATGGTTTCTCAAAAAAATTTAAATAACCAAGGAAATATACAAGGGTTCTCAACAAACCCTTAAAAGTCACCTTACTAGACTTAGGAAATGAGATTCCTCATGTGGAATGTTAGGGGGTTAAACAACTACAAAAAGCAAAAGACCATAAAAAATTTCAAGAAAATAAATAATCCTATAATTATGCTTATTAAATAAATTAAAGTGTCTGAAGAGGCCTTGGGGATATGTTCTGATAAGAAATGGAAAAGGGCCAATTTTGTAACTTCTAGTTCCAAGGGTGCCTCGAGAGGCCTGGCAATATTCTAGATCTTAGAGAATTTAGAAGGTGACCTATTAATGAAAACTAAGGAATATGTGTGCATCCTTTTCAAAGATATAAAAATTAATGAGGAAGGGATTTTGTCTAACATTTATTCCCCCAATTCCAAAAATTCTAGGAAAAAATTATGGGAAGACCTTTTAGCCTTTCAAAAACCTGTGAGCATTAGAATTGGATTGTGGTGAGGGACTTCAATAATCCACTCTCCTTGGGGGAAAAAAGGGAGGGATAATATATTTCAAGTAAATAATGTTTGACTTGAATTATTTCTTGTTGGAACTAGCTTAGTTGATATGGAGCTCAAAGGTAACCCTTTCACCTAGACAAATAGAAGGATGAGAGATAATCTTATCTAGGTTGTCTCAATCGATTCCTTATTTATCTTAATTTGGATCTCCATTTTTCAATCTCTCTGACCTCTCTCCCTATAATTGGTGCCAATCATAATCCACTTGTGTTCAAATGGGAAAATATATCCAAACCAAATAACATTCCTTCTAAATTTGAGAGTATGTGGTTATATCACTTAGACTTAGGTGAATCCATAAAGTAATGGTAGAAAGAACCTTTCTTGGGTTTTGATATGTATATCCTAGTTAAGAAATTGAACTTCTTGAAGAAGAACCTTAAAAAATGGAATAAATAAGTATTCGATGATATTTTCATTCAAAATAATGATCTTGATGAGGAATTGCTAAAGATATAAGAATTAACAACTACTTAGGGAAATACCAAGTCCTTAATTATCAAGGAAAGGGAACTCTTGAGCTGGTTTTAGAACCTTGAGGCAAAGTAATAATAATTTTGGTGATAAAAATATAGATGCACCTAGTTGAAAGAAGGAGATCAAAACACCAAATTTTTTCACCAATCTAATTCAAGACACAAGAATGCTAACATAATCAATCAACTAGAAATGGAGAACGATAGAATAAATAATAAAAAAGATGAGATGAACTATCATACAATCCAATTTTTTAAAAATTTTCTAATGGAAGATGGTACCTTTGACAAGTCACTCAAATAAAATACTTAGAGTAACTTACATAAAGTCATTACTCCATCAGATAATGTTGATCTCCTTAAATCTCCTTCGGTTGATGAAGTTAAAGGGGTGGTTTTTGTGATGGAAAGATTTAAGGTCCCTGATCTCAATGGATTTCCCCCATTCTTCTTTCAAAAATTTTGGGACATCATTCACTTGGAAGTTGAAGCGGTTGTGAGTGGATTCTTTAGTACAGGATCTATCCTAAAATAAATGAATAACACCTTTTTATTCCTAAAACTAAAGACACCTAGGGTGAATTATCTTCAAGATTTCTGACCCATAAGTTTATGAAAATCCATATATAAGATCTAATCAATTTTATTGGTTAAAATAATTCAACTATTATTAGACAAAGTGATCAATGAATAATAAGGAGATTTTGTATCAAGAAGACAAATAATTGATGGTATCAATATAGTACATGAGGCCACTCACTTAATTTCTTATTATTCAATGCAGGGCATGATGGTCAAACTTGACATGAATAAAGCTTATGATTGAGTTTCATGGAGATTCCCCATCAAAATTATTGAGAGACTGGGATTTAATGTAGAGGTCAAAAAATCATCCTTACCTACATATCAATGCCAAAATTTTCCATATTGATAAAGAACGTCCCCAAAAGATATTTTTATGATACTATAGGGATAAGACAAGGAGACCCTCTATCTCCATATATTTTATAATATTGGCTAAAACACTAGGGAGGAGACTAAAAAAGGCATAGTCATAAGGAGCTATCAAAGGCATCAAGGTGGCTCGAAACACCAACCTCATTACTCATGAGTAATTTGTTGAGGATATAATCCTCCTTGGGGAAGCCTCGATAGAAGAAGATCAACATTTCAAGCTCATCCTATGAAACTATGAGAAGTTGTCTAATCAATGCATTAACTTTTGAAAGATCTCTAACTTCTTTATCAATATCTTGGTCCTACTATAGAATAAACTTACAACCATTTTAGAGTGCCAGGTGAGTTGACTTCCATAAACTTATCTGGAGATACCCCTCTTCGATGATAGAATGTCCCTTGAATTATGGAACCCTCACTGATATAATTCAGAGGAAGTTAGTAGGTTAGAAATGCCATTTACTCAACCAGGTTGGCAAATTCCAACTGCTCAAATTTTTTATTTTATGTCAGTCTTCCATGTGCCTAGTAAAGTGGTGGATAAGATTAAAAAATTAAAAGAAAATTTCTATATAGAGGTGCTAAGGACCATTGATATTTCATCTAGTTTCATAGGAAAAAACATGCCTCCCAAAGGCTAATGGGGGCTTGGCCTCAGAAGGATAAAAAACATGAATCATGCTCTCTTTGCCAAAATGGGATGGGAAATTTTGAAGGAAGAGAAATAATGGACTAGGATTATCAAAGATAAATA
The DNA here is from genome assembly GCA_037957365.1 of Torreya grandis. NCBI lineage: Eukaryota > Viridiplantae > Streptophyta > Pinopsida > Cupressales > Taxaceae > Torreya > Torreya grandis. The sequence continues at coordinate 2,703,981 of JARHVA010001630.1, read as the reverse complement.
TCTGGAAAGAAATGAGGAAGAAAAATTTCTATGGGAGGAAGGCCCTACCGATGGGTCTACCTTCTAGAAGTCCATTACCAACTATAGGGATCTATTAAGAAAAGGCACTAGATGGCAAATTAGAAATGGATAAAAAATTAACTTTTGGGATGACTCCTAGATTTCTAACTCCCCCTTATCTCCCAAGGCAACTGGGTCAATCTTTGCTAGAGGTTTAAGGAAATATGGGGAAATAAGGTGAAATATTACTGGGAATGGATTAACAATTCAAAAACTTGGAAAGTGATATCCATAAAAAGTAATAATGTTGAAGTCCTTCAAGCTGTCCAAGATCTTAACATTTTAATTACTTAAATACATATTCATATCCTCCCTAAGGATGATTATCTCTTTTATTCATTTGAAGATAGAAGGAATTATATGGTAAATTCTAAAAACCTTATTGATATGGGTTTCGAGAGAGAATGAGAGCATTGGAAGATCATTTGGATCAAGCACCTCACACCCAAGATAAATTTATTTTTCTAGTTGGCCACCCAAGATAAAATTCTCACAGTGGATAACCTTTCCAAATGAGGCCTTATCTTACCTAACAGGTGCCCCCTCTATATAAGTGCAGAGGATTTGGCTTACCATCTTTTCTTGATCTATCCTTTCAGTTCATGTATCTTGGATTGGATTTTGGATAAATTTAACATGTCATGGGTCAAACCAAATTCCATCTTAGATTTCATCACCTAATGGAAAACCCCTTGAAAAATGCCTTCCCTCTCTTTTCTTTGGTACATGGCCTTCTCGCACTAGTTCTGGGCTATTTGGAAGGTCCACAATGATGGTATTTTCTCAAACAAAAAACACAATACTAAAGCATTTTTTTCCTATCTTTGTCAAGTTATTATCAATAACTAGAGGGAATTTCCACCTAAAGACATAACTCTAGGCTCTATGGATGAACATACTATCTTCAAAAAGTGGAACTTGGAGTAGAAAATTATCTCTCCAAATAAAAGAAACTTGAGGCAATAAGTTAAATGGAACCCCCTAAAGGGAGACTAGATGAAACTAAACTTTGACGAAAAATAAAAAGGCAATCCAAGTCCATATAGTGGTAGAGGGAATATCAAACAATATTCTAAGAAGGTGGTAAATACCTATATCGATCCCACGGGGATCCAGACCAATCACGTGGTAGAAGCAAAAGTGGTACTTTAGGTCATTTAGATAACAACTCAGCTCAAAGGGGATAGATTAATCATAGACTGCGATTCCCTAAACATCTTTGATGCTCTATTTAGGAAGACCATTACCTTTTACATAATAGAATCCTTAATTGATGATGTCAGGGGATTTATTATCAACTTTATGAACCCTTCTATCATCCATATTTACCACAATGGAAATGGGGTGGCTGACCTATTAGCCAATGTAGGGGTTGATCTCTCCCTTTTATCTATCTGGAATGAAATTAGCCACATCCCACACCACATTAGAAAAACTATTCAAATGAATCAATCATGTTTCAGAAAGTGATGGAGTTAGACACACGTGCAAAACATACAACCCATATATCATGTCTTAACACTAATACCAAGTCATCATCCTCATGCATGGGACTTTAATTCTATGAGATGGGAGAGGGAATTTTAATTATACCCCAAAACCCATCAAGAATAATAGATAAAACCAAAAGAAGGCAAAATTATCACATCATCCAAACAATTTAATCACTAATTTGTGCAACATGGGATGATACATGGATATGTTGGAGCCACTCTCTTGCACAAAGGTTTAGGCCAACAAAAAGGTATGGAAGAAGACACATAAAGGGGGATTATTGAGTACATGTAGCACATCATTGGACATGATAAGGACCTTTCCAATGACTTTGCCTCATCCTAGAGTAAACTAATGATGGAAATGAGAGGCATATGAATCTCTGTTATAGAGGACCTCATTGGGGAGGTTATAGGGATGTCATGTGAGGGCTCAAATATTTTAAGGATTTATCCAAAAAGCTGGAGTTGAGGCTAAAATTATTTTAAATGAATAAGGTTCTAAAAATGGACAAATTTGGGTTTTTGAGGATGAATTTACTGAGGCATTAGCTAGACATATGCATTTATATTATGAAGTACTTAACATTGTAAGGTAACTTCACACTCATCTTCTTGAATCATTTCCTTTTATTAAATCACTTCCAAGAATATAGAATCAACTTGCCATTTTTATATTGAAATCCCTTGAGAACACTACCCTTGTCTTCCAAATTAGTGAAGTTAATGCCATAGTTCATCAAGGGTTCATCTTTCTATTAGTCAAGAACAAGGAGACAATGTGAAAGAAAGAAGATCTACTAAGGGGGTCTTATGTGGAGGACTCCCTTGACAAAGACCCAATTCTGAGGTCTCCCCACCCTCCTCCCATACCCTCCCTTATAATCCTTAATACTAAAAGATTCATAGAGGACATCCCCTTTCAACTCATTATTAACAAACCTAAACCCATTTTCTTAGAACATGAGAATGAGGTAGAATTTTAAAGGAAAGGGAAGGCCATTTTGACTAATTCAAGAACAAGGAGACAATGTGAGGGAAAGAAGTTCTACTAAGGGGGTCTTATGTGGAGGAGGACTCCCCTGACAAAGATCTAGCTCTGAGGTCTCCCCACCCTCCTCCCATACCCTCCCTTACAATCCTTAATGCTAAAAGATTCATAGAGGACATCCCCTTTCAACTCGTTATTAAAAAACCTAAACCCATTTTCTTAGAACATGAGGATGAGGTAGAATTTTAAAGGAAAGGGAAGGCCATTTTGACTAATTCAGTCTAGAAAAATAAAAGATAGATTGAGGAATTCAATGACAAACTCCACAAAGCAAGTATTGGTCTGAGTACCCTAATTAAGGAGTGGAAATCAATAAATAGAGAAGATGGGAAGGTGCTATAGGATATACATAGATAAATGAGGTAGATTACCCCCAGTAGGCAAAGAGATGATAAGGAGATAATTTAGCACACTTCCAAACCCTCCCCCAAACCCATTTCTCTAGCTAACTCTCCTAAAAAGAACCCAAAAAAAGAGGCTCAAAAGAAACCCAGGATGATCTTCTTGAAGGACATTACTGAGGGCCTAATAAAAAGGACCTGGGCAAGAGTTATCAATGAAAAGTCAAAGGACAAGGTGGAGGATAAGGATCCCATCAAGGAACTTATGGAGGACACTGCACCCTTGAGAAATTACATCTTTTCTATTATATCTATTTTTCCTTCTACTATAGGTTTTTGTTTGCTCTTCCTTTTATTTTAGTTGTAGTCTATTTTTCAACCCTTGGGGCTTACTCTACTTTACTTTAATACTTGTTTAACTATTAGGTTGTAGTATCTTTGTAAAACTTATTTGTTTACCTAATCAAATAAAAAAATATCACTTTAAGAGGTTTTTAATATTTATTAAAGAATCAAACCACTTCCATGGGTTATAAAACAATTTGTTTTTATTTTTTAATACATGAAATTGATGTGATATAAGAATTCCTGATAGAGTTTTAATTCACACCATAAATTATTATGGTGTCCTACATTGTGCATATAACTTAGACTTTAATTCATGAGATGACACAACATCTTCAAACCTGGTGTAACATTATGATTCTTGATATATCTCTACCACACACTATAATGCATTTCATCAAGCTAAAATAGAAATACATATATGAGTAAGGTTAGTTGGTAAAAAAACATTATGGATAGGATATGTTGTACCATAACTATTCATAGCCTCTAGATCTTGAAAACATTCATTTGGGCACTTTATAATATTTTGTGGTAAGATCAATGCCAAATTAGGATTTACAATAATCTAACATATTTTCCAAAGGTTTAAATACTTGTCTAATAAAACCACGTAATTAAAGTTTAGATAAAAAATGGAAGAAGTAATAGTTTTAACTATTCAATTATTTATTGTTATTTTGGATGGCACTTCAAATAATAGAGTTGGTACTACATCACATGATGATGTGTTCTAGGTTGTTGAGATTATATTATGCATTTAATTATTATGGTGCATAGTGTTGTGTCATGAAAATTTAATGATTGTGGCATTAGTGGGTCTTTAGGAACATTAATGTAAGTGATTAAATCATGTATATATTAACACATCCAATCTTTTGATAGACAATTAGATTGTTTAAGGTAAAAAATAAAGAACTAATAATATTATCTAAAAAAGAGATTTACTAGTTAAGACTAGTAAGGTTCTAACACATCTCACTTTGAGATTGTAGTAACATTGTAATGTTTTCAATGATATTGTATGTGTGTAAGTTGTCATTCCTTATTTGAATTAAAAAAATAATTGTTGTTTCATTATTTTTCCATATGATATATTATAAGACAAATTATTGTTTATGTTGAATCTATGGGATACATGTTCTATGCTCATCCTACATTAGAGCCCCTATTTTTAGATGCATCAATTGATATCAGAGAAAGGTTATCCTTACAAAGTGAACACATGATTGAATTATGTTTTCCATATTGGTGAGTTTAGGCAGAAAGAAATGAATACATCTTACAAAAATAAAAGTGTTGGGTAGGTGGTGTGGTGATTTTCCTCAATTTCAAGGAAAAGGAAAGGCACATGGAGAAGGTTTCATTGAAATAACACCCAGAGCACCTATACTTTCAAACTTGGCTAAGTTGATGAGAGGAATTCAAGCCCGTTTAGAGGATATAGATACCATAAAATGTAGATAATTTGTGATGGATGATGAAACCAATAATGAAGTGGTATAATAAGTTCCTAAGATCTAGGCCAAATAGGGGCTAGTCAACAAACCAAAGGATATATTATTGCATACAATTTCAATAATGAGTAGTAATCCAAGGTTGGACACCCTTATTTATCCTCATTGATTAGATCATTAAGTTAGAGAGAAATATTTTGATTATGAGAGCATAAAAAATTCTAAGAAAGTGATTTTTTCCTGCACAAAGTTGAAGGATCATGCATCCTTGTGGTGGTAAGATGTGAAAATAGAGTTCGTTAGAAACATAAAGACTTGGGGTAGATTGGTTGAAAATTTGAAGTATAAATTATTAATTTCTAATTACCAATTAAGTTTGTTCAAGAAATTTTAAAATTTGCAACCAAAGGAGATGAGTGTAAAAGATTAGATTGAAGAGTTTTAGATAATCACAATCATAACAAGTCATGTTGAAGATGACACCAATAATATCTCAAGGTACATGAATGGATTACACCTTTGCATTAAATATGAGTTTGGTCTCGTACTTGTGCATGGAGTAGAAGTACCCTACTAATATGCATTGAATGAAGATATGAAATTGTATCATAAACAACAAGGGGTAGTGCAAGGGAAAGGAAAGTTTTCATTCCACATGGATAGGGACTGAAAAGTAGAGGCATAATATAATCTATGTAATAAGGAGAATATATCAATTCTCAACATAATGATATTATGCTAAGATTTAGAGGAAATACTAGCAAAGGCAGATGAATAGGATTCATGGCTACATGCTTCAAATGTAGTGAAATTGGGCATATAAAATTTAAGTGCCCACATGTGCATAATGATGTTAGTAGGAAAAATGATGAAAGAGTGCATATCACATAAGCAAATCAGGAGATTATTGTGTAGATTCATATTTTAGGATAACCAGAATGTGGATAAGCTCTCATGGTGAAGAGGGTGTTGTTGAAACTAATTAAAAAAAGAAGAGTCTTATATAGAGGAATAATATATTGAAAACCATTTACAAGTATAGAAGTAAGTGGTAGAAAGTGATTGTCGATAATGGTAGCACATGTAATTTTGTTTCACAAGAGATGATTGAGAAGTTTTATATAAAGAGGATTGTAAATCCAAACCCCTATAAGGAATATTGGTTGATGAAGGGACATGAAACATTTGTGAATGAGTAATGTCTAGTAATTTTGTAGAATGGAACATACAAGGCCATGCCTTAATTTTAAGACCTTTGAAATTTGATATAAAATTATAGCATGATGGATGCATAAATACCTACACTTTAGTAAAGGATAAAAATAAGTACACTTTAAATCCTTTAAAGTATAAGAGTGAAGAAACAAACAATAATCTAAGGATTTTTGATGGTTTTGGGAAAATAATTATTTAAAGAGGTGGATAAGTATAAATCATGCTTTACATTCATGCTTAAGCCTACACAAATTAGGATACTAGTGGGAAGAAGGATCGCTTATGCATGAAGTGAAGGAATTGATAAGAAAGTTATAGAGATCGTTTATAATGACCTGTCAGATGGGTTACCATCCATGAAGATTATAAGTTATCACATGGATTTTATTGTAGGACATTTTTTACCAAAAAAATGGCATATATATTTAAATCTTAAGAGAATGTAGAGGTGAAAAGACAAGTACAAGAGTTGTTGGATAAAGGGTTGATAAGAGAAAGTTTAAGCATGCATGTATTCCTAGTAGTGCTGGTACTAAATAAAGGTGGAGAATGGAGGATGTGAAATGATTTCAGAGCCATCAAAAATATTATTATCAAGTAGAAATTTTCATTACCACACATGGATGATTTGATGGATTCATTATGTGAAGCACAATGTTTCACAAAGATTTACTTTAATAATAGATATCATCAAATCAACATTAATGAGGGTGATGAGTATAAGACTACCTTTAAAATATAAGAAGGATTATATGAATGTGTGGTAATGTTTTTTGGGTTGAATAATGTACTATGTACATTCATGAGACTCATGAATTAATTCCTTAAGAATTTTCTAGGATTTTTTTCATTTTGTATTTGAAAAACATTACAATTTTCAATAAGATGAAAGAAGAACACTTGAGACATCTAAGACAAATGTTATGACAATTATAATAGGAAAAAATATTGGTTAATTTGAATAAATTTAAAGTTAAGAAGGATGAGTTGGTGTACTTGGGTTTTGTAATTTCCATAAAATTATTAAAGATGGATATATAAAAATTGAAATCTATAATTGAGTGGTCCCACCTAGAAGTATGTTTGAATCACGTAGTTCTCATGTATTATGATTTTATTATAGAAGTTTTATCTTGGAATTAAATAGTAAATGTGCACCTATAATTAAATAAATGAAAAGTGATATATATATATATATATATATATAGTTTATATAGTAGAAACAAAATAGAGCTTCTATAATTTAAAGAATAAAGTGAATAAACAACTAGTGTGAGTGTTTCCTGATTTTAATAAGGTATTTCAGATTGATTATGATGCTAATGAAAAGATAATAAGAGCTATGATGAGTCAATACCATTTATTAATTAATAAATAAATTGAATGATGCAAATAAAAAGTATTCATTTTATGATCAGGAGATCTATGCCACAGTGAAACACTCAAGAAGTGGATGAATTACATAATGCCAAAGGAATTTATGTTATACATAGACCATCAAACATTTTAATTCATAAATATTTAAGGAAAATTGAACCAAAGATATATGAATTGGATTGATATTCTATAAAGTTACTAATTTGTGTTGAAGCATAGAATTGGTAAGTCTAATACAGTTGTAGATGCATTAAGTAGAAGGTGTTTGTTATTGAGCGCAATGCAAGTGAAGTCATATGTTTTGATTATATGTAAGATTTGTATGTTAAAGATGAATATTTTAAGGCCACATGAAAAGCATGTGTATAACCATTGAGTTTGGATATGACACCTTTGGTAAAATTATTTGTTGAAATAAGGATTTTTTTTTAAAGGCAAATAATTATGCATATCACAAGGGTCTATACACATGATTTTGATCAAGGAAAAACATAGCGGAGGTTTAGAAAGAAATTTTGGAAATGAAAAAACATATGTGAAATTGATTGAGAACTATTTTTTTCCTAAGATGAGTGTGGATGTGCATAAATTGGTTCAAGAATGTAGAGTTTTTCAATTGGAAAATGGAAGAAGTCAAAACACAAAGTTGTATCGGCCATTTCCTATTCTAAAGATACCATGGGAACATATCAACATAGATTTTGTTTTAGGCTTGCCTATAACATAGGGGGGACTTGAATCTATTTTTGTGATTATGGATAGATTATCCAAATGGTACATTTTTTAGATGCAAGAAAAATAATGATACTACACATATAGTTAAATTACTTTTTGGGCAATTTGTGAGATTGCATGGGTTGTTGCATGACATACTGTTTAATAGAGATACAAAATTTGTTGGACATTTATAGAGGATATTATGGAATAAGGTGAATAACAAGATAAAAATTACTTTGACATATCATCCTCATATGGATGGATAAAAAAATTTAGTCAATGTAAGCCTTGATAATCTATTATGATGTTCAATTGAAAGGAAGCCAGGAATGTGAGAATATTTTGGAACAACTTTGAGTTTTCCTATAATAATTCAATTAATTGTAGAATTGAAAATGCACATTTTGAGATTTTATATATATGTATTCTTAGAGGAGTTGAAAAATTATGTGACATTAGAGATAAAGAAAGGATTATTGTTGGAGCAGAAGGTTTTTATAAGTTTATGTGTGACATAAATCAACAAGTACATAAATAACTAGAAAGGAGTAATGTGAAGTATATGTAGCATGAAAAATTTAAGAGAAGAGAAGAATAATATCAAGTGGGAGACATGGACTTAACATACTGAAGAAAGTAGGATTCCCAAAAGGAACACATGAAAAGTTAAAGAGGAAGAATATTGGACCATGTAGAATATGTTAAGACCTTGTGTCCTAACCATTATTTTTTAATTTGCATATTTGATAAATATCTATGGATGCATATGATTTTTAATATGTCCTATTAAGGTGTGGAGCTAAAAGCTTCAACTGTTTGCACACACATGAAGAAAGGATGCTGAAGAACCAGAGCCACCGGTGTCGGAAGTATGACCAACGTCGGTCAGATGCAGTGGAGAAGGAGACCGGCGATAGCAGAGAGTCGGCCGACGTCGACAGCACCAGACAAGTAGGGACCGGCATTGGTCGCCTGTGCGGTCCAGAACTGCTGTTTACGAACAGTCAGTTAGTTAAACCGAGTGTTTGCATGCTAAGGGACTATTTTAAGTCGTGAGCTGTGTGTCTAATTTTAGTAGTTAGATGTCTATTTTTGTAACCATGGGATTCTATTTAAAGACCCATGAGGCATGTATTGTATTTATCATATTGATCAAGTAAGAGCATTGAAGCAAGCAAGGTCAAGGAGATCTACAGGTGTAAGGTCAAGGAGATCAGCTGAAGCATTCAAGGAGGGATTGTAACTCAGGTTATAGAGTTGGTTTTGTGTTGAGCAAGAGAGAGAGGGAAGAAGGTCTTGGGGTGTGGCAAGCCTTTGAGGTGGAGGAAGAAGTGGCATCTTCCTTATTTGTATTTTCTTCTAGTATTATCTAATACAAGAGTGTGTATTGTCTCTCGAATTCTTTGCTGTCTCACGTTTCTAGTTTCTTAATCATTTTGGTATATTTCCGTGTTCAATTGCTCACATTTAAGTAATCAATTGTGCTACCATTGGATTAGGGGCCTCCTAACAGTTGGTATCAGAGCTACGGTTTGCAGGAAGCAGGTTATTTTTTGATTACAGGTCATTCACAGGGTTTTCTGATTGAGTGGGAGTTCAACGATGGTAGAAGAAAGCAAGCTACGAATGGAGAAGTTTAACGGCAAGAATTATCAACACTGGAGGATGCAGATTGAGGACTATCTATATCAGAAGGATCTGTACTTACCGTTGGGTGGGGTTGCATGCAAGCCCATAGATATGAAGGATGAAGAATGGAGTGTTCTTGATCGGAAGGCTCTCAGTTCCATAAGGTTGAGTCTTGGAGCTTCTGTGATTTCTAGCTTATCACAGTGCAAAACAACGGAAGAGTTGATAAAGTCCTTGGCAAATTTATACGAAAAGCCCTTGGCTTTTAATAAGGTATACCTTATGAAGTAGCTATTTACTTTACAAATGCAGGAAGGTGGTTCGGTACATACTCATCTCAGTGATTTCCATGGTTTGGTAAACCAATTAGCTTCAGTCAACATTATTTTTGATGATGAGGTAAAGGCTCTCTTGATTTTATGTTCTTTGCCTAAAAGTTGGGACGGTATGGTTATGGCAGTAAGTAACTCTGCATCTGCTTCTAAAATCTTAAAAGTTGATGATGTTGTGAGTGTGATCTTGAATGAAGAAATACGTAGGAGAAGCACAGGTGAATCATCAGGGAACGCTCTAAGTGCGGAAAGTAGAGGAAGGCAAAAGGAGAAGATTGAGCAAGGGAAATCAAGGTCGGGAAGGAGATCCGAGTCCAAAGGTATTACCTGCTGGTTTTGTGGAAAGAAAGGACATACAAAGAAGGAGTGTTGGTTGAGAGATAAAGAGAATCAACATGCAGGTATTGAAGAAACAAAGGATGCAAATATTGTGGTACAGGATGCTCTCATACTTTCTTTGGATAGTCACGTAGGATCATGGATATTAGATTTTGGTTCATCTTTTCATGCATCCCCAAACAGAGATTTGTTTCATGAGTATGAACAAGGAGACTTTGGAGTTATTTATTTAGGGGATGGTACGCCTTGTCAGATAGTTGGCAAAGGGAAAGTGCAGCTGAGATTGCAGATTGACAACACATGGGTGTTGAAGGAGGTCATGCATGTTCCAATTCTGAAGCAGAGTTTGATTTCTATAGGAAGGTTGGGTGATGAGGGATGCACAATAACCCTCATAGCGGATTCTTGGAAGGTTACCAAGGGAGCACTTGTTTTGGCAAGAGGTAAGAAAGTAGGTACTCTTTATCTATCTACTTGTATTACTGATTCTACTTCTGGTACAGATTCGAAGATGTGGTCTAATAGGTAGGGTCACATGAATAAGAAGGGAATGGAAGTTCTTGACTCAAAAGGTATGTGTTCAAATTCAGAAGGCATGGATAGTATTCATTGCAGGAAAAGGAAATTTGAGGCTTTTGACAAGAACAGGGATGTCTTGGTGTTTTTGGAGGAGATGAAGGCCAGAGAACAGTTACAGGCAGTAAATAAATTTGAGCAGGGCAGCATGGATAGAGATTTGATCCAAGAAGAGCTCTCGGATGAAGAATTCATCACTCACGAGAACACACAGGGACCGATGTCAGTTACTTGGAACCGACGTCGATCAGTCAGACACTGACTTCGGTCTTGTGCAGACCAACAGGGTCGGTAGGTCGGGCAGGAGAAGTCTGACGTCGGTCATCAGGACCGACATCGGCAAGGGGACACCGGCGTCAGCCAGGGGTAACGACGTCGACAGTCAGGATCAGTGCAGGGAACCGACATCGGTCTGGAGCTGACTAGGAGTTGGCTGAGATCGGTCACTGGAATGGATGTTGGGTGGATCTATGAGTCTCAAACACCCATACAGAGGTCAGAAAAGGTATGTGAACCTCATATTCATTGTTCACTTTCTTTATATTGCTTACTGATAGTCATGAACTAAGAAGATGGAAGAAGCAATGCAGGTAGAATCCAGAAATAGTGGGAGCTTGACATGGATGAGGAGTGTGAGTCCTTGGAGTAGAGCCAAACAAGTACTTGTTGGTGGAGTTGTCAGCTGGATAGAGGGATGGATTCCCATTTTAGAGAAGAGAGTGGATGGACATTTGAGACAGAAGGCTATGGTATATGGTCTTGAGTTAGCTGCAGGACAATGGAAGTTTGACCATTGTTTTCTATCTTTACCAGGTTGGATAATATTAGCTACATTATCCTGTTACTGTATTGTGTTACTTTTTGTAGGGTTGCATATACAGGGAGTTTTCTGAGCTAAGGGTAGAGTTGGTTCAAAAGTATGTCATGAAGAATTTGGGAGCAGCAAAGTTCTTGTGGCATAAGTGACAGGTATAGCATCACGGGTTTACGTGGTGGTTGGTCTTCAAGAGTGACTTTGAAGAGGGATACAGGGCCTAAGGAACAAAATAGTTGGTGTACAGGTACAGGTACAGGTTGCAGCTGTTTATCTCCAAGTGGGAGATTGTTAAGGTGTGGAGCTAAAAGCTTCAACTATTTGCACACACATGAAGAAAGGATGCTGAAGAACCAGAGCCACCGGCGTCGGCAGTATGATCGACGTCGGTCAGATGCAGTGGAGAAGGAGACCGGCGATAGCAGAGAGTCGGCCGATGTCGGCAGCACCAGACAAGCAAGGACCGGCGTCGGTCGCCTGTGCGGTCCAGAACTGCTGTTTACGAATAGTCAGTTAGTTAAACCGAGTGTTTGCATGCTAAGGGACTATTTTAAGTCGTGAGCTGTGTGTCTAATTTTAGTAGTTAGATGTCTATTTTTGTAACCATGGGATTCTATTTAAAGACCCATGAGGCATGTATTGTATTTATCATATTGATCAAGTAAGAGCATTGAAGCAAGCAAGGTCAAGGAGATCTACAGGTGTAAGGTCAAGGAGATCAGTTGAAGCATTCAAGGAGGGATTGTAACTCAGGTTATAGAGTTGGTTTTGTGTTGAGCAAGAGAGAGAGGGAAGAAGGTCTTGGGGTGTGGCAAGCCTTTGAGGTGGAGGAAGAAGTGGCATCTTCCTTATTTGTATTTTCTTCTAGTATTATCTAATACAAGAGTGTGTATTGTCTCTCAAATTCTTTGCTGTCTCACGTTTCTAGTTTCTTAATCATTCTGGTATATTTCCGTGTTTAATTGCTCACATTTAAGTAATCAATTGTGCTACCGTTGGATTAGGGGCCTCCTAACATGTCCCTTAAATACTATTATAATAATTGAGTGTAGTAGTGTAATAATCCCACATTCATTAGGAGCAGTGGTTATCTAGTATTAGATTACTATAAATAGGAACCTAAACTAGTATGAAGGCATCCAAGAATTATAGTGAATCGAGCTTGATCAAAGGATTTTCCCCCCTCAAAGAGGAAAATTATTCTACAATTCTATTATTTTAATATAATTATACTTGTTTTGAGTCTATATTACTGATATTTATAGTTTAATTTATGTATTAGTAAATATTTCTTAAAAAGTTCAGGAAGGATCTTAGCATTTATTCAAAACTCTTTCCAGGGACATTTTTGTATATATATATATATATATATATATATATATATATATATATATATATATATATATATATATATATAAGCTTGAGGAAGTGAGGAGTTTTAATTTTTTGCAATGTATGCTCTCACCTTGCCTTCAGAATCCTAGTGCTTAAAAAGTGGCTACAGATTCTAATTTTTTGTGTTTTGAGAGAACATATTTTGTTTTGATAGATAGGTTTGGGAGTGAAAGTTACTGAAAACATAGAAGTATTATGGTAGGTGTTTTTATTGCAAATATATATTGGATATTCATTGCATATTGGGGGTTTTCAAAAGTCAGACCTGCATATTTTTTCTAGCCCCAGTGGAATTTGAAGCCAAAATCTGTCTTTTACAAGTAAAGAATTCTATTTTTTAATCAACAATCATGACTGATATTATTTAAACAACTCTCATACTATAACAAATCATGCCAAATAACATGCAGGACTAACCATAACAATCCATTTTTTCACAGAATCTGGCAAAATAATTTTGAATTCGGTATGAGCGAGATCAGAATTGGGGAGAATCTGGTAGGGGGAACAGATCTAGGTGGAACAGTAGAGGAAGGAGGAAATTGTGGAGGGTCAGGAGTCCTAACTGATGCTGACACAAAAAGGCCTTTAGTAGTTTTTGAGCTCTATAGTGGGGCCGGAGATTCTCCATCGAAAAAAGTAGCAGAACAATCCACGGAGACAGCGAAAGATAGAACAGTTTTTAATACAGAAAAGAACCTTGAAAGGCAGAAAGGGGACCTCGAACAAAGGACCTAGTCGTCATTGTTTGGGAAAAAACCGACAGGGAAATCCATCTTCCCCCTGGTGACATCTAAATCTTGCTGGGAGAAAGGTGAGTTTCAAATATTCATCCCAGATCCCTTACTTGATTTTTCGGTTTCTTCAATGGATCTCACCCTAGTAGGAAAATTTCAAGGAGCAAGACCAAATATAGAATCACTCAGGTCTACAATCAAAAAGAGATGGGCCATACGCGGAGAAGTTGACATTGCACCTATGGTGAATGGTTTTTTCTCTTTTATCTTTAACTGCGAAGAAGATCTGAATATGATCTTGAGTGAAGGACCTTGGTCTTTTGGAAGAAGCACCCTAACTATCAAGAAATGGGAACCATAAATGGATTTATCAGATTCATTTTTCTCAACAACTCCTATTTGGGCAAAGCTACCTGGGCTCCCTTTAGAATTCTGGCATGAGGACATCTTCAAAGGAATAACTAGTTCATTTGGTGAGTTAGTGGCTGTGGATAATGCCACGGCTTCAAGAACCAAGCTCCAAAGTGCCAGAATCTACGTTAAAGTGGCGAATCTAAACCACCTTCCCAAAAAAGTGGATCTTATCTCCAAGCTTGGTAAGAAAACCCAAGTTATTGTTTTCAAAGATCTACCAAACTCTTGTTATGTGTGCAAGAAGCAGGGGCATTGGGCTAAGAATTGCCCCAATAGGGGAAGAGCCATTTCAAAAAACTTTCAGGCAGGAAAAAATATCAAGACCCAACAAAAGAAAATATGGAAGGTTAAAGAAGACTATCGAAAGATAAGGAAACCTCAAGAGGCCTTAGCTGACCTACACACAGACAAGGTTATTTCTACTGCTTCAGTAGAAGTGGATGACCCTATTATAACAGGAATAACAGACCCCCTTTTTAAGACTCCCAATGTCCTGACGGAAGAAAAGGGGAAGGGAACAGAGGACAAAGTATCAGAGCTTCTTTCTGAAGAAGAGGTTAAAGTCCCTACTCAAAACATTCAAAGCTTAGAAATACAAGCTTCAAAGATGCATGACAATGAAGAATTAGAGGAAGGAGAAGTAGAACCTGAAGGAAGAAACAATATAGAAGAAGAAGAGGATGATTTGAGTGAAGATCAGTTTGGGGAAAAGCAGGAGGAACCAAAGGTCGAAACTATTACTCCAGCTAAAGAGGTCCTCAAGGCAGAAGAAATGGTTGAAGGTGGAAAAAACTCTAAAAATCAAAAGATTAAAGGAGAGATAAAGAACAATTCTAACCACATTACGACAAGAAATGGTGGAGCGAAAGCTAATAACTCTCTAAGGAGTAAAGGAGGAAAAGAATCTGGAAAACAAGCCAAATTAAAACCGGATGTAGGTTCCTCAGATAAACCTAGGAAAAAATTTGCAAAGAAGAATAGAGAATTGGAAAGCAAGCTCAATATAGCAGATGGAAAGCAGAAAACTATGGGGCAATATATTAACAACAATAAAAAGAAATGAGGATTCTTAGTTGGAATATAAGGGGACTAAATAGTCTTCTTAAAGTAGATCTAGTTAGGAATTTTGTTAGAGAGCAAAAGCCAGACCTCCTTCTGCTTCAAGAAACTAAAATGAGTAAGGAGAAAGTAGAATAGATCAAAGACTTTAAAAATTACACCCTTAAAGCTAGTGGCTCTGAAGGCGCTTCGGGAGGTACTGCAATATTATGGAAAAAAAATCTTTTTGCTGGTTCTATTTTGATGGAAAGTAAAAAAGTTTTTGGCGGTTAAATTAACTAATGTTGACCAAAAGGAAAGCTGGTATATTGTAAATATTTATGCTCCTAATACCAAGAATGAAAGGAAAAAGGTATGGGAAACTCTCTCAAAGCTCAGAAGGAAAGATCACTGTGGGCGTTGGATTATAATGGGAGACTTTAATGTCCCTCTCTATGATTATGAGAAAATGGGTGGTAATACTATTCAAATGGAAGGGAGAATTGATCTCATGGAGTTTATAAGCAAAGAAGGTTTAATGGATGTGGAGTTGCAAGGAATTCAGTACACCTGGAGCAACAAGAGACTGAATAAGGAATGTATACAGGCTAAGCTTGATAGGGCTCTCATCTCCCCAGACTGGATAAAAGACTATAATTGCAAGTTGGAAGCGCGCCACAGAATAGGCTCAGATCATTTCCCTCTAATTTTCTCTGCGGACAAACTGAACCAAAAAAAGAATCATCCATTCAAATTTGAAAAGATGTGGATGCAGCATCCACAGTTTGAAGACAAAATAAAAGAGTGGTGGAATATCTCTATAGAGGGATCAACTCTCTTCCGAGTTGTTTCCAAACTCAAAAATGTTAAAAATAAAGTTAAGAAATGGAATAAGGACTATTTTGGAAATATTTTTGTGGAAAAGAAGATCATCAAGGAGAACATCAGAAGAATACAGGAAAAAATCCAGCAATATGGATATACTTCAGAATCCCAAAGAGAAGAAAGTGAACAATTGGTACAGTACCAAGACATAATAACTAAGGAGGAAATTTACTGGAGACAAAGATCAAGGGTGAAATGGTTGAAAGAAGGAGATAAAAATACTAAGTTTTTCCACCTCTCCACTTTGAAACACAGAGCGAAAACACATATCCATCATTTGAGAAAAGGAGGTCAGAAGTTAACAGAGGAAAAGGAAATTAAGGAGGAAATGATTTCATTTTTCTCCTCCCTGATGAAGGCAGATAGAAACATCAACTTGAAAAGTCAGGCTGATATTCTACGAGTGATTCCCCCATTGATCTCGAAGGAGCAGAATAATATGTTATGTTCTATACCTAAGGAGGAGGAAATCTTTAAAGCTGTTAGATCTCTTGGAGGAGAAAAAGCTCCTGGATCAGATGGTTTCCCCATGTTCTTTTTTCAAAAGCTCTGGAAATTTATAGGAAAGGATGTTAATAACGTGGTGAAGGATTTTTTTGGAGCTAAACAGATGCTGAAGGAAATTAATGCCACTTTTCTGTGCCTTATTCTGAAGAAAGCAGGTGCGGATAGCCCTGATCAGTTCAGGCCGATAAGTTTGTGCAACTCTCTCTATAAGATAATTTCCAAAGTTCTTACGACCAGAATAATCCAAGTGATCCCTTCGATAATTGCTGATCAGCAAAATGGATTCATTCCTGGCAGAGAAATCCTCAACTCAGTTATAACGGCGCATGAGAATATTCATTCACTGCTCAAATCCAATACTGAGGGGTTCTTAATGAAAGTGGATATAGCAAAAGCATACGACAGGGTGGATTGGCATTTCCTTTCTAAAAGCCTTACTGCCTTTGGCTTTGACCAAAGAGTGGTTGATATTATCAAACAGCTGATATCTACTACTTCTATAGCTGTGTTGGTAAATGGGACCTTGTCTCATTTTTTCAAGCCGTCTAGGGGATTAAGACAAGGGGATCCTATATCCCCTATTCTGTTTATTATCATGGTAGATAGTATGGGACGATACCTTGGGGACTTGGTTCATAGAGGCCAGTTTAAAGGTCTGAGACCCTCTTTGCATCCTTTAACTTGCTCCCATGGTCAATTTGTGGACGATACTATTTTCATGGGACAGTCTGAAGTTACTGAAGCAAGAATTCTTAAGGAAGCAATCAACCTGTACACCTCTGCCTCAGGACAACTGATAAACTAGAATAAAAGTGCAGTTTTCTTTACTAATACCCCTGATTACAGGCAGAACAAAATTGCTAGAATTCTTGATTGCTCCATAGGCTCTTTTCCTTCCATATACCTGGGTCTCCCTTTTGGTTTGAAAGCCCCTGAAGCTTTTTGGGAAGGTCTTATAAATAAATTTAGTAAGAAGTTAGCAGGATGGAAAGGCTGTCTTCTTAGCCAAGGAGGAAAGTTAATTCTCCTCAAAGCTAGTCTTCAAAGCATACCTACGTATGCTTTAAGTCTTTTCAAAATCCCCTCTAAATTTGCTGAAGCAATTGAAAAAATTCAAAGAAAATTTCTTTGGTCAGGTTCTGAGGAGAAAAGGAGAATGCCTCTTATTGCATGGGATAACATTTGCAAACCGGTTAAGGATGGTGGACTTGGTATAAGGAAAATAAGAAGTATGAACACTGCCCTTTTAGCTAAATAGGGATGGAGGGTTTTTCAGGAAAATAAAGAATGGAGTAAAATATGGAAGCACAAGTATTTATTTAAGGCACAGTCACTTCATGACTTCTTTACTACTCTAGATATTTCTCATCCGTCTGCTATTTGGGGGGCAGTCCAGGGAACAAAACATGTTCTTGAAGAAGGAAGTTCATGGAAAGTAGGTATTGGTAAAAAGGTGAAATTCTGGGAAGATATTTGGTTAAAAGGTAAACCCTTACAGGAAGAAATCCAAGATAAAGATGTTATAGAAAGATGTAAACAAAGAGTGGGTATAATGGTTAATCAATACTGGCAGAACAATACTTGGGTAAACCTCACTGACTATGATCAAGATCTCAAGGATATTCAATTATCCCTAAATGCTATATCTCTATATCCTAATCAAGAAGATAAAATTGTTTGGTCTCAGGAGCCAAGTGGACAGTTTAAAGTCTCTTCCATTTTCATCTCCAAGGGAAATGGCAGAAAACCATTATGGACAAGGGCCTGGATTAAGGGGCTCATTCCTAAAATCAAGTTCTTTTTCTGGACCCTTCTCCAAAACAAAATTTTGACTCTAGATAATTTACAGAAACGTGAAATCAATATTGTTAACAGGTGTATTTTGTGTAAGAGAGACCTTGAAGATAGAGATCATCTGTTTGTGAATTGTTCCTTCACTCAGCTTGTTTGGAAGGAGGTTCTCAATCTGTGGGGCATTACTTGGATTCACCAAAAAAATGTTGAACTTTCTCTCAAAAGCTGGTATTGCCCTTCAAAGAACCCTGAAGTTCTCTTCTTATGGAAAATAACTCTTCCCCATATCTGGTGGGGAATATGGAAGGAAATAAATAACCAAATATTTAGAAACAAAGAGCTCCCTGGATGGGTGGTAGGACAGAACATCATTAGAGCTCTAAAGGAAAATTTTTCTTCTCAAAAAAATCTAAGATCTAATCTCAATTTGGATAATCCCCTGAGGATGGATTCTATTCCTGGTAAACTTGATAACCCCAGATCAGGTGTTACTTGGATTAGTCCACCTCAAGGTTGGATTAAAGGTAACTTTGATGGTGCAGCAAAAGGGAATTAGGGGAATGCTGGTTGTGGTGGTGTCCTGAGAAACCATGTGGGTATGGTTATTGATGCTATCATAATTCCCATTGGTATATCTAACTGCCACATAGCTGAAGCTACTGCTGCCCTCCAGACCCTTAAATTAGCTGTGGACTTAGGATATTCCAAATTGTGGCTTGAAGGGGACTCTTTGAATGTTATTAATATCCTTAATAATAAGAATACTACGTCTTGGACCATAGAGGATAAGGTAAAGGAGATGAAAACTCTTTTGAATAAATTTGAAGATATAAAAATCACCCACACCTACCGTGAAGCCAATGATGTTGCAGATTGGCTTGCAAACTGTGCTGTCTGGGAAGGTCAAAAAGTGAGGTGGGACGAAACCTTAGATAGGAACGTGGATTTAAGGGCGATCATTCTTCTCGATGCCACACATGCGAATGAAGGTAAGATTGGAATGTAATAAAAACATAATGAGTAGGAGGAGTGGCAGCACGGGGAAAGGAACTCAATTATTAAAGAGTAAGGTCCTCAAGAGGGAGAAGCGGATCCTGAAAAGCCAAAAACAAAGTCGATGTCCCAATCAACTTGACAGCAGGAGGATCCAGGGTAACATCCATAGTAATTGGGATTCAAAGAAAATGAGTATGGCGCGTGAAAGGAAGGGAGAACCCCGTAAATAGGAGCCCAAGAGCTGTGCAAAATGGAGAGAGAAACATCAAGTTTGGAGGATACTGCAGAAAGGAAACGTTACGAGCTACATGGAAAGACTCCATGGCTCTAAACCGCATATCACGACGGCCTTCTTCAAAAATTGGTCTGACGACAAGGTCACCTTGCATGGTATAACTGTAAATATAACTGAGGATTTTCTTGTTGAGGTAACAGGGTTGCCAATGGATGGACTCAAATTTTCCAAGCAGACTAGCATATCGAACGAGGCCTTTTGCAAGTTCCCCAAAATGGATGAGAAGGAGCAGAAGCTGGTAAAAAATGGGGATTTCTATGAGCTGGACCAGATCAAAGGGATATGGAGGGATGTCCTAAGCTATATAAGGGAGTACTTCATCCTGGACGGAAGAAGCAAATGAGTGCATAAGTTCCATTTTGTATTCCTCAACCACTTCAGGCATAAGTTTAGCTTGTCTTTTCCTTTCTATCTTTGCTACTCCCTGATTCAAAGCCTTTATGCTCATAGGAACAAGGATTTGTGCCCTATTCTTCATGAAGGCCTTATCCTGCTTATTGAAGGCTATTGCAAGAATAGGGCACTGGTTAAGTATCCCAAACAGGGGAAAAATAAGTTGCCAGGAAATAAAAAGAATGAAAATGTAAGCAGGAGAGGCAAAATCAAGACCCATAATCCTAATAAACAGAATGTAGAAGAAGAAAGGGGTCGGGAGAGAATTGAAGAACCTGAGGAGGAAAAACCGGAGGAGGAAGATGGAACTGAGAGCTGGGACACCAACTCTAGTAATGATGAAGAAGGATCGGAGGAAATTGAAAAAGAAAAAGTCAATACAGAGGAGGATTCTGCTATTAGAACAGAAGAGACGGAGGTAAACCAGAAAATGTCGGAGGATGATTTTGTTCAGGAAGATCCTGGTGAAGACCCAACTTCTAAGAATGAAAAGGAAATTTCTGTCCAGGATGATATTCAAAATATGGAGAAGGAAATTCAAACTGGAATCAATGAGCGGGAACAAAAGAGTCAAGAAGACTTCTTTGAAGAAGCCAGGATTAGCCCCAATAAAAAGTCTGAGGATTGGAGAGGGAAGAATCAGAATGAAGAAATACACACTCCTATGACCTGGGTTAACTGTAAAGCTGAGTCTTCCTCCCAATTTGATTCCTGGTTGTGTAGGGAGATCATTGATCTCAAGAGAAAAGCAGAAACATTGGAAGATTCTCTGAAAGCTGCTTGGAACAAAGTAAACAACATGGAAAATCAGTTAAGCGAGATCCCTGTCAAGCTCAAAGCTTATGAAAACAACCTCTGGGAACTAATAAAGGATAATAGAAAGAAAATGGAGGAAGTAACGTCCAACATCTGTGCAGCTTCTATCAATATAGGTAAACGAGCCAATGAGGAGACCAAAGCACTAGAGGGTCCCAGCAAAAGGACAAGGTAAAGTTCCAGAAAGAAAGATACACAAAAAGGAGCTTTGCTAGAGGCTACCACCCAGGAAACTGCTTTGAAAGGAAAAGAAGCCATGAACTTGATACTGGAACTGGATGAATAATCTGGTCCTTCTTGTTGGTTTAGAAACTGGTACTGATCTTTGTTCTCCTTTTGTTATCTTTTGTTTGTTGTGCTACCAGATTTCTATTTCTGGGTTTTGACCGGATGTGTCTCTAATGGTATCAGGTCCATTTAAAACCTGTTTTTGCTACTTCTTAGTAGTGTTTTCTAGGCGTAGCCTGTGGGCTTAGATGTTCTTTATTTTGCTCTCTGTTACAGGGTTTTGGGGCCCCTTCAAAACCTGTTTTTACCTCAATCTAAAACAAATCATGCCAAACCATTTCTAGGTTTTGCATTTGTTATTTATATATTTTCAGAATAATTTGTAGTTTTGAATTTTGTTAAGTATGTTAAAAGTTATTGCAATTTTAGTAATTGCTTCCATGTTTTTTTTTTAAAAAAAAAGAAAGAAATAAAAATAAAAAAGGAAGAGTATAGAATTTTTTTGGCATACATAGGCCGAATACACCATTGTGATTTTCTCATTGCACTACTCATTTTCCAAGGTAGCTCTGACATTTTAAAAACATAAAATTCCCATACTTAAAATAGTGCTATATGTAACCCTAACAAACTTTTTTTTCACATTTTTTTATCTATGTAAAAATTATCCTATTATAGTCATCTTGAAAAACTTTTAAATTTAAGCTATAACTTCACTTATCCTTTTTTATTACCCATGACTCCTTGGTAAATGGTTATTACCCATGCAAGCACAATAGTCAATCACATTGATGAATTAGAATCCTAACTATTTGAAATTGATCACCGTCTGACCAGTGATATGTCTAAACTCAAGAACCACCTGATCAGTGTCTAGAATAAACTTTGTACATTTAGACCTAATGAAGATCATCAATTAGATGGTATTTTTTATTATAGGACAACATTTCATGGTCCTAAATTAAACTTCCCCAAATTTTTATGGCACTAATCCCACTAGTTGGATCTATCATGTAGATCAATATTTCCTCCTACATACCACTACGGAAAGAGTCTCCATTGTTTCATTTCAAATAGAGAAGGAAGCTATTCATTGGCACCAATGGTATTGTAAGGCACATATAAAAGCAAATTGGGTAGAATTTTACAAACTCTTGTTAGTATGTTTTAGGCCTAGTACCTATGGTGACTCCATAAGTGATTTGATTAAACTTCATAAAATTAGAACCATGAAATAATATCAACCAGAGTTTGAAAAAATTCCCAATAAAACTAAAGGCATCTTTGATGAATTATTCACTAGTTGTTTCATCAAAGGACTTAAATATGTACTTAAATATGAGGTTAACATGTTCAAACCTCTCATAATTCTGGATGTCTCAGACTAACCAAGCTCTCTAAAGATAAACTCACCTCACAATGCCACAATTATAATTGGGCACCCTCTAAGATATTCCATCACCCCAACACACATGCCCATCTCAAGGAAACCACCATCAATAGGCTCATAGTAGCCAAAATGCATTGCACATCATGAAAAGGGGATCTATTACAATTGTGATGATAAATGGGCTATTGGACACAAATGCATTGAACAAAAATTGTACATACTCAATGTTGATTTTCCACCTAATTTATAAGAAAGTGATGATACCATAGAATAACCAAAGTAGATAGACAATGATTCTAGGCCCTCTGATTCACCTCCTCAAATATCCTTACATGCTTTGGTAGGGGTCACTACCCAAAAAATAATGTGTGTCAAAGTGTTTTTTAAGAAATGACTCATCACCATTATTATTGAATTTGGAAACACTCAAAACTTCATTGACCTAATTGTTCTAGTTTTGAGGTGATGATTGCCAATGGGGGAATATTAACATGCAAGGGAAAGTGTCACAATGTTCATATTTTAGTGGGTGACTATAACCTTCAAGATGACATGTTTGCTTTGTCCTTAGGTAGATGTGATGTTTTTTTGGAACACAATGGTTATGAACCCTTGGATCCATCCTTTGGGAAATTTCAGAGCTATAAATGCAGTTCTTAAAGAATGGATAAAAATACACCCTAGAAAGCCTTCTTAGATCCAAATAATTTTTAGCTCTCACCACATGAAAAAACTTCTAAAATAGGGAACCCATGGGATAATCTCCCAACTATTTTTGCTTCACACTACTTCACCACTAGATTCTATCCAACCTTAATACTTACACAATATTTTGGTTAAACATGTAAAAGTTTTTGAGGAACGCATAGGATTACTAGCTCACCACCCTAAGGACCATCAAATTTAATTTATTTTTGGTAGTTCCATCATAAAAATTTGACCATATAAATACCCATTTCATCAAAATATTGAGATTGAAAAGATGGTTCACAACCTCTTATAGGAAGGAGTCAATCAGCCTAACACTAGTGTTGTCACATGGATTTGCACCTTCGAGGAGATATCTCAAATATCCTAATCCAAGTGGCACAATTGAAACACCTCTAGGCTATGGGTAGCCTAGGAATGTGGTGAATATATAGATAGGGATAGTTCCCTTGATGTACCACTATTGTTTTAGTTTATTTCACTCATTTCTTAGTTTTGGAAGTAAAGTAATGAAACTAGTAATAAGGTGTATAGAAGAATACATGGAAAAGTGCGCACATGAATCTAGATGATAGTGGGAAATCCTATTTGGTTTGGAAAAAATAACATATAAATAAGAAAGACACTCAAAAAAGGGTTTGCTAGATGGATGGTTGAATGGAATGCCTAGTGTGAGTTAGATCCAAAAAGTGTATTACTTACTAGCAGGCTGTCAATCCAATATTATGATAATTAAACTGATATAAACTAAAATAAAGGATACTTGAATTCAATGATATGAAAGTAAATACATGCAATAAATAGAAAACAAATGCTTATTTAAATAAAATAGTTGAAATAGCAAAAGTAGGCCAATTACTTATGCTAAAATAGTTAGGGTCTGGTCCAAAAAATTAGAAAAGTTACTGTTATCAAGAAAGAATAGGAAAAATTTGGTTTCGATGGGGATATGGGGATGAAAATAACTTGTGTTTTTGTGCCACAGTGATCAGTGGCAGTTAGGTTAACCAACTATAGTTGGTATAACTAGTGATGGATATGTAATCGGTGATGGTTAAGGTAACTATCAATAGTTGGGATAACCATAAATGGTAGCCTATATATTCTAGGTGGATATTAAAGTAGAGTTTTATAATTATGAATAGGTAGGTATGGGTTCTGGTATAGGTTTATGGGATGAATTATAAGATGTTAAGAGATCTGGTTGGGGTAGAGAGGTTAGAAATAAGATGAAACAATGAAAACAAGCACAAGATACCTGTAACTTGATAATAGAGGGCTGAGGCAATTTGGCTAGAGTGATGATACTTTGGCCTCTAAAGGTGATGAAAACAAAGGTTCAAGTTTCCAATGTTATTGCTTGCTTACTTCAGGGATGCTAGATACCAACACAAAAAATACTATAGCCTAGATATGAAATTTTTGTGGATCCATTTTCACTTCCTCCTCTTCTCCTTTTGTAGGATGAAGTTACTAATTAGGATGGAGGAAATTAATAATTTGATATGGGATAAATTTTTTAGTGCATGAGGTTTTAAAGCCAATTTTATTCACATAAGGAAGTTGATAATATGCAATGTTTATCTTCTACATAGTTGGTAATTGCTTTAAAGTAGGCTCAGGGACCTGACCGTCAATAGCTAGGCTAATTGTTGACAATCAAGGGGCTAAAAGAAAATGAGTTGAATTAAGTAAAATTAAATGGTTTAGATGAATGTGTGAATTTAGAGGTCAAGTTAATAAATGAGTCTAATTGACTAGGTGGTCCACTAGATGCAAGGTTAGGCAAGGGTCAAAGAGGTAGTTTGACATCAAAAACTATCGTGTGTAATTTTTGAGTGTCTACAACTATATATATGCTTGTGAGGGAAAAGGGAGAGAAAACTAAAACTAAACTATCCTAAAGGATGTGATACACAAAATTAGTTAATGACATCCAACCAGTTGCATATTACACATGAGAACAAGGGACTAACTAAACATACACTTCTCCAATCTGAATCTTCTCACATAAATAATTTATTATGAGGTTGTGATGAATATTTAGGCTAAGATGACTATAAAATAGGCCTAAGATGGCATTGTTTAAAAACAATAACTCGCTAAACATTGACATATCAATATAAAAATTCACATGACCTACAAGAAGAAGCTTTCTAACTGCAAATAGGTGAGAGAATGAAACAATAATGCTAAGGAAACAATAAGTCATCACTAAGTAAAATCAATAATCTAAGTGAAAAAACTATGAATAATCATGGAAGAGGTAAAAATAAATATTATTTATTGATCCATGGTATTTAAATGAGTAGGGATTCACCATACTCAGATGGAGCATAATTTACAAAGGCCAAAATGGCTAGTTCTTATAGAACTTGAGAGAGAGAGAGATGAGAAGGGAGAAATCCAAAGGTCACAAGTACACTTTTCAAGATAAGAAAAGGAGTTACATGTACATGGGAAGATAATGTGAAATTGATCATGTAAATTCAAAAAACACAAGTGTCAATCCAAGGCATGAAACTCTTGCAAAGTGGCATGAAATATCTTGTGTTGGCTTAGAAAAATGCCTTCATGATTTAGCCCTGTTTAAACATCCCAAAACTGACTAGGGATATATCTCATGACTGGAATAATATTTAGGGGTTTTAGACATGCCTTTCTATGCAATGTTTGTATTTTTTATCATTTGGATTCCTCTGAAAGTGAGTTATCACTATCTACAATAAAAAAACTCTTCTTTCACACACCTTTCACACTTGGCTTCCAAAAAGACATTAATTTTCCATGAAAATTAATAAAAGGGAGTGGATAACACTTTTAAAGACCCTCCATTACCTTATTTTCATTAGGTACACCTTAAAAGGATATCCACTTAAAGCTTTCACACTTCTCACCATCTTGTTCACCATGCTAGTTTTGACTGACTGAGCTAAGCAGATGGTAGGAACACTTAGGAGTTTTTATGGAACATTAAATGGACATGGGGAGTTATAATAAGTCTATATATTCTTACCAAACTTTTTTTCATATCTTGAAACCTCATAGAACCTGTACAATTCATAAAATAGTCAAAAATACCCTATTTTGTACTCCATCCATATAGTTTCATATAGTCCAAAAGTATGGGGAGTAGGTTTAAATAATCATCTAAAAGGTTAAATTGCTTTCATGGTCATTCCGGTCCATTTGGATATCTCACCATCTTCATTTTCTTATTCAGGTCCTTCTCCAAGGGTTGACAAGGGTTTTAGGTCTCTTAGGCTCTTAAGCTTTATTCAAAAAAAATTGACATTGAATTTGTAAAAAATTATCACTAGATTAGATCTCAAGACCCCTATTAATCCAACTAAAATTCCTTGACCTCCATGCAAATCCTCATGAGAGATGTTAGCATTTGAAATCACCTTATCAAGCTTGTTTTCACATTTCCTGCATGCTTGGATTGTCTCTAAGCTAAAATTACCTTTTATAGGGGTTTATCTACATAAAATAAGTTTTTACATGTATAAATTCATCCTATAAACATTTATAATTCTATTTTAATTTTCTCTTGGGTTTGGAAGTGAAGTTGGCCTTCCATTTGGCACTAGGATCAAACCCTACTTGACATACCTATTTGCAACTCTAAAGGTTTAGGGAATTATATTTATTTTATCCCATCCATGTAAGGTTTTTGATGTTTATATATATGTAATCCAACCTTCCACACCTTATTTAAATTTTAAACTAGATCCTTGGCTCACCTTTCATCCCTACTTTCTAAATCTATAGGGTTTGTACATGAGGGGAGTGCCCTTTGTTTGAGACAAAATATAGGGAACTCCCATATTTAATTAGATAATGGTGAATAATTTAAGGTATTATCCAAGTTATGGATACATACTACACAAAAATTTATCCCTCTATTAGGTCATTTGACCCTCCAACTTCTCCAAAACCCAAAATAGACTCCTAGAAGGCAGACTATGCATGCAAGATTCTCATATGGGATGTGTGTTGTCTTATTTGAAGCTATAATAACCATATTTTCATGATATAAGGGTCTCTTAACATGTTTATAATCATGATGAACATGTTTCATAACCAATAATCACCCCAAACTATCCCTTACTTCCTCATAGACCTTCCAAATGGCAAGGATTTAATGCAAATGTTGACTATATATGCTTGAAAGTTCATACACGTAGGTTAATTAAAGTGAAATTGATTGAATGATTTACTTGGGTATCAAACTTTAATTATATTAAAAAATAACTTGATACTTAATCACTATCTTGTTTCCAAGATTATCCATAATCTAGACATCTAACTCAGCTTTGTCCACACTAGCTTGAGGGCTGTAACACTTCTTGAGGTGACTGTAGGTTACTATATGAACCTATTAATACCTTTTTTCTATGCCAAAATTTCTATTATATTCCCTTAAATACATAATTATCACTCTCTATCCATGATATACTCCACATTCACCCAAATTTGCTCACTATCTATCATAGTTATAGCTACTATACATTTTTCTTTGGAGAGGGGGGCACCTGTAGGTTGCTTGTATGGATTGGAATTTTAAAACATTAAATGATATTATTTGACACATTATAGGATAATATAGAAGTGATATGAACTTATAATCACCTTAATTAGGTTAGACCATCACCTAGACAATGTGTTTTAGTTCACTGTATGCCTACTTAGCTGTAGGTGAACATTTGCTTGTGAAGGGACATCTGTAGGTGTCTATAAGACCTAAAATACTATATATTACTCCTTGAAATTACATTTATATCATAATTTATATATTAAAATATATATAACCTTTAAAACATGAAATCAAAGTCCAGAACTACAACTTTAGGTGAAGCATCCCTTTGGAATTTCAAATCCTATAGGTTTCACTAACTAGAAACAATGCATAAAAACATAACTTTGGGCCTCCCAAAAACCAATTTAAATTGATAGCATGCCCATAAAACTTTGAATATCTCTCCTCCTATGTGAAGGATGAAATTTTAGTGCACTAGGAGTGATCAAAATCTAATATTACATTTTTATAATATCTCTCCAAAAGGGTTAGGTGCTATGTTTTGGTAGTTTTGGGAAAAGGTCCCTGAGTCTACAATCATCTAAGTGACTTTCAACTTTGCCTAGAAATTTAAATTTATAAATAGGTATAATAGTATCCTTTGAACACACTAGGACTTTATGAATGGTTCCATCACTTGTTTCAACACTTCAAAAGGGGTCCTCAACTCTCTATTAGGTCACTTGTAGGTGAACATTCCATAGTGCAGGTAGTAGATGAGAATTGCAGGTAGTAGATAAATTTTACATGATTATGATAAAATTTAGGTATTATAAAAGTTTAAAAATTTATTCTCATCATTACAAATGGTTTAAAATAACTGTCAACACTTTCTTTTCACAAATGAAATCCTCTATGAAGGCACATGTAGGTGATGTTCAATGGTAGACTGAGTAAATGTTACACATGACTGCAATAGTTCTTATTTATTGAATCAAATGAAATATTGAATCACTACCTATGTTTATAAAATATATAAAAAGTATTTGGAACCTTAATCACACCTCTTTGAACATGTTATATAGGTTCCATACATGTGCTTCACCATGATTGCAAGTAAAAGTGAGCAAAGAGTTGACTGTATGGTGTTCATGACTGCACCCTCATGGAACATTTCCTTGAAAAATTATATTGAAAAGTGAGGAGTTAATAGGACATTTATAAAATTTAAATGAGACTATCACAACCCTTTTGAACCATTATCAAAACATGAAGATCTTGCAAATGATGGAAAATTGAATATTAGCTTCAAAGAGAGCAATCTATAAACCTGAGATGATTTTCTCATCAAAAGACCTTGAAATACCAAAAAAAGAATGGGGAACATTATGTAAATATTTAAATGTCCTCTATATTCCATTACAATATCTAGATTGTATAGAATCATCCAAATAAGAGCAAAACCTATAAGTGCATGAAACAATGAGCATAAAAACATAGTCAACTTGTTAGAGATGGTTCATAAAGAATGGTTGACTAATATTAAAAATATTTTTATGTAAATGAATATATCTGAGTTTAATTTCACCTACCAAAGGCATTTTTTTTAAACCTCCTCAATTGGCCGTACTAAGCATAAACTTGCTGACCACTTCTATGTGTCTAGAAGGGTGAATAAGGAGAAAAATGGTTTTGGACCCTTTTTAGAATTTCCAAAGCATGCTAAGCATGGAAATGAGTCTGAGGAAGATAAATAGATTTTATATTACCTTATCCCATGTTTCACACTCCCTCATAGACCGTACAAGTGCCAAACTCCTCCCTTTTTAGTTTGTTTCTTGATTTTCAGTTAGATAACCTATAATATTTAGATGGGAATAACATTATTGATAGGTAATGTAACCTATTAGACATTTTAAAGGAGAAAATGACACTTTCACACCTTGAAAATTGTGCCACTTGTATTTATGACCCCTAAATGGCTTCTAAATGACTCAAAATGACATATTGACTAATTAGACCAAGACCAAGGATAATATGGAATTAAATGACATCAAATATTAGACCCTTAAAACATTTTTAAATCATGTTTATACCTATAAGGGTCCCAATTTGACTTGTAGGGTCAAATTTGGTCAATAAATTGGTGAATCATAGGGGTAGTATGCCTGTTATACTAAAGATCAGTAGCCTTATCCTATCCATGGGATAGGGAGTCATTTGAATTTTGAGACAAACAAGAAGACCTGGCACTTGAAAACAATATTTTATCAAGACAAGACCAACTGACTATCTCAACTACACAAAATAAAGGACACACACACACAAAGAAAAGTAAACACAATAATAAGACACACACATGTGCTCGAAGCACTTAGGAAAATAAAAAAACAAATAACTATTCATAACTAGAAACTAAGCATACCTCCTTTCTAGGATAAAAAGGAAAGTTCCTTGAATCTTCATCTTCATGAGATGAATGCTAGTGGCAAGCATTTTTCTCCTTGAATTGGATGCTTGGTAGATCAAACCTATTCCTTGGCACTTTACTTGACCTGATCTCAAGTAAGTCATCCTAAAATAGGTCTCCAATGTAAATGTATTCCTCTTGAACTTGTACACATACCTCATACTACTTCCCACTCTTCATCTCATGATCAACTTATATCTTCTTAGTAGGCATGACTTCAATAGGAGTAGTTTCTTATTCCTTAAAAGATTAAGGCCAATAGGAGCTTATTCCAGCCTTCAAGAACTTATGTGTTTCTCCCAATTGGTTGAGAGGATGATATCCCATTTTAGTGATTTTAAACATGTCATCATGTAATGGATATTCTTATTGAAAGGAAAAAATTGAGAAATTGCTTTTTCTTTACATACTCACTTGAGTGTCAAGGCTACCTTCTCCATTTTTGACTAGATTATAGCCTCCTTAAAGAGGAGTATAAACTAATATAATGATTTAAAATAAATCATCACAAGGATTATTATAACCTTGTTCTTTATCATCTATGATATCTTGAAAAGTGATGGAAGAACCAATGGTGATTTCCTCTTCTTTGGCAAAAGGAAAAAAATTCTTCCATATCAACCCAATTAGAAGTTTACACACAAGAAATCACCTCTTCTTCAGAATTTAGGACCTATTGAGGGATATAAAGTTGCATCTCAACATAATAACATGAATTTGGTTCTCAAGGGCTGCAAGATACTCAATCTCCTCCTTCTTAGTGATGCCAATGCTAGGCATCTTGAAATCAGGTGACTTAATCCAATGAGGCTGCCAAGGAGCTGTATTTTATTCAAGAAAGAGTTATAAATTTTTATCAACCGAATAATATTATTTATGTTCTCATACCATAGGACCATCAAGGTAAAGGGTGATAGGGTGAGGACAATATGAAATAGTTTGTGGAGGTGGAACATAGAACTCAAAATCAGATTGAGAATGAATTGTAGGGGATTCTTTTAGGAGTTCTTGAGGAAGGGGAGGCAGACCTTGGGATAAAATAACTTGATTTTATTAATTATATTTGAAAATAACTTAATTTACATCTGATTTAGCTTGATCACTCTCTTGAAGAAGGTTAGATGGGGTGTGTTTAGGCATAGGATCTTCTTTTGGCTCCAAACCTTCCATCACACCTTGACTTAGCAATTTCATCCTTGACTCTAAATCTTCAATTTGATTGGATAGGTTATCTTATAAATGTATATCTTTAAGTTTATAGGCATAATCATGAGGATAAGGAGTACAATAGTATTTAAATGGAGAATAAGAGGTTTGTTGAAGAAGGGTGGAAGGGTCTTACATAGGACCAAACTCTTTCTTGACTTTACACTCCTTATCTAGGATTTTTTCCTCTTTATTTCCCCATGACTCCAATATCTTATTATAGATTAGTATGTTAGGATTAGGAGTATATTTTTTAGATGGTGATAAAATTTTAGGGGTGGATGAAGTGTTTATAAAACTTTGGATCTCCTTGGGATTGGATTCTCCACCTTGTCTCCAACTTGGGATTTCATATCTAGAGGTCACTTCTTGAGTTGGGGATGCAATTGGAGAGGGTGATGAGGGATTAGATTCCAAATTTATTGCTACTAAGATATAATAATTCATATTATTATTATTATCCAACTCAATCTGTCTATCAAGAGTTGATTCAAAAATAAGGCTTGTCTTTCCAACTCTCTCTTCCAACTGATTGGGGAAGAAGACTTTGATAAGCTTGATTGGGATCATGAGTAGAGGTCAAGTAGGATTCTTAACCTATCTTTTAAAGATGCAATCAAGCCACCCACATCTAGCATCTCACTTTTGAGCCTTTGCCAATTTATTCTCTCAAGAGGTGCCCACTCTCTTTTAACTAGATATAATTCATATCTCACCTTATGAATAAGATTAATAGGAACATATTGAACATATCCCCTTAGTGTTTCAAGGTCTATCATGTACTTCTCATATCCCAAGAGAGTTTTCTTGAAGGTTGAAATGAATTGACTAGAGAAGTGACTAGGTTGACTAGGAGGGGCAAGATATTGGGAAGGCTAGTTATAGGATTGATACAAATAATGATGAGGATAGTAATGATCATATTGAAGCTATTAAATATCATATTAGAGATAGTAAGAATCATGAAAAGGCTGATAGGGAATTCCATAAGCTTGATAAACCTCACCAAATTGTGTAAGACAAAACTCAACACCAAAGTTATCCATGGAAATTCTTTAAGGAGCAAGAACACAAGGAATGATTATAAAAAATATTAAAAAGGAATAGATGGGCTGCTTAACCAATTGATGTAACTTTAGATTCACCATTGATGCTTAGATATATGCCTTCAAAGACTGATGTGTTGAAAGATAATACCAAAAATATTTTAACTTCTTGGACTAGGAGTCCCACCTAGCATTATCACTTGAATTTTCACCCTTTGAGGAGATGTCTTAGATCTCCTCATCCAAGTGGCACAATTGAAACAAATCTAGGCTATGGGTAGCCTAGGAATGAGGTGAATCTCTAGATAGGGCTAGCTCCCTTGATATACCACTTGGATATATTATACCTATGCTTGTGAGGGAAAAGGGATAGAAAATTGAAATTAAACTATCCTAAATTAGGTGATACACCAAATTATTTGATGAAATCCAATCAGCTTCATGTTACACATGAGAACAAGGGACTAACTAAACATACACTTCTCCTTTTTAAATCTTCTCACATATTTCATTATGAGGTTGTGATGAATGTTTAGGCTAGGAGGACTAGACAAGTGGCATAGGATGGCACTATTTAAATAGAATAAATCACTTAAACTTGACACATCAATAGAATAATTCACATGACCTAAAAGAAGAATATTCCTAACTAAAAATAGGTGAGAGAATGAAATAACACTACTAAGGAAATAATAAGTCATCACTAAGCAAAATCAATCATCCAAGTGAACACATTATAAATAGTCACGATAGAGGTAAAAATCAATAGTATTTATTTATCTATGGTATGAAAATGAGAATGGATTCACCATACTCAGGTGGAGCCTAATTTTCAAAGGCTAAAATGGCTAGTTCTTATAAAACTTGTGAGAGAGAGAGAGAGAGAGAGAGAGAGAGAGAGAGAGAGAGAGAGAGAGAGAGAGAGAGAGAGAGAGAGAGAGAGAGAGAGAGAGAGAGAAGTCCAGAGGTCACAAGGACACTTATAAATTTGAGAAAATGAGTTACATATGCATGGGAAAATAGTGTAAAATTTATCATGTAAATTTAGTAAACACAAGTGTCAATCCAAGGCATGAAAATCTTGCAAAGTGGCATGAAATTCCTTGTGTTGGCTTAAAAAACTACCTTCATGATTTAGTCCTATTTGAACATCCTAAAACTAATTAGGGATAAATAGCATGATTTTCATGAGAGGTAAGGGTTTAAAAAATACCTCTTCATGTATTGGTTATAGTTTTGATCATTTGGATTCCTTTGAAAGTGAGTTATCACCATCTATAGTCAAAGAAACTCCTTATTTACACACCTTGCACACTTGGATTACAAAAAGGCATTAAATTTCCATGAAAATTCTTAAAATAAAGTGGATGACACTTTTAAAGACCCTACATGTATTTAGAGGAATAAGTACACCTTAAAAGGACATTCACTTGAAGCTTTCACACTTCTCACCATCTTGTTTACTATGCCAGTTTTGATTAGTTGAGATGAAGTAGCTTTTAGGAACACTTATGAGTTTTTATGGAACATTATATGGTTATGGGTAGTTATAATAAGTCTATAAATTCCTACTAAACTTAGTTTCATCTCTTGAAACCTCTTAGAACTTGTATAATGTACACAATAGTAAAAAATACCCTATTTTATACTCCATCCATATAGTTTCATATAGTCAAAAAGTATGGGGATTAGGATGAAAGATTCATATTAAAGGTTAAATAAATTTCATCATCATTATAGTCCATTTGGATATCTCACCATCTTCATTTTCTCATTCAGGTCTTTATCTAAGGGTTTGTAAGGGTTTTAGGTCTCTTAGGCTCTTAAGCTTTGTTCATAAAAATTTGACATTGAAGTTGAAAAAAATCTAACTTGAGTAGAGTTAAAGACCCATATTAACCCATATAAAATTCCTTAATCTCCATGCAATCCTCATGGAATATGTAAGCATTTGAAATGACCTTATCAAGCTTATTTTCACATTTCCTGCATGTTTGGACTATCTTTGAGCTAAAAGTGAATTTCCTAGGGGTTTTTCTACATAAAAATATTTTATAAATGTCTAAATTAATCCTATAAACATTTATAAGTCCATTAAAATGTTCTCTTAGTGTTATAAGTGAAGTTGGACTTCCATTTGGCACTAAACTCAAACCCTGCTTGACATACTTAACTGTAACTTTAAAGGTTTAAAGAATTTTGTTTAGTTTATCCCATATGTGTAAGGTTTTACATGTTTATTTATATTTTATACAAAATTAAACATATTATTTAAATTTTAAACCAGATCCTTGGCTCACCTTTCATCCCTACTCTCTATATCTATGGGGTTTATGCATGAGGGGAGTGTCCTTTGTCTGAGACAAAATAGAGGGCACTCCCCTATTTCATCAAACAATGGTGAGTATTTTAGGGTCTTATAAAATTTATGGAGACATATTACACAAAAATTTATCAAAATATTATGTCATTTAACCCTCCAACTTCTCCAAAACCTGAAATAGACTCCTAAAAGGTAGACTGTGCATGCAAGATTCTCATATGGACTATGTGTTATTTTATTTGAAGAGATCATACCATTATTTTCATGATATAAGGGTATTTTAACATGTTTATAAGTATGATTAACATGTTTCATAACCAATCATCACCCCAAAATATCCCTTACTTCCTCATAGACCTTCCAAATGATAGGGATTTAATGCAAACATTTATTGTGTATGCCTAGAAGTTCATACCTATAGGTTACTTCAAGTGAATATGATTGAATTATTTCCTTGGGTATCAAAATTTCATGATATTAAAAAAAAAATTGATACTTGATCACTATCCTATTTCCAATATTATCCATAATCAAGACATCTAACTCAACTTTGTCCACACCAGCTTGAGGATTGCAACACTTCTTGAGGTGATTGTAGGTTACTTTAGGAAGCTCTAAATACCTTATTTCCATGAAATATTTTTTATGAGACTCCATTAAATACATAATTATAAATATATATCCATGATACACTCCAAATTTACCAAAATTTCTCACTATCTATCACAATTACAGTTGACTGTGCTTTTTGCTTTGGAGAGGGGGCACTTGTAGGTTACTTGCATGGATTGGAATTTGAAAACATTGAAAGATACTATTTGACACCTTACAAGATAATATATTATTTAATTTAAATTATACTCAACCTTAATTATATTATACCATTATCTAGATAATGTGTTTTAGCTCATTGTATGCCTACTCAGCTGTAGGTGAGCATTTTCTTATGAAGGGACACCTATAGGTGTCTATAGGACCTAAAACACTATACATCATTCCTTAAAATTATATTTAGATCAAAATTGATAAATTAAACTATATATAAAATTCCAAACATGAATTCAAGGTCCAAAACTACAACCTTAGGTGAAGCATCCCTTTGGAGTTTCAAATCCTATAGGTTTCATTGATTGGAAACAATGCATAAAAACACAACTTTGGGCCTCCCAAAAACCAATTGCGATTGATCACCTGAACCTAAAAATTTATATATCTCTCCTCATATGTTAAGGATACAAGGTTAATGCACTAATATTGATCAAAATTCAACAATATGACATTATTATAATATCTCTCTAAAAGGGTTAGGTGCTCTATTTTGGCAGTTTTAGGAAAAGGTCCTTGAGTCTACAATCATCTCCTTAGAAGTGACTTTCAACTTTGAATAGAAATTTAACTCTATAAATAGGTCTTCTAGGATCCCTTAAAAACACCATGACTTTAATAATGGTTCCATCACTTGTTTTAACACTTCAAAAGGGGTCCTCATCTCTCTGTAAGGTCACCTATAGGTGAACATTACACGGTGTAGGTAGTAGATGAGAATTATAGGCAGTAGACAATGTTTACATGATTATGATCAAATTTAGTTATTTTAAAAGTTTCAAAATTCATTATAATCATTCAAAATGGTTTGAAACAACTATTAACACTTTATTTTCACACATGAAATCCTTTATGAAGGCACCTATAGGTGATGTTCGATGGCAGGTTGAGTAAATGTTACACATGACTACAACAATCCTTCTTTATTGAATCACATGAAGATTTGACTCATTAAATATGTTTATAAAATATATACCAAGGCTTTGGAACCTTAATCACACCTTTATGAATGTGTTATATAGACTCCATACATGTGCTTTACCTTGATTGCAAGTAAAAGTGAGCAAAGAGTTGATTATATGGTGTTCATGACTGCACCCTCATGGATAATCTCCTTTAGAAATGAGATTTAAATGTGAGGTGTTAAGAGTAAATTTATACCATTTAAATGAGACTATCATAACCCTTTGGAACCATTATGAAAACATGAAGATCCTACAAATGATGGAAAACTCCCTGTTAGCTTCAAAGAGACCAATTTAGAAACCTGAGATGATTTTCTCATTAAAACACCTTGAAAAACCAAACCAAGAATTTATAAAATTAATTAAATATGTTCATTTCCTTTTGATTCCATTCCATTATTTGGATTGTAATAAATCATCTAGATAAGAGTAAAACCTCTAGGGTGTATGAAATAATGAGTAGAAAAACATAGTCAACTTATTAGAGATGGTTCATAAATCATAATTGACCAATATTAAAAATATTATTATGGAAATTAATCTATCCAAGTTTAATTTCACCTCCCAAATGCTTTTGGTCTGAAACCTCCTCAACAGGCCATACTAAGCACAAACCTACTCACCACTTCTATGTGTCTAGAAGGGCAAATAAGGAGTAGAATGGTTTTGGAATCTTTTTATCATTTATAAAGCATGTTAAGAATGTAAATTATTATAAGGAATATTAATAGATGTTTCATGACCTTATCCCATGTGTTACACTCCCTCATGGGCCATACAAGTGCCAAACTCCTCGCTTTTCAGTTGGGTTCTTGATTTTTAGTTAGATAACCTACAAGACTTAGATGGGGATAACATTCCTGATAGGGAGTCTACCTTATTAGATGTTTTAAAGGATAAAAACACTTTGACACCTTGAAAAATATTCCACTTGCATTTATGACCCCTAAATGGCTTCTAAATGACATTTTGACTAATTAAACCAGGACCAAGGCTAATATGGCATTAAATGACATCAAATAACTTATAATACACCCCATGAAAAAATATTAGACCCATAAAACATATAAAAATCAAGATTTTACCTATAGAGGTCCTAAATTGACTTTTAGGGTCAAATTTGATCAATGACTAGTCCATATTCTTCACTAGTCTTGCTTGTTCATAAAAAGTATGGCTCTTGGAAAATCTACATTGATTATCGGGACCTAAATAAACTAACCATCAAGGATAAGTTTCCCATTAAATTCATAGATGAGATCCTTGATGAAATCCATGATGAAATATTTTTCTCCAAATTGGACCTACACTTTGGATATCACCAAATCCATCTTCATGACATCAACATTTCCAATACGACCTTTCACACACATGACAACCACTATGAGTTTCTTGTCATGCTATTTGGGCTTACTAATTCCCCCTCAACATTTTAAAGTTTTTATGAACCAAGTATTTCACCCCTTGTGAAATTTTATCTTGGTTTTCTTTGTTAAAATTCTCATATACAACCACACATGGGAGGATCACCTCTACCACCTCGACATAGCCTTTAGAATTCTTGTTTCCAACCACCTATGTGCCAAACATTCAAAATTTTCTTTTGGGAAAATAGAGGTTGAGTATCTAGGACATATTGTTTCTTTTTATGATTTTAGTGTCAAACCCACCCAAATTAAATCTATGACAAATTAGATGCCACCCAAGACACTCAAAAGCTTATGTGGATTTCTTGGCTTGATAGGGTAATACCAAAAATTTATCAAAGATTATGACATGATTGCAGCTCCATTGATATATTTACTCAATAAAACTCATTTGTATGGTTGAAAACATCTTCCCAAGCATTTGATCACCTTAAAATTATAGTGCACACCACACCAGTCTTGGTCATGCCTAATTTATCCAAGCCATTTGTTTTTGAGTGTGATGCATGCAACACAGGTATTGGTGTTATACTTATATAGGAAATATGCCTCATTACCTTCACCAACAAGGCCCTCACTAGGATAAATTTGGCATGCTCCACATATGACAAAGAGATGATGTCTATCCTTTATGTAGTTTAAAAATTACATCCATATTTGTTTGGGTGGTACTTTTGCATCGAAACTGACCATCAAAGCCTCAAATATTTTTTTGAACAATGGGTATCTTCCCTAGATCAGTAGAAATGGGTTTCTAAAATCATGGGATATGATTGTGAA
The DNA here is from genome assembly GCA_037957365.1 of Torreya grandis. Taxonomy (NCBI): domain Eukaryota; kingdom Viridiplantae; phylum Streptophyta; class Pinopsida; order Cupressales; family Taxaceae; genus Torreya; species Torreya grandis. The sequence goes on along the minus strand of JARHVA010001630.1, from coordinate 2,665,075 downwards.
ATTATGTACAAAAAATTCAAAGAAAACTTGGTGGCCAATTCCCTCTCTCACCAATTTGAAAAATAAGCCTGCTTGCATGTTATTTCCATTACCATTTCCACATAGATCTAGGAACTTCAACATATATGGCATCATGATAACTCCATCGAACAATTCATTATTCAACTCTCTATCGATTCATTTGCTAAACCTCACTATATAAGGGATGGAAAAATATTGAGATATAAAGGTTATCTTATATTAATTTTTGGCTCCAGGTTTAAATAGACCAATTTAAAAGAAATATATGACTCCCCTTCTATAGGTCATTTTAGTTTTTTTAAAACTTATGAGCAAGTTCATCATAATTTATTTTGGTCTAGACTCAAGGAGGATATCAAGAATTTTTTTTCCAAATGTGATGTTTATCAATGACATAAAGGGGAAATAGTTGCACCACTTGGTCTAATTCAGTCACTACCAATTCCAAGTGTCTCTAGATAGACATTTCCATGGATTTGATCGAAGGCCTCCCAAATTCTAGTGATAAATCAATCATTCTTGTTTTAGTAGATCATATTTATAAATACACTCATTTATGTGATCTAGATCATACCTACACTACTTCTACCATAACCCAAACATTCTTTGATCAAATATTTCATCTCCATGGTGTTCTTGATTCTATTTTATTTGATCATGATTTTGACCTTATGAATTATTTTTGGCAAGAAATATTTAAATGCCTTGGTAAAACTCTCAAAATGAGTTAAGAATATCATCCATAGACTGATGTCCAAACTAAAATTATTAATAAATGTTTAGAGACCTATATTCATTGTTTTATCATAGAGCAACAACATCAGTGGGTAAAATGGTTACCTCTTGCTAAATGGTGGTACAACACTTCCTACTACATGACCACCAATCTAACCTCATATGAAGTTGTCTATGTCCAAAATAAACCCTCTCTTCTTTCATATATACCAAGAATCTCCTTAGTATAGGCTATTGATACTACCATCCATGCATGTTACAATATCCTTCACCTCCTCAAAGATAATCTCCACATAGCATATAATTACATGAAGCAACAGGTAGATCAACGTCACTCTAAACAATCCTTTCAACCTGGAGAGATGGTTTTTCTTCACCTATAACCTTACAAGAAATCATAATTGAAGCTAAAAGGCTACCAAAAATTAGCTCTAAAATTTGATGGGCCTTATAAAATCCTCCAGTGGGTTAGATCCATCACCTACAAGTTAGAACTTCTACTCTCATCATGTGTGCACCCAATTTTTTAGGTCTTATGCTTAAAGAAGGTCTTTGGGTAGAATGTTCACACTCAAACAGTGCTTCCAAAACTTGATGTATAAGGATCCATCCTTTTTCAGCCTGACTCCATCCTTGATAAGTACTCTCATTAGCTCCATAATTAGGTCATTATTGAAGTTCTTATCTAGTGGTATAGGATGCAACTTGAAGATGTTACCTAAGAATCACTTATCTCAATCCAAAAATAATTTCCTTACCCCAAGCTTTGAGGGTAAAGCTTTTAAGGGGGAGGGCATGTTAGGACCTACATCCCAACCATCCTTTTGTAATTTTATTCTTTAATAAATAGATATAAACACATATGATTTATAAGATGTCCCTTAAAGACTATTTTAATAGTTGAGTGTAATAGTGTAATAATCCCACATTCATTAGTGGTGTTTATCTAGTATTATATTACTAAAATGGGAGCCTAAACTAGTATGAAGGCATCCAAGAATTATATTAAATTGAGATTTCTCAAATGATGTTTCCCCCTCAAAGAATATGAAAAAGTCTTGGATACTACCATACACCAAGCCAAATAGATAGCTCAATGAATGCTTAATTGAAGGTAGCATATCAAAAAATCTTTGGCTAATATATAAATAGAGTTCACTACAACAGATAAATCTAAATCTATGATGGATGATCAAATGAACACTACAAAAGTCATGATTAGTGCACTCAAGAAAATGTTGGATTCCAAAGACATTACCATGCAAATTTTTTAGGCTTGACATAATGAGATAATGCATAAAACATTTTTAGGCATTCAAGCTCAAAGGTTTGCAAACTGATTGGATGAGTTAGTGTTGGATATTCAGTTGAAGATGTCAAATTAAAAACACTAATCTCTATTATGGAAGATGATGATGTGTAGAATTTGATGCTGATCTAGATTCCACCACACATCTTGCTTTCTTTAGTGTGTGGGACCATGATATATTGGAAGATGCTGAAGTAATATATTTCATAGGTTGATGTTTCCATTACTTAACTTGTGGATAAACCTCAATTTATTCTACCCCAATAACTCTATCAAGTTCTACAGTAGAAGAAGATAGTTGCATAGACACAAATATCAACTCAATAATAATAGACCCCACTAGAAGACCCTATACACTTAGTGGATCTAGCCTCACCATAAGTATAACTAGAAGTAGAGCAGCCATCTATGTAGCCACTTCAAAGCATACCACCAACCTTTGAGTAGGTACTGTGAACCATAATGTTGAAATTTTCATAAGTTTTTCAAATTTTATAGATAATCTTAAGCATTAGGAGCGGGGCCAAAATGGTTGAAATCCTAAAAAGGTGGTAGGCTAGTATGCTACTTTGTTGAAACCCTGAAAGGGCAACTAAATAGTGCACAATGGGAAAAAACTAGTAAATGGCACCTAGAGCAATAATTGTAACTAGTGTTTATGATTCATACTCTCAGCTTCAGAGCAGACTTCAAGATGTGACTTTGTATTGAGATGAGATAATGAATAATTATGGGAAAGTGTTGGGTATGGATTGAGGTCACCAAAATTTCAAATTATAATTGGTTGGACACATGCACAAAGTATATTATTTTGTTTTTAGTATAGTATTTTGGATGTATGCAACTTTTTAAGCATATGAAATAGAGTAAGATAATATATAGAGATTTTCTTTGTGGCGTATCAAAAGACTAGAATGTAAAGAGACAACACTCTGGAATGTTCAATATATAGTGCTCAGATTTAATAAAATATGGTTCTGATGTGTGTTAGAGATTAATGAAGTAATTTTGTTATGGTTTTCCTAATAATCTTTTATCTAGGTTTTGTGCACAATGAGTACTTTGTTTGCCTTTAAATCTATAATTTGTTATGGTTATACCACCTATTTCTATGTGTTATTTCTATATTTCCATGTAATAGTGCACTTCCATAGTTAAAAAATGTTGTATTAGTCTAAATTATTGGATTCTGTTTATCTTTGCTCTCTACTACATAATATATCCCTATAATTAGCATTTTCTAGAGTTTTCTATGAACCTCTACTAATGAAATGTGTTGATAAAAAATTGTTCTACATCAAAGGTTCCAATGAAGAAGAAAAGGATGGGGAAGTATCATGCAAGGTTAAGGATGAGATAAAGGAGGAATCAAGAGATTATCAATAAAATATATCATGCCATGAAATTTTAGGTATTATCACCTCAAAAAACCTCAATTTAGTGGGTTTCTTAAATAAATAGAAGATGAAAATGTTGGTTGACTTGGGGAATACACATAACTTCATAAAAAATAAGTTGGTAGCATGTTTTATCTATTTTATTTATCTAGCTCCAAAATTTTAGGGCATGATTTTATATGGTGGCATAGTCAATTACTCAGTGACATGCTATTGCATCAGAATTTGTATGGGAGATTATAAGTTAGACTCTCCTATAGTTATATTACCATGGTTGGGGTAAAGATCATTTTAGTAGTCTAATTTATCACAACCTTAGAAATTATAGATATGAACTTCCACAAGTTTTCCATTCTTTTTCATTCAAAAAATAAGACATTTGAACTATGGATTTCATGGAAAATATCCACAACTAGTTAATTGTTACAAGATGCAAAAGATTCTAAAAAAGACCAGTTTCTCAAAAGATGTAGCACAACTATTTTCATTAGAATCATAACCAAAAAATATACCTACACAATAATATTTTAAAATTATTATTTATAACCACTCAATAATTTTTGTAGAAATGCCAAAAAGAATACCAGCAAAAAGGGATCATAATTATGCTATTCAATATCTACCAAGGATTCAACCTCCAAAATCAAACCTTACATGTCCCATATGTTCAAAAGAGTGAGATTGAAAAGATGGTACCTGATATGTTAGAGTTTGGTACTATTAGACATCTAAATTACATATTCATCTCTATGATAATAGTGCATAAGAAAGATGATACTAGGAGGATGTACCCTAATTACATAAAACTCAACAAGTATACCATCAAAGATAAATTTCACATTCTATTAATTGATAAATTTAAACATGATTTACATGGTGTTGTCTACTTTATGAAATTGGATCTTCATTTAGGTTACCATAAAATTAAGATATTATGTGAGGATATACTTAATATAACTTTCAAAACTCATGAGGGCCACTATGAGTTTATGGTAATGCTTCTTGGTCTCATAAATGCACCATATACATTTTAGAGTTTGATGAACACTATCTTTCAACCTTTTATATATAAAAAAGTTTTTGGTATGACATACTAACATACAAAAAGACACATGAATCACAATGTGGCATATGAAACATGTACTGATAGCTTTGTAACAACATCAAATTTATGATAGCTAAAAAATTAGAATCTAATAAAAATATGATAATAAATGAATGTAAACTTGTTATTCTAAAGGTAAACTAAATCCTTACATTGAGAAACAAAAACAAAAAAAGATAAATAATAAGATACTTAAAAAAACATGTAAAATACACTGATCAACTTCTTCATTGTGAACATATGATTTTATCTTTCTTCATTGGATTGGGTACTAAATTCATTTCTACAAAAAAAGGTGAATTGGACAACATATGGGTATAAATATATTGGATTCTCAATGGATACATAGGATGAATTTATATAAATTTGATAGCTTGAAGGTGGATGATGAAAATGGAGAATGATACTTCCATTTATAGGATTTTGAGTGAGAAGATGGATGGTTGGGATAAATCTGAATTTACTTGATAATGATAATTATCAACACTTGGATTTGAGTTCTCATCTCAATGGATGATGAATAATTACCATATGTGTGATAGAGAAGATAAAATTTAGTTGGTAGTCAAAAATGTCTTAGGAATGAGTCAAGGTAGTTGGATGAATCATAAAGGTAGTTGAAATGTTCAATGATGAATCAAAATTTGGTTGAGGAAGTTAATGAGTTGGTTGGATGACTCAAAATTTGGTTGAGATAAGTGTGAAAGATGTTTGGATGAGGTGAAATTCCATATTTTAATTAATTTTGAAGAATTATGTGTCCATGATTAATTAATTAATATAAATTAATCAATTATTTGAAAAGAGAAGGAAATAATATTACTGAGAATTTATAATTTGGGATGGTTATTAAGTTCTTGTGTTAATTTTCATCAAAGTAAATTATGACACTAAATGTGGCATAATTTAGGTGTCTATGTTTTCTCCTCTTGGAAAGGGTGTTGTGACTAGAAAAAATAATGACTTTTCAAAGAATAAAGAAAAATTATAGTGAAAATAGATGTAAAAAGATGATTCCCCATGTGGATTTAAATGGTTATGAAGGATTACCCCTTGAGTGTTTATACGGGAAAATGGATGATAACAAATGCTCAAAATAAATAAGTTTATATGAAAAATGGATGCAATACCAATATTTAACATAATTATGAGTTTCAATAAAACACTTGCATGGTTGAAGTACATGTAAAATGATTTGCCTCAAGCAAATTGGTGCTAGGGAGTAAATTTGGAGAAATTAAATTTTTGGTTTGTAAGCTACACACTTAGATTGTTCCCCATGAATGAATGGTACATGAGAGAAGATGTGGGAATGGTATATCACATTGGTAAGTTTTGGATTAGAAAAGGAGACATAAATTTTCCAAGGATGAGCAATAAAATTTTATAGATTGATTTGCAAACTAAAATAAAGATATTGAGTCCAATTATTTGGTTTTATGATGAGGATTGTGATAATGAGGTGAGAGATTTTTTGAAATAGAATAAAAGTATTGAATGGATAGGAGGATGATGATGGATAAATGAATCAATCCATGGGTAAAATTAATCTTCTTAAGCTAAAGTTGGCACATTTTGTTTGGTTTTGATGATGGATTGATTTGGATGGGAGATAATATGGATATCATGATTCATTGGTTTCTAATCAATAGGTGTAAGATATTGAATGAAAATATTATGGAAATGATTAAGTTAATGGTTTGATTTAGTTGATTGACACACAAACATAACCAAATAATTAAATCAACTCCATAGATTATTGATGATTGATCACATGATTGGGTATGATGGATTTGATTTATTGTTGGTAGATAGATGTGATTATGAAATGTATGGTTTAACATTCATGATGGATTATTGATGAATACACTTAGCTGTTTAGGGAGCTAGCTAAGGATGACTAGTAGGAATGTGAAGTTAGATTGTTATTATTTTAATGGGTGTCAATGTGGGTTAGGGATGGGATGTATGTTTGGAGATGGATTATGGATGTGGATTGGTTAAATAACTACTTTTGATAGACTTTGCATGGAGTTCCAACATTATTTTCTGACATGAATTGAGAAACCTTTATTTTTATGTTGCATAAGACAATATTCACTAGTGGTATAGAAAAAACATGATGTCTATTATGTTATATGTGTATGGATTGATAGAGTCACAAGTACAAGACTTAGTGTATCATGGTATGGAAGATCATAATAAAACCATTTTTAATGCACATAATTACCTAGACTCAAAATAAAATAAATAATGAAAACAAGATAAAAAAACATCTAAAATAATGAAGCCAAGTAAATAAAAAAAACAAGGAGGTAAATAAACAAATGCACAAGCAAGTAAAACACATAATTTATACAAACAAGAAATGAAATAGATGGTAAATACAAACAAGTAAAAAAATATGTGTTTTCATGTTCTTGGATAGAGGAAAATACTTTGAGATATGAGATATTTGATAATGTTAACCATCTAATGGGTAATCCATGTAAAGGATAACTATGATACATTGACTAAAGACACTTTTATTTTTGGATTGGTTTTGTGTTTTTTTTTGTATTTTTGGAGTTTTTTCAATGTTTTTGGGTATTATTGGATTTTTGGGTGATGGTGTCCAAGCTAACCTCAAATAACCCATGTAAATGAGTGAAATATACATATTTTGTGTGAACCGAAGGCTGATGTTGTTTTTCCAATGAGGGAAGAGATGGAAAGTGAATATATTAGTGTAGGGTCCAACATGCCCCATTACTCAAGATCTCACATTGGGGACCCTCTTTGTTTAACATAGGTATTTTATTTTCATATTATTACATACTAGAATGGATTCATTTATGAATTCCACTCAAATTATAGAGAGTTAGGTCCATTTATACTCTCCAACTCATGAGCCAGACTTGTTGGTAATTTTGACATAACTTCATTTGATTATTAATTCATAGTGACTAGATAATCCTTGTTAAGAAAATCAAGCAACATCTACCAACATTTTCAAGTTTTCTTAAGTTATTATAATTTATTTGTGCATCATCAAGATATATTCTTCATGTAATTTCAAATGTTAAGTAAATTGTGTATTCTTACATGATCATTTTATTATCTATTGGCCTAGCCCAAAAACATTTGCCTTGTGCTTCAATATTGAGTTGGTTAACTATATTATGTTATTTATTTGATCATATCTAGTTCATATTATAATTTAAATGATAATGTTATCAATTTTAAATGCTTATTTAACTGTTATAATTATTTATTTCACTTAGACTGGTGTTTGTTTGGTCAAGTCTACATTAAAATCTGGCTTTATTTGCATTTATGGGCTTTATTTTTGGAAAATTTCATTTTTGATTGAGTTCAATTTGAATTTTCACCTAGACTAAGTCATTACATGATTTTTTCACATTTATTTATTCATGCTTATTCAAATTCATTGACTAACCTATTAATTATTTCCTAAAGTTGTATTTTCCTTATTTTGTTTGCAAATATCTTCCAAATTTTTATGAGCCATTGATATTCACATGTTGAAATCCTAATAACCCAAAGGTGATGTTAGCATAGTTACTTATATGATCATTTTTGAGTGAGTGGAATAGTGAGATCCATATGCATGTCGAATCCCACTAACCCAGAGAACTCTACTATCAAATTCTTTTCAAAAAAATGACCAAGGATTTTTAAAGCCCTCAAGTCTCAATATTATGCCATGTGGCATCATCCCAGTGATATAATCCAATTAAAGGTCAAATGGATATAAAAATATGTGTGCCCTCAAGGCCCTAAGATTTTGAAATTTGGTGCCATCCTAAAAACCTGATGGCCTAGGGATAAACCAATAGTGATAAAGCTTTATGTCCATGAGGTCCTGAGATTACACCATTTGGCACCATTCTAAGATCCTGGGAGCTTAGTGTTGGAGATCAACCAACAATGGATTACACTTGTGAAAGCAATAAACATGGAAATGAAACAGATAGATAAGTAACTAGAATGATAAATAGCACAGAACAAGAGATACAAGAAAACACCCTGAAAACTTGTATTAAAACTCTTTACAATAGGAATACAATTGAAGAAACTTCGTTCTTCCACACCTCTCTCAGATGCACACAAGATCTCTCACTAGATCTCTATTCCTCAAGAGCTCTCTCTCAAGTACACTCAAATCCAACAACCTGGATTGATGCAACTCAGTACTGTCCTTCAAACATTCACAATGTTCTACTCATACTCACACATTCAACATACTAAGCTAAGATCTTTCCTACATATAGAATTAGGAAACTTGAGCATGCTCTTACAACAAACAGTTAAGCCTCTTGAACAAGGGCTCTAAAAATAATATTGCTAATAATAGAGACGTGAGCTTGAGACTACAACTCAAACTCATCATGCAAACACTCGCTTCTGTCCTCAGAAATCGCTTTTTGGACACACAGGTAACCGACGTCGGTTCCTGCCTATTCGCCTGTGACCGTCGCCGGCCGACACTACTACCGATGTCGGCGCCTCTGTAACTGCAATTGACCGACATCAGTCGCTCTTGACCGACGTCGGTGTCTGTGTAGACCTAAAACTATTTGAGTTTACTCCTTGGTGAAGCTTTTAGCTCCACACACCCTAACACTCTCCCACTTGGAGATAAACAGCTGCACTAGTACCTGTACAGCAACATCTTCTAGCTCCTCCATCTTCAGCTCAATCATGAAGACCAATAGAAGTTGAATGAAGATTCAACTTCTCCTTAGTAACCGGCTTAGTTAGCATATCAACAAGATTCTTGTCTATATGGATTTTCTCCAGCTTCAACTCACCATCTTCCAATACCTGCCGTATGAAATGGTACCTTAGCTGTATGTGCTTGGTTCTTGAGTGAAAAGCTGAGTTCTTAGCCAAATGGATTGCACTCTGACTGTCACTATACAATCTGCAACTCCCATGCTCCCTTCCAAGCTCTTCCATGAACCGTGTTATCCATATCATCTCCTTGCTAGCTTCTGTGGCTGCAATATACTCTGCTTCTGTAGTTGACAAGGCAACAACCTTTTGCAACTTAGATATCCAGCTAACCGCCGTTCCACCTACAGTAAAAACATAACCTGTGGTGCTCCTCCTGCCATCCAAATCACCTGCCATATCTGAATCTACATAACCATGTAGAGAAGTATCTAAACCTCCATAGCACAAGTGCCTACTGCTGGTTTCTCTCAAATATCTAAGGATCCATTGAACTGCTTTCCAATGTTCCTTTCCTGGATTGGCCATATACTTACTTACTACTCCCACTGCTTGGGTAATATCCAGTCTAGTACACACCATTGCATACATCAAACTTCCTACCACGGAAGAATATGGAACCTTACTCATGTACTCTACCTCATCATGTGAATTAGGACATTGTTCTTTACTCAACTTAAAATGTCCAGCCAAAGGTGTGCTTACCGGTTTAGCATCCTGCATATTGAACCGTTTCAACACCTTGTCCACATAATCCTCTTGAGACAATATCAACCTGTGATTTTTCCTGTCTCTCTTAATGCTCATGCCAAGGATTTTCTTAGCTGCTCCCAAATCCTTCATAGCAAACGTTTGAGCTAATTTCACTTTAAGCTCAGAGATATCCTGCATGTGAGATCATGCAACCAGCATATCATCTACATACAACAATAGAATAATATATCTACCATTATCAAATCTCTTAAAATATACACAATGGTCAGATTGACATCTAATGTAGCCGTGCTCAGTCATAAACCTGTCAAATTTCAAATACCATTGCCTAGGAGCTTGCTTGAGGCCATACAAGCTTTTCTTCAACCTGCACACTAACTTCTCCTTACCCTTGACCTCAAATCCTTCTAGCTGTTCCATGTATATTTCCTCATCCAAATCTCCATGAAGAAATGTTGTCTTAACATCTAGCTGCTCAAGATGCAAATCCTCAAAAGCAACCAAAGACAATACAACCCTTATAGAAGTCATCTTAACAACAGGAGAAAAAATCTCACCAAAGTCAATACCTAGTTTTTGTGCAAATCCTTTTACAACCAATCTGGCCTTATATCTCATCTGTCCATCCTCACCTTCCTTCAACCTATAGGTCCATCTATTCTTCAGTGTTCTCTTACCAGCTGGCAACTCAACCAAATCCCATGTTTGGTTCTCTCTTAAGGACTCCATCTCCTCAACCATGCCACGCTCCCACTTACTCCTGGACTACACCTGTAATGCTTCATCAAAACTCTCTGGTTCTCCACCATCGGTTAGCAATAAATAATATAAGGAAGGAGAATATCTAATTGGAGGCTTACTTACCCTTTCAGACCTCCTGATGGGTGTCACGGACTCATCTTCAACACGCTGTCCACCCAAATTTTCTGACAGTGACCGACCTCAGCCACTTGTAGACCTGTTACTGGCCGACGCTGATTCTTCCTGGCTGACATCGGTTCCTGGTCTGCCGACGTCGGTCTCTGTATGACTGACATCGGTTTCTTTACTGCCGATGCCGGTTCCTAACCTGCCGACATCGGTCTCTGTGTTTTCCTGTAGGTGATTATTTCTTTTTCCCGTGAACTCATTTTGGACCATAACTTCGTCCAATTCACCATTGCTCTACCCAGATTGATCCAGCTTCCTTATCTGATCACTGTACATCACACTTTCATTGAAAACAACATCACGGCTCCTAATTACCTTGTTAGTTCCTAGATTCCAAAATTTGAAACCAAAATCATCTGAGCCATAGCCAATAAAAGTGCACCTCATAGACTTAGCATCAAGCTTCTTTCTATTTTCCTTATCTATGTGCACAAAGGCTTCACAACCAAAAACTTTGAGATATGAGAGATCTACCTTTTTACCTGTCCATGCCTCTTCTGGAATTCCACCATCCAGAGCTGTAGAGGGTCCTCTGTTAATCAGGTACACTGCGGTGTCAACTACTTCTGCCCAAAACTCTAAGGGCAACCTAGCATGCAATCTCATACATCTTGCACACTCCATGATTGTTCTGTTCATCCTTTCAGCAATACCATTCTGCTGAGGTGTCCTTGGAACCGTTCTTTGCCTACGGATTCCGTGAGTGTAACAATACCAGTTAAACTTAAGACTGCAGAACTCACCGCCATTATCAGATCTCAAGCACTTTAATCTTTTGCCTGTTTCATTCTCAACCATAGCTCTCCAAATCTTAAAAGTCTCAAAAACATCAGATTTATTTTTAATATAGTAGATCCATACCTTTCTTGTAGCATCATCTATGAATGTAACATAGTATCGTGATCCTCCAATAGAGGCTACCTGAGCCGGTCCCCACACGTCTATGTGAACAAGCTGCAACTTCTGCCTTTTCTTAGTAGACCCAGTATTGAGAAAACTAACCCTTTTCTGTTTTCCAAATACACAATGCTCACAAAATTTTAGATCCATACTTTTCAAATCTGAAAGCATACCTTTAGACTTAAGAATTGACATCCCCTTCTCACTCATGTGGCCAAGCCTTGAGTGCCACAATTTGGCATCCACATCTGAAGTAGATAATACAGAAGGAGATTTGTTAGTAACAAAATTACACAAATAGAGAGTACCTTCTCTCTTACCTCTGGCCATAACAAGTGCACCCTTGGTCACCTTCCAAGAATCTGCTGTGAGAGTTACTGTACAACCCTCATCACCTAGCTTACCTGTAGAAATCAAATTTCTCTTCAAACTAGGAACATGCATCACATCTCTCAACACCCATGTGTTGCCATTCTGCATCTTCAGCTGCACTTTACCTTTGCCAATAATCTTACAAGGCTCATCATCCCCTAAGTACACTATTCCAAAATCTCCATAGATATAGTCACTGAAATATTCTCTGTTAGGGGTAGCATGGAAAGATGCACCAAAATCTAATACCCAAGATTCTATATTACTATGCAAAGAGAAAATAAGAGCATCCTGTGCAATACCTGCAACCTTTGCCTCTTCCTTTCCTTTGTGCTGATTCTCTTCCTTAGGCTTTGACCAGCAATCTCTGCTTATGTGCCCCAACTTTCCACAGTTCCAGCATTGTGGCCTTCTGCCATTCCTAGATTTGGATCTGCCTCTTCCCTTAGACTTAGATCTTGATCTCCTCTTGCTCCTTTCTTTTTGCCTTCCCCTGCTCTTGAGATTTAAAGCGTTCCCAGATGTCTCTTCTGTGCTTTTCTTGTGAATTTCCTCATTCAAAATAACACTAACCACATCCTCTACTTTTAAAATATTTGAAGCAGAAGCAGTATTAGAAACTTCCATTACCAAGCCATGCCAGCTTTCAGGCAAAGAACATAATATTAAAAGAGCTTTTATTTCATCTTCAAATACAATATTGACTGAACTTAACTGATTAACAATACCATGGAAATCATTCAGGTGATTAGAAACAGATCCACCTTCTTGCATATGTAAATTAAATAACTGCTTCATAAGATATACCTTATTAGAAGCGAAGAGTTTTTCATACAAATTTGCTAACGCAGTCATTAACTCTACCATTATTTTAGCCTATGACAAATTGGATATCACAGTGGATGCAAGACTCAATCTTATAGACCCCAAAGCCTTTCTGTCAAGAACTTCCCATTCTTCATCCTCCATGTCCTTGGGCTTCTTTGCTATCCCACCTAACGGTAAGTAAAGATCTTTCTGATACAGATAGTCCTCTATCTGCATTCTCCAATGTTGATAGTTCTTGCCATTAAACTTTTCCATTCTCAACTTACTTTCTTCTGCCATTGCTTCTCCCACTCAAACAGAAATCCCTGCAGAAACCCCTGTGAGCAACCTGTAATCCAAACACACTACACAGATCTGAACCACCTGTTAGTGAACCTGAGCTCTGATACCACTTGTTGGGGATCAACCAACAATGGATTACACTTGTGAAAGCAATAAATGTGGAAATGAAACAGATAGATAAGTAACTAGAATGATAAATAGCACAGAGCAAGAGATACAAGAAAACACCCTGAAAACTTGTATTAAAACTCTTTACAATAGGAATACAATTGAAGAAACTTCGTTCTTCCACACCTCTCTCAGATGCACACAAGATCTCTCACTAGATCTCTATTCCTCAAGAGCTCTCTCTCAAGTACACTCAAATCCAACAACCTGGATTGATGCAACTCAGTACTGTCCTTCAAACATTCACAATGTTCTATTCATACTCACACATTCAACATACTAAGCTAAGAAGATCTTTCCTACATATAGAATTAGGAAACTTGAGCATGCTCTTACAACAAACAGTTAAGCCTCTTGAACAAGGGCTCTAAAAATAATATTGCTAATAATAGAGACGCGAGCTTGAGACTACAACTCAAACTCATCATGTAAACACTCGCTTCTGTCCTCGGAAATCACTTTCTGGACACACAGGTAACCGACGTCGATTCTTGCCTGTTCGCCTGTGACCGTCACCGGTCGACACTACTGCCAACGTCGACACCTCTGTAACTGCAACTGACCGACGTCGGTTACTCCTGACCGACGCCGGTGTCTGTGTAAACTCGAAACTGTTTGAGTTTGCTCCTTGGTGAAGCTTTTAGCTCCACACACCCTAACACTTAGAGTGATGATAATATTAACCAAAGAAAGCATGAAGAACCTATGAAGCTAAGAAGAATCCACATGGTGATGATTGAGGCAAATGATAGACTAATGCCTGTGAATAATGAATATGTAAAGGGGAGGTTAGTCTTGTGTTAGTCCAATAAAACAAATCAAAATAACACACTAAAATTCTAACACCTTTAGCCTATACACTAGGGAGATTATAGGTAATAAGCATGCATATGAAAAAAAAACTAAAACATAAAATAAAACACTCTTTTACCTTATTTGGAGCTTCGAATGGCTTTTTGAAGTGGTTTTCTCAAATTGTGCATCAAGAAGTCTTTGACAATGAAGCTTTCTTTGCTCCTTCTCTCCTTGGCACCTTGGCTTCTTGGCTTGGCTGATTGGCTTATGAATTTGGCATGGTAACTTTACTTGTAAGGTTTATCTCTCTTCAAATTATCATTATAATTCTAAACTATCAAATCTTTGATGACACTTAGGCATAATTACTTTACACCAAGAGAAATTTTGAAGACATTTAGGCATAATAAATTTACACCAAAAGAGATTTTGAAGACATTTAGGCATAATAAATTTATACCAAAAGAGCTTAGAAATCAATAGGTATGGACTTGTATTTACATCCTCAATAATTAACTCTCACTCAAGGTGAGTTAAAGTTGAGTTAAAACATGGAATAGGTTCAAACTAACCCTAGGTGAGTTGAGACTAACTCCAATTGAGTTAAAAATTTTCATGTATTTTTTTTAATTACTAGCCATGGATCTCAAATTATATATTTGAAATATTTTGAAAGATTTTGACAAATTATAAAGATAATGATGAAAAGGCTTTATATTTTAATTTTTGGAATTTTCATTTTTAGATATTCATTAATTGTAAATGGATAATTTAGCTAAGCATTTAATCTTGTTTAATTAGTTAATTCATTTTGATTAGCATTTTAGATCTTTCAAGATTTGATCAAGTACCATACTTAATGGGTCCATAGGCCATGCTTCCAGTTGTTAGGTTACAAAGTGATTAGGAAAAACTCTGTGAGAGGTTATTGTTGCATATAGGCTAGTATCCCAAATAGGGATGCTTCAACACTATTTTGAGATTTGATGAATGATGTATAGCCAAAATTGGTAAATTTAGTGATTCTTAGGCTTAATTTGCAATGGTTGGTAGGAATCAGTCTAAAGTTCAGTTGGGAGCTAGTAATGACTAGAATTGGGTGTCTAAAATGCCTAAGAATGTTGATAGATTGCCAAGTGGCAAAGTGGGACTTGGTGGGCAAAGCCATGAAGCATAGAAAAGGAGAAGTAATGGATAGTTGAAAAGGTAACAAGTGGTAGTGAAGTAGACACAAAATCATCCCCCTCAACTTAAAAAAAATCCTAAATTTGATGGCCAAGGCAAAGACCAAGTGATAGGCAAGTGATAACTTATATCTGATTGAAAGCAAAGATTACAGGTAGAGGAGATTTGAAAATATACAAGCCATGAATCTGAGAATTTTATACCACCTATAACTCAAATTTAGTTGAAATATATTGCATTGATGGTATCTTGAACTAATAATAAGAATGGAGTTAGCATGAAGGTGACAATGGCTAGAGAATTTATATAACTCTGGGTAGAGGTATAAGCTAAGATCAAAAGACTGTTCACAACTTCAAGATAAAATCAAATCAATGGCCAAAGACATAAATGAGTTTACCAAGAGGATATAATGCATCTATTTATATAATTTTTACAATCCATTATTCTAATATTGCTTAGTCATCAATATTTAATCAAGAATGATCTTATTTAACATAAGTTGCGCTATCATGGAGATAATCATAATAAATTAGGAATAGACAAAGCTAATACGGGGAACAAAAAATAAATCAATAGGATTAATATAGAATGAGGTGGTTGTTTATCATTGTGTTGCTAAATATTTAGTATAAGAAATTCAATATCATAAAATGCCTATTGTTCATTGGATATTGGAGTGCTTTAGAAATTGAATCCACTTTCATCCTAAAAGTTGTATCTAAAATTATACCATGATAGATTGGTATTATCTTCTTGATTATTAAATGTATTATCAAAAAATACTAAGCTATAATTAATTATTTAATTTAATGTTTTTATCTAAAACATTTAATTTATGGTTGTGCATCATAGCTGTGATGGATTAACCATGTCTATAAGAATAACATTGCTTACCCTTGTAAGGGTTGACACATTTAAGTACCAAAAATTTATTGAGATAGATCTAGGATTTCACTTGCCCTTCCTACTATTTTTGTCTGGATGGTTTTCTAAATATCTTGATTTGATAAGTAATCTATGTAATTAAATTTATAATGTTGTTGGTGTGCAAGTGGATATAAAATTAGATTATAAAACTTATTTAATTGGATTTGAGATATTATTTTGGTTATTATTGAAGCTTATATTGGTCATGGTGTGAAAATAATTATAGGCTTACGCATTATCTTTATTTTTAATAGAGTTATAGAAAACATGTTCACATAATTTTCCTTTGAGTCTTGCTCATTGTGGTGTTTAAGTTTGTGCATTAACTAGACTTAGTTCCTAATGATTTGATTGAGACCCAAAATAATTTAATTTATAATTAATAGAAGACTTATCTCAATCAAGAGATTAACCTCTTTTCCACCCCATTATCTCCCTCATTTTATTTTTTTAATGAGAAATGATTTACCCATTAATAGAGGAAACCAATTATGAGGTCTTGAATATCTTGAAGAAATCAATTGAACTTTTAGTGGAAACAATCACAACTTACCCATGCTATATCATTTGGATTTTCTTAGCCCTTAGATCACCAACCAATCCTAAAAACAAGGGGACTCTTTATCTTATGAGCTATTGACTAATTTTATTCAGTTATAATGGTTAGTTACTAACTATGTTTGAGTGAGTCACAATTTTAGCCTAACAATTAGTTAAGATGATGATGATTATATGAAAGGTAATCTCCTAATAAATGATTATAGATGACATGGTTTGACTATGGATAAGTGTTGTTGTTTCTGGAGTGATGTTGGATGGATGTGTTTTTATGTGGTGTTATCTAAGGGTTATGTAAAAGATTCTTTTGAAACATGAACAAAGGCATGGCCAAGTAACTATGAAAATCAAACCCTAAACTAAAATATCACAAACAACTAAAATGATGGAATATATACATACATAAATAGGGATATGTATACAAATGGATAATGTTATGGGATGCACCCAAGTAAATATGGTGTGTATATATAATGGTCTAAACATCGCACCAGAAATTAGTTTTAACCATGATACTTGTCCTAAGTATCATAAGAATGGTTTTCACTTTTGGATGAATTGTTTTTATTTATTTTTTTGATTTTTTCCATATTTATATCTTTTTAAAATACATATATATATATATATATATATATATATATATATATAATAACACTAGAGTAATTTAGGCATGAAATCACTTGAGGTGCATGATGTTCATTGGTTTATTTTGTAGCTAGTTTGTAAGCACTATATCTATATTTAGCAATGATGATGTATGGACCTAGCTAATTAGGTTTTAAATTTACCTTCTTTTCATGATCGATGTTGGTGCTCTATTGGTTTTATTTTATAACAAGATCTATGATTTCAAATTATCTTTCTCTAATTTTCTTATTATAACTATGATGAAGATGGTTTTAATAGGCTTGTAGATGGTTAAGGGCATTAAGACATTCCTCATCTAGGATATTGAGCTCATGTAACCTTGAGATGTAATATGATTATTCATCAATAATATTTTGTAGAGAGATTATTAAGGAGGGAAGCTTGATTTCAATAGGTAATACGGAATGAGTGTCATAAATAAGGAATACAAAGTTGACCCCATGGGTGTGCAAATGCTAGTACAATAAGCCTAAAAAGTAGGGTAAATATATAAATGCTAATCATATCTAAAATCATTGACAACACACTTAAATATTTTAAATATATTTTTGTTTGATGCATCTGCTTGTCCCTTACCTTGGAGATAGTATGGTGTGGACCATTTGTGCTTTGTATGGTATTTTTGGCAAAGGCTCTTGACATATTTGTTTTTAAAAGACTTACCATTATTTGATATAATGGTATAATGGATACCATAATTATATATTATATGGTTTAGGATAAACTTGGATTTTTTTCCAGTTACATAGGTTAGTGGAATAACTTTGATCCACTTAGGAAATAATCAATGGCAGTGATTATGTGCTTATGACCATATGAAGAATTAGGATCAATATTTCCAATGAAGTATAACCCCCATATGGAAAAGGGACATGGAGTGGTAATGGGTTTAAATTATTGTGATGGACTATGGATTAGGTCACCATGTTTTTGTCAAGGGACACATTTATTGACATATTAACATGAATCAGATTCCATTGTTGGCTAGTCATATCTGACACATATAAGTTTCTTTGCAAGGACCATGCAAATAGTATGAGCACAAAAAATACCATTTTTAACTTCCTTAATGACTAAGGATACCAATTAAAAGATTAAAAAATATAATAAAATTCCATCATAACCCCTACGGTATAATGTATTTCCAAGGATGGTAAAATGAAAAGCTCATTAGATGAAGGATTTGTTGTGATTATGGGATATGTTTGAAGGAATTATATTATTATGAATGTATGTGTATATACCCTAGTACCAAGGGGAATTAGGAATAATAACCTTGAAATCCATTTTAGATTAGGGTATATCATAGATTAGACACATCAATTATTTAACAAAGAATTGGCTATGACTACCAGATGGATGCAGGTCTAGGAGTGAACCATTTGTGGCCATGGCATCAACTGACCTATTATTAACTTGAGGAACTTGCTCAAATTATATGGATTGAAATCACTATTTAAGACTATCCACCATCCATTTCTAAGGAATACACTTATCATCTTTAGCTTGGTATTCAATAATTACTTGTTTGATAATGAGTTGTGAATCCTAAAAAACTAAGAGATGTTGTATGTTCCACTAAATTACAAGCTTGAGTCTAGAAACAAGAGCTTCATACTCTTCTATATTATTAGTAAAATGGAATCCTATCAAAAATTATTTTGGAATAATATCACCTTATGGAGTGATGAGCCAAATACTTACTCTCGAGTTGTGAATTATAAGACTCATTAAATAATAGCTAACGCTCTAATGATTCATTTAAAGACATGATATCTTAATCTATAAAATCTATGATGAGAGGATTGACATCTACCAATGGTGCTTATACCACATATCTACGAGTAGGTATTATTTGATATCTTTTTTATTGGCATACTCTATATCAAACCTTGTTAGAATCATAAGCCACTTAGATATTCTCCCTATTAGAGATGATTTGGAAAGGAGATACTTAAGTAGATCAACTTTGGCAATAATTTTGGTTTGATTATTGATTATGTAATGGTGAAGTTTTTTGTGAATAAAAAACAAAGGCTAGACATACTTTATTGATGGAAGAATACTTTATTCATAGGATACCAAGGTTTTACTTAGACAATACACTACTCTTTTAGTTCCCTTTTCATCATGTTGTCTATTAATGCCCCCAATGCATATTGTGTTTCTAAAATATATAAAACTAAAGGTTTTCCTAGAGTTGGTGGCATTAGGACTGGTGGATTTGCTAGATAGCATTTAATATTTTTCAATGATGGTTTACATTCATAATTATAATGAAAGATAACATTATTTTTAAAAATAAATATGAAAGGATGACATATGTCTCTTATTTGTGATATGAATCTTCAGATGGATTGAATATTACCTTGAAAACTATGAATCTTCTTGAGTTTTTTTAATGGAAGCATTTATGTGATAGTTTTGCCCTTTCCAAGATCCACCTCTATACCCAATCATGTTACAATGAAACCCACAATTTTACCTAAAGTAACCAAAACACACTTTTTTGGATTGACACAAACCTTGTATTCTCTCAACCTTTCAAAAAAATTTCATTGTATCATAGGATAATTTGCTTTGGTTTTTTATTTTGCCAAAATATCATCTATATAGTCTTCAATTATATCATGGAAAATATCAAGAAAGATAACTAACATTGCATATTGATAAGTGGATCCAAAATTATTGAGGCCAAATGGAATTAGTTGATAAAAAATCATTCCCCAAGGTGTTATAAATATTATGTTGGTCTTTAGGAGCTATTTTGATTTGATTATACCCTAAAAAATCATCAATTAAGGATAATATCTCATGACCTACCATGGAATCAACAACCATGTATATGTTTGGTAAATGAAAATTATATTTAGGACATGGATTATTGATATCTGTAAATATGTGTAGATTCTTATCCCTACTTATTTCTTAGAGACTAGTACTATATTAAATATCCACTCTAAGTAGTCTATTGGTCATATGAAGCCAACTTTTAACTATTTTTGTAATTCTTCCTTCATGAGTAGTGATACTTTTAAATGCTTTTTTCTGAGTTTTTGTTTGACTGGTTTGGCATCTTTATGTATAGCAAGACAACTACTGAAGGATCCAACCCATGCATGTTTGCATACAACCATGCAAACACATTTGAAAATTATTTGAGGAGTAGAGTCAAAGTGGATTGTTATTTTGGATTAAATGAAGCAACAAGTTTCATGATCTTAGGATTTTATTTTATTCTAATATTTATTTCAATGGTATTTTCAATTAATAAAGTAAATTCTTCTAGAATTTTTTTTGTAAGTGGAGGAATATTAAGTTCCTTTTCAAGAACCTGCTAATTGGGAATGTCTTCATAAATATTTTGTAAATCTGGAACTTTATCATTTGATATTTATGTCAACCAAACTATATTATTTGTATGATGGTGTGGATGAGTAGAAGTTGTAAGTTCCCTTAAGTAAGTAGAATTATCAAATTAAATTGAAAAATGATTCTTATGATTTCTTATTGGTATATGATCTTTAATTCTCAAAAACTTAGATATGGCCTCATCATTCTTAAAATGATTAAGCAAAGGTGGTTATTGTTGGTCCCATAGGAGAAGTTATGAAAAGTCTAGTTCAAGGATCAAAATGACATTATCATGAAATAGGTTAGTGATGGATAAGTATTCAAAATAGATATAAATGGAATCCATGCTAGTGTTTAAAGAGGCTTCCTTAAAAATAAAAAAATAGTCACTTTTAGGATTGCCTAGATGGTTTAAATTCATTACCTTGAAAGGCTTCATGTGTTACCGATATTATAGGTTTGATGAGACCTTATTATTGGAGACCAAGACATTTTAATTTATAGTTCATGATATTACACATAATGTCTTTAGGTATAGGATATTGATTGCTTTAGAAATAAGTAGCTAATTCATTAAGGTAGTGCCAAGAGGGGTTTGAATCATAAATTTGTTCTTCAGAAAAGAACCCACCTTCCAAAATAGAAGTTTTGATAATCATATGAACCACTTGTGTTTATTTTTTATGATGAGGCCTACCATGATTGTTGGGGGGCATGCAAATTTTTATTAAGTAATGTGCATCATGAAGTTCATATTCTCCCATACCTACATTCAAAATGGAAAATATATATGGTAGACATGTAGACTTAAATGTGGATGGTGGATTTGTGGATGTTGATGGTGAATTGGTGGATGTATATAGTAGTTCATTAAGATGTATATAATTGGAAAACTTTGGTGAATCCTTAGTATGTTCATAAGTATCTTATATAAATGGTAGATAATTGGATTTTTGATATATCACTTCCAATAATTTTCAATATTGAAAAGGATGATGATCACAAGGAATGGTAACTTTCATATCATCATGAGAAAAATTTAAACATTAATGGAGGGTAGATGGAATGTCATTCATGACATGGATCCATGGACAACCAAGAGTAGTTTTTGTGGGAGATATAGATCAAGAACATGAATGAAGATTTATTGAATGATAAGGCCCACCATAAGTGGAATATAGATGGTTCTTATTGATTTGTGCTCATTATTATCTTATGTCTTTACAGTAATGATATTAGACTCTATTGATATCATAAAATGTCCCAAATAATTTATAAAACTTCATTTACACCAATTTAAGCTTGACACATTGTCTATAAACACCCTTTTTAATTTATTCTTAGAAATGAAGACTTCTATGTATAATGGAAAGTTATGGGATGAACCCATGGGTGAAATATCTGAATGGTGTAAATTCACTTGATTGTTGGATGAAAAATATCCTACAAGTTCTTGGAAGTTTGATGGATTGATATTTTATGGAACTTCATATTTTTGCAATGTTTTATACAAAATGTCATTATATGTGGGAGACATATTGAGAAGGTTTAAGATGGAAATTTGAGTTGGTGTTTTCTCGAGTTTTTATATGATGTTATATATGACTTCAAGAGTAGGCTAAGGGACACTTGGAAGGGTAATATTTGCATGCCTCATAATGATGACATAATCCTTGGATTTAATTATAAATACATAAACATAGTGATCTATGTAATCAATGTGATTGATTATAAAATCAAAGGGGTGATGAGTTTGATTGACATTGTTCATTTTATTTTGACTTTGGTTTTGCTTAGTATGCCCTTGATAAATTTTTGGAAAGGGATCTTGATATATCCCTAATTTTTTATTTTTTGAAGTTGATGCATCATCCTCCACTATTATATCACCATTAGTAGTAAGATCTTGGATATAGTGTTTAAGTCTCATGCAACAGTTCATGGAATAACCTTTAATTTTGTTTTAGTCACAATATTAATTATTTTTTACCACTTGGATTTTGGAATGTTTTCACCAAAGGGTTTGGTATGGGGGAACTTTATCATGTTTTTGCCTACCAAATTTCCAAAAACTACATCATATGGCATTCCCAAAGGAGTGAATTTTCATTTTCTATTGTTTCCTCGATGTTGACCACTTGGTACAAAAATGTTGTTTATAGTTTGGGTGTTTTGAAATTGTTTAAAATTGGTTACACCATATCCTATCTTGTTATTTTTATTTGGATATAACTTAGGATTTTTGTGTTAGTTTGAATAAGAATTATCTTTTCCAACTATTTTGATGGCACCCTTGGAAACTAAAGCTATTTAAATTAGAACTCCTTTTTATATGATTTCATCAAAGGATATATCAAAATGGAGTTGTAATTGAGAGGCCAATTATAAATTAAGATTATTTGTGACCATGGGAAATAGTTAGCCAAGGCATGCCATCTTTATAAGAAGGAGGTGAAAGTCTCTTCCTTACATTGTTTGGTGCTATATAGGTCTAACATGGTCAACTCACGTTAAACATTATAGGAAAAGTGAATAATTGTATTTAGAAAAGTCCTTAAAGGTTATGATTGATCCTTTAGGTAAGTGTAAAAACCACTCTAGGGCTTGAACCCCTAGACTTAATGGAAAAATTCTTACTAGATAATCATTACTATAAGTAACATTTGAGCTTTCCATATAAAACTATTTAAGATGTTCTCTAGGATATCATTTTCCTTTATACTTATCAAACTTTAGGGGTTTAATGTTGGGATTATTTTTAGTGATCCAAAATTATTGGTTATTTTTCTTTGTTATTTAATAAAGTTGGTTTCATGAGAAAGTTGGTTACATCTCGTAACCACTTGTGAAAAGCCTATAAAGCTTTTTGCGTGCTTTGTTAAAATATCTTGAAATAATATATGAAAATTTTTTGTGTGGAAAATATTTGTTCATGATGTAATTTATAAATATTTATCTATTTCCCTTGGGCAATCAGTGGTATCAAAGCCTACAAATTTGAAGAAAAGGAGTAAATAAATTTGTAGAGAAGTTGAGATTGCACTTATACAGTATGAAGGCTTGAAAAGTTTTAATTTTTTATGTACTCTCAAATTTATCTTAAATTACTACATAAACCACATGACCTCCATCAAAAATCATATATGTTTGTTACTTTGAGACCATATCATTCATGTTGCTTTCAGCCTCTATAAATTCCATCCCATTCATACCCTCGCCTGTATACTAGTGCAAGAAATCTTCTCTCCTATTTTTTAGAATTATCTAACCATTTTTAGATTTTGGCATAAGAATCCAGAATAGATTGTTAAAATATGGATAATCACACAAAACAAGATTAAGATAATCTATTAATTATTTTAAAGATGAAACATCCAGTTTAAATATAATAGATGCTATAGTATGTAATACAAGTTCAAGCATTTTTGGTGTTGGAGTTGGATGACGCCTCAAAAACAAACATAGAGGGTAATGTTTTAATATTTTATTAGAAAATAAAATATTTGACATTAGTATCTATATAGGTTAAGTCCAATATTGATATTGAAACACACAACACCTTAGGTATCGGTATTTATCAAATTCATGAGGCTACATAGCAATACAGTGCTCTCAGGACTAGCAACTTTTTGTCCAAGCACATAAGTGAAAGTGCAAAGTAAATTTATGGTTGGTTTATTTATTGATTTACATTACCCAGTGGGCTCCACCATCCAAAAAGGGTAAATTAAAACATTCCATAAAAAGTCTTTTACCATCTATGTTTTGCTTATCCTTCATTTAAAAATGATGGTTATATAGGTTTTATTGTCATTTTGTGCTTAGATTGATTAAAGGGGAGATAAATAAGGAATGTTTTTTAAGTAACTCACAATTGTGAAGTATAGTTTTCAAAACCCATTGGTTTTATTTTGTCAAAATTATTTTTTAACATTATTTTTATAAATGTAAAGGAGATATAAGGATGTACGTGGCTAGTTACACCTATGGTTGTATGGCCATACATTTTTCATGGTTTTCAACATTTTAGACACTTAAGAATGGTCAAAATTATATTTTAGAGTATATTTATGTGATTTTTATGACAAATGTATTGAATGTAATGTTGTACAGGTACATTATCAGTGAAATCTGACACCCTGTCTTTGCAAAATTTATCCAAATGCATTGTATACACCAAACTAAGATTATAATAATATGTCCCACCACTTGTGTTTTTAGTGATGGTGGTGTTATATTTAGGCATTTACAAGTCCTTAAAGATATAACAAGCTAAATAGATCCAACTAGAGGTTCAAGGATCCATAGAGTTTGGTAGATAATTTCCCTTCTCTAGTTTTCCATTCACTTGGAGTATGGGTTAACTACTAGGATAGTAATTTTTGGTTTATGTACTTTGATTTTAGTTTTGATTTTC
The DNA here is from genome assembly GCA_037957365.1 of Torreya grandis. Taxonomy (NCBI): domain Eukaryota; kingdom Viridiplantae; phylum Streptophyta; class Pinopsida; order Cupressales; family Taxaceae; genus Torreya; species Torreya grandis. The sequence continues at coordinate 2,639,690 of JARHVA010001630.1, read as the reverse complement.
TTTTAGTGAGTTGATATGTTTGATGAGGAGAAAACATAATAGTTTGAATTTGTTTGTATGTTACACAAATTCTCACCTCTCGCATGATAGGGGGAAGATATTGTATAGTGGCCTTCAATCAGTCATCGATGGTTGTACAAGTCAACATTATATTTGCTAGCATTTTGAGTGTTGAGCAAAGGCATGCATGTGATGTTAGTGGTTATTAGGCATCTAAGAGATGTTATATACTAGGGGATCACTTGGATGGGTTCTTGTGTGGGACCTTATATGGGTTGATGTAGTTGGATAGGTTTTGATTAGGCTATACTATAGTATGGTATGATGGTCAAAGGGGATGAGCAAGCCTTGATCATGTTCATCAGCCATATTTTGATAAGTATCATGATGTACAATGTTCTAGATTGAAAATTTAGCATAGATTCATTGATGACTTCATAGTTATAGCTCCAAATCTTCATCATATACACCCCTTTGGATCAATGGAGTTTGTTGGGATTATTTTTATTGATCCAAAATTATTATTTAGTTTGCTTTGTTATTTAATAAAATTGGTTTCATGGGAATTTTTTTTGCATCCTATAACCAGTCATGAACATCCTATAAATCTTTTCATGTGCTTTTTAAAAATATCTTGAAATAATATATGACAAAATTTTGTGTGGAAATTTTTTGGTCATGATGTAATTTTTGAATATTTCTCTATTGCCCCTGGGCCATCATTCAAAATGTGAAGGGAAGGGTACCATCATCATAGTAATGTCAAAGAGGTGTGGAAAAATTTATTCAAACTTAAAATTGTTTGCTTTAGGAACAATTACCATCTTGTAACCCTTGGATCTTATATTTCATGTTATACCACTCTTGGTTAAATGTCACATCCTTGAATGGTGATATTTGGTTCAAATTTGGATTTGAAAGTGGATTGGATGATTGTATTGTGAATTGATTTGGATTGGTAAATGAGTTGGGATTATTATTTGAAATGAAATATTGGTTTTGATACTTAGTATCCCCCTATTAATTATTTAACTATCTATCATAATGAACGTAACCTCACCCTATGACACTTAGTGTCATCCACACTAAAGGTACACATGCCACTTAAATCCATAATGTATTTGCACATGTGGTTCTTCACCTTAAAGGGCCTAATCATGGAATTTCAAGGTAAGGGAATGTAATTATGATTAGAAGGATTTAGATGGTATCCCTCATATCACAAACTCTAGCTATTTTTATAGCATCCAGAACCCTCAACCTGTTCCCTCCAACCTTTCAACTCCTATCAACATGGGTGGTGATAGAGACAGAATGGAGCCAATATCATACAAATAGGTTCATGAAAATAAAAAGGTGTGGAAAATGCTCAAGAAAGGTGGGTTAATAGAGTATATGGAGCATCTCAATGAGCATAATACTTTGGTGGTAAGAGACTTCATTTATACTTGGTCAAAAAAGAAGGTTTTCATGAGGGGGATTTCCATTAATGCTTATGAGGAGTTTATAAGAGAAGTCATGGGCATGGCTTGCATAGGCACAAAAGAATACAAATATCAATCAAATAAACAAGAGTTGATACATTTTTTTTTTAAAACCAATGAAATTATGTAAATGGATAAAAAGGGATTTCCCCACATCGACCTACCCAAATATTAGCTTAAAGTCTACTTACAGGTCATGAGGTCCATGACCCAAGAAGGTAAGTACACCTTGATATTTTCACACCATTTCATGTTGCTCAATAATTTCATTAGTTTTAAGATCAACCTTCCTTGTTTTCTCCTGAAATCCCTTGAAAGTACAATCCTCCTCCACCAAGTTAATACAACTAACTCAATCTTGCATTAAGGCCTCATCTTTCTATTAGTGAAACATGGCCATACCCTGATTGGAAAAAAATTACCCCTTAAAGGATCCTCCTTCGAGGAAGACTCCATAGAGACCCCTCTAAAGGGGGATCCCTTTATAAGCTCCCTCCCCACCACTGAAATTTCTCCTCATAAAAACTTACCCTAGTCCCCTCCAAATGACCTTCCCTTGAAAATGCTTTTCATCCCTAAACCTAAACCCATCACCTTCAGATCTCCATCCACATATGATTAGAAATGTAAGGCCATTTTAACATAGAAGCATGATAAAAATAAAGTAATGCTGTAAAATTTCAACATAAAGGTCCAACAGGTGGGTTTTGGTTTGGTTAAACTGATCCAAGATTGGAATGAGCTTCACCAGGTAGTGAAGGCCATGACCCATGTGTTGGTACAATCTACCCTACCCATCCCCTTTATTAGGTTCTCAAATCCCCTAAGGACCCAAAATCCACCTTAGAGTCCCCTAGTGGGGTCCCACTTAAGCGTCCCTTCCCCCAGGTGAAAGGTAGGAAATCCCTGAGGATGATTCTCCCTTGTGAACAAGCTGAGGGTCTTGAGAATCAAACCAGAGCCAAAGTCTTGAAAGAAAAGACCATATTCCCTCTAAAGGACAATTATGATGTGGAGGATACCTAGGAGGGTCCCCCTAATTAACATGTTTTCTATTTATACTCTTGTTTTTTCTATTTAAACTTTTTCATTATGTTTGTTTGACCATGTAAGGCCTAGTTAAAACTCTTTATTTCACTTTTGTGGTTCTAGGTCCATGTAAAACCTAGATTTACCTTATCTAATAAAAAAATATTGGTTTTTATTTTGATTGTTTGGATTTGAATTCAAATTAAAATTCTAATGTTGATTTTTATTTTAAATGGTTGGATTGGTATTAAAATTAACATTCATATGTTGATTTTGATTTTGATTGCTTGGATTGGTATTCAATTGAAATTTGAATGTTGATTTTTATTTTAGTTTATTAGATTGGTATTCAAATTGAAATTAAAATTATAATTTTTATCATTGATTAAATTTGAATAGACATTTGAATTTTTATTGGGGGTTTGATTTGAATTCAAATACACATTCAAATTTAGATTTAGATTTTGATTGATTGATTGATTTAAATTTGAATGTGCATTCAAATTAGGATTTGGTTGATTGATTTAAATTCAATTTAGGATTTGGATTTGTTGATTGATTTATCATAAGACTACTTAACATGTTATATTTAAGCTCAACTATTTCCCTTTCTAAATTTTAACATGATCTTCAATAGAAAAAGCATGGATTTACTGATATGTTTCATCTATAACTGCCTTACCTTTATCTATGTAATTTTGGGATACATGGTGATTGGTGTTTTAGATCACGATAAAAGTAGGTTTTGAAGGGACCCAAAAACCCTTTAATAGAATAAAGAAAGATAAAGCATTAACAACCACCAGGAAAAGCAGTCCTAAAACCTACTACATAGCGGCATCTAAATCAGGTTTTACAGGGACCTGAAACCACAAACATAGACGAATAAAAGTACCCAAGTTTTACAAGGACCTGAAACCTCAAAGAAATTATATATTAGGGTAAAGAATGCAAAAAAATATATATCTTTAACATTCTACCCTAGCCAACAATACAGGTTGCCATTGTAATAAAGACACACAAGCATTTACTAAGACATTAAAATTCTGCAAAATACCTTTAGTTTCTCTATCCCTTTTATTTGGCTGAGACACCGTTAGATCCAACAATAATGACGGCCATAGCCATGTCAAGAAAAAGGCTATGCTCCACCATGCCCTCAAACCCTAAAAATGCACTACCTATAGCCCTAGCATCCTTACACCAGCAGATGCCACATGTCAAACACCAGAACTGTATTGTTCAGCCAGTTCTATGCCCTGCTTTTAGGATCCATGTTTTGTGCCCTGATTACGTTCCGTAGCTTCAATAGCCACCTCAGGAATATCCCACCGTATTTGTACAAAACTAAGGCCAAAAACACACATGGTGATTGCTGTTAGTATAATGTGTAATATAATAAATTTGGACAATGGATTTGAAATGAAATAATAAGTTAAAATGAATCCAAACTTAAAGTAAAACTCTGATTAGGCAAGGAAAGCAAACCAAACACAACACAAAAATAAATAACATAAATATTAACTCAATTGATGCATTCAATTTGATCAAGGCATGCCCTAAATTGATAATATTTTGATTACTTTAATGTAGATTCAGATGCAACATTAGAAGATTAAGATGGATTGAAGACAATGGATGATAGAAAGGTTTGATGGCATGCAAAATCCAATTTTCTCATTCGTGCCTAAATGCTTGAGGGTGACCATGGATTTATATGAAGAGAAGAGGGAAAATCATAGGTTAGATTTAATTCCATCCTAAATTTTTAAATGGATGGTGTGATATTATCCTTATTGGAGATTTATAGAAGAGGGAATGTTCTAAATATTATAAAACTCTAGACTTTACTTTGGGAGTTTAGATCTTTGAATTTAAAAATTATGGAATTTTTAGAACTAAGATTGTAAGAGAATTTAATAAATAAAAAAGTGGGGATATTAGAAAATTAGAATATTAAAAGAGTGGGATAATTATATGGCTATGGGAAATTAATGAATGAATTAATTTAGAGGGTGAAAGGGGGTAAGTTAATATGTGTTAATATTAGACAAATGATTATAAGTAGAATAATGATAGGGTGAAAGGATGAAATAGGTTAAATTAATGATGTCAGAGAGGTGATCAAATTTAAGTGTATACATTTTTCCCATCTTTGAAAGGGTATTATGACTGATCAAAGTGGAAGGAGTAATGGTATTTAAAATAAGAAAGATAGTCATGGATGTTAATAAATTAGGATAGATGATGCCCCCTTGAGAGGACATACATAGAAGAATGAGATGAATGGTCACTCAATCAAAATAAATGAGGGGTGGGATGGACAGATAAGGGGTTGGGATGCTATACAGGTGATTAATGATGAAGAATATGAAATTACCATGGGTAAGGAGCTACAAATTGATTATTCCCTAGGTGAAGACATATGCACAAGGATCCAAAGAGATAGTATCATGGTTTTTGACATGTCCCAAAATGGGAACCAACCATAATGAGATGATGAAAATATAAAAGGTCACAAGCTTATGATGTATCCCTGATAAGGATACATGCCAAGGAGAGCTACATACCTAAATGAAATGGATTGGATATTAGTTTTTTACATATCTTAAGAAAGGATACATGTAAGGGAGAGATAAAAACAAAGACAAGAGAATGATAAATAATTCCACAAACATTCAATGCATCCCAAGAAAAGATACATGCCAAAAAGAACTGCAAGCCAAAGAAGAAAATGGGTGTAGCTCTAAGTAGTTGCCAAGCATAATAGAATGAAAGGAATGAATAGGAAGATGAGACCAAGTGACAACAAGGAAGAATTGGTTAGTGCATTCTAACTATTCATGGATACCCTAGGTGAACAAACATTGCCTACATAGATTGAAGAGACCTCAGACTAATTTAGTTCTCCCAAAATAGGAAGAATGATGTGATGAATAAAAAATTGGATGATGAATGAATAAAATAGATGTGTTGGAGGTGAAGAATAGTGGTGGATGGTTTATAATTTTGTATTTTAATGATGTATGAAATGAGTTATATAAATTATGCTGGTGTTAAAGACATATGCAATGAAGTAAGAGATGACATTATGATGGTTGTCGACATGCCCAAAATAAGAAACAACCATAATAAAATAGTTATAAGGAGATCTAAAAGTGTTTGATGTAGTCCAAGTAAGGACATGTTCTTGGAATAACTATGGGTCTTAGGTTTATGATTGATGAGTGTCATTGTAGCTCATACATTTGACTAATTTCCTTGATTGGATAGAAGATGAGGCTGATTGGTGAAGGATGGGATACTTGATGATGACATGATGATGGTCAAATAGACCTTAGGTATCCCATGTGATCGATCTACATACATAGTTTGATAAGACTATAGGTCAATGTAGTTTTACCATGTAATAATCCCACATACATTGAGAGTAGTAGATTTGGAGTGATAAAGGCAAATAAAAAGGAGTCAAAAATAATATGAAGGTACCATGAAATAGGGAAGACTAAAAAGAAGTAATTTCCTTAGATGAGGTCAAGAAGACTACCATTCATACATGTCAAGGATGAAAAGTGGATTAGCAGGAGAGGATTCATAGTAATCACTACAAACCAAATTTTAGAATCAACACATCTGTCAAGATCTACAAAGTATTTTTGGAAGAAGGTTGTCATCACTATGAGCTACATTTTACAAATTAGAGTTACGGTAAGAGGGTGCTTAGGTGTAGGAAGATAGGTGGTGGTGTATGCATCTACTATCCTTGTATCTTGGTACCAATGATCTCAAGGATGTACTAATTAGAGTTTTGGTCAGGACAAGTGCAGTACACCAGGATTCATGCATTCAATAGGAGAAGTGGAAGGACTATGAATCTAATAAAATTTAATTAGTAGAGAAAGAAAGATAACATAGGAAGTTAAGGAGAATATGAAAAGAGAAGGAAAAACTATAAAATAGGTGTGGTGTGTGAAGAAAAATTATTAAAGACCAAATTATCTTAGCATGGTGTGAAATTAAGATTATGGTTCATGCGGATGGAAAAAAATTCATACATGTAAAATTATGATGAATACGGGAAAGAGGATTGACACCTAAACAAGTGTAGAAACTATGTATGTATGTATTTTGGGTATTTTTTGGTATGTATGTTTGTAGGGAAACTAGGGTTTTTGAATGGGAGCCATGGGATATGAAGAAGAAGAAATGGCCATGGAAATGGTAGCTATAGGATGGGAAACCATAGTTTGGGGAATATAAGCCATGGTATGGATAGAATCTATGGGTCTAGTAGAAAATTTGTGGGTGGGGGAATTAAGGTTGTGGGTTGAGGAATCAGAGCCATGTTGGGAGACTATGGGTTAAGAAATGGGAGTTGAAAGGAGGGAAGCTAGGGTTTTAGGGAGAAGTCATGGGGTGGGAGACCATGTAGGGTAGTTATGAAGAGATGTGGGGTGGGATAAAAGATGTGGGAAGAGTCATGGGGTATTGGGATGGGGGAGGAATAATAGAATCCATAAGATAGGGAATGGGATTCATGGGACATAATGGAGTGAAAAATTGTTATTTGATGGGTTGATTGCATTGTTGTTGTGCAAGAAGATAGACCATTAGTGGTGATTGTGTCAGTAGGAGGTGATGTCAGAGTGATTAAACAAATGGGTCTAATGGTGAAAATACGGATAGAGATAATGGTTCAAAAATGTATACCATCATCATAGATAGTGAAGGATAAATAATGGGGATAAGGGCATAGGTGGGGAGGATGGTATGGCATAGATGAGGACAGGTTGGATAGGTCCATTACATCTTATAAGAATAGAAGCATTGCAAGAAACCATTTCATAATTGAGAAGTGATATGCAAAGCATGAGGAGTGAGATAATAGAGGGGAATGGTGGAGGTGTGATTGTAATAATTGATTATAATTTGTGCAAAGGGAAATGATAGGATTACACTAGTAGTTGTCAGTATTATAGGTCTAAATCATATATAGAGATACATAGATGGATATTGTATTGGCCTGAATGAATATAATGCTTGATTAGGTGAATTAATAAGAGGCACAAAATTATATTTTATAGGGTCAGGTGGATTAGATGCAAGCATGATAGAGGCAATTAGCTCAACTACAGACATGAGTGAAATAAAGGGATGTAAAATTATGGATGGCTAGGATGGGGAGAAATATAGATCAAATATTAGTGGATGCACTAATATTAGGAGATATGATGGCCTAGATAGTAAGGATGGTCTGAGAGAATCAATATTAGAGAGAATTAAATGAGAAAATAGTTACATCAAGACAAAGGGATCCTTATTCTAGGGTGATAAGTCAATCTGGGAGTTTTGCACATTCTAGGTTAGCTAGTTGATTTGTTCACTCATCATTGAGGCCATCACCATTGTAGAGTGGGGTGTGTCTACATATAATATATTCAAAATTTATTAATTATTGATGCTTTCTCTCTTATAGGAACCTATCGAGTCTCAATCTCTCTGAGTGCATGCCTTAAAGGGTGCATTAGGAAATGGGTGAGCAAACCATTGGTGCTTTTTAGAATTGTTATCCCCTATACTACCACTTGATATCTACATGACATTATCCTATGTATTTCCCTAAGCCTCACCTCCTTTATTTCACACTCCTCTAAGATTTCACTACCTTACTTAGCCCCTTCCTAAGTCTAAAACCCTTTTTGCTGGTTTACATTAGACTATCGACCCCATCGACATTGTATTCAAATTGTTAAAAACACATTATGGGTTTATGTCAACTCTAATCAACCTAAGTTGAGACCTAACTTGTTTTTAACAAATAATGATACAAAGATGATTGGTATGACCCTATTGGCTAAACTTTTGAAAACATTTAGGGTTATATTCAGCTATATATACACATTCATTTCACCATTTATTAGAGAGATAAGAGTTAATTATTCATTTGCACTTCTTTACAATCTACTCTTCCACCATGTACTTGCGGAGTTATTACTTGGGGTCTTGTGGAAAAGTCTTGGATGATTTGACCTTTCTTATTGATCCTTACAAACCATTACAACTTCTTGTGAAGCACATTTGGCCAAGGAGATATTGAGTCTTGACAGGGTTCATCTTCAAGGTAAGTATCTCTAACTTTACTCCTCTATTTTAGTAGATAGAAGTAGCATAAGTAATGGATTTTGAATATATTGATCTCTTTATGCATTAAGATTTTACCTATACATAACTTAATTATGATCATCATATGCATGTTTACTTTTTATGTTTATCACCCCCACTTCGTTTCATAAGCTTTGGTAAACACTATATTATGTTTTAATTTAATTTTCATTTACTTTATGAATATGAAAACATAGGACCTAGCTAAGGTTATTGCATGGGGTTGTTTGACTAGAGGTTTTGGAACCCTCTCTAGTGATGTATAAAAATACAACTTGATCATGACCCTAAATATCTAATGTATTAATAATTAGAAGTGTAAGTAGGATTTATCTTCTCTGAGCTAGGATTGATTAAGATATTAGTTGCATTTATCTTTGTATACATTCTGGTGAACTTGATGTAAATCAAACCCTTTTAGATTTTATTTCACAATTTAATTTTATCATTATATTATATATTTTTATTTTTGCATTATTGTATCAAAACTTTTGGCATACTTATAATAGTTCGTATGCATATTTAAAACATAATCACTCCAAAATGACTTTATTCTGTCTTTATAGGTCTTATCCAAATATAGGTGACTGGATCGATTAGTTTATCAAAGTCTTCTTCTTTAGTTTTAGATTTGCATACATGGTCAAACTAGCTAAATCTATTCACAATTCTCTTCTTTCTACATATAGGACTATAAACATAGTCGATACAATTGATTCTATTTATAATTTATTTTCCAACACACAGGTTTTGTAAACTGCATCAAGCCAGTTAACTCTATTAGAAAATTTTTTAATTCAATATTTGAGCATCACAACATAAAATTTTATAATCTAAATATCTTCAAACCCACTAAGGTTCATTCTTACTCTCTCTATCATTTCAATTCTTCTTTTTCAATACCATTTTTCAAAAGTTTGTAGTTTATAAAACTACATCCCTATAATGAATTGGGTCAACTCGCTCGACATAGTTCTATAGTCTATTTTACATTTCAAAGATATAGTCGACTTATTTGACTGTGTTCTTCTAGATCTTGATTCTATAGAATAATAGTGACCTAGTCAACTCTATTATGCACTATTTTCATATAATGTCACTTATACTTATTTTGTACTCTTCATAATCTAAGAATTAACCTCTTTTTACTAATAATTAATTCACTTTTATTTTTAATTTCTTGCATTGTTAGAGTAAAAAACATAGATTAATTAGGTTATTTTTAAAACTTACTAATTTCATCACACTATTTTTCTCTTTTTCACATACTTCCAAACCACTTTACACACAAAATACATTAAACATTTGTCTTCCTAATGCCTACCTACTTAGATTTCATCAAGGGAGAAACTAACTTGGTTTTTTGGCCAAGTATAAACATGTGGTTGATGGTATATATTGGTAAATCACCTAACACCTTTATCACTACATAATTATGAAGTGATGGGTTAGGCCTCAATACCAAGCCAATACCATTACCAATACAAATCTCTTTCATCCTAAACTTCTTAAAACTAGCTTTAAATTGATTTCTAATACCTTATTACAACCAACTTCCAATCACATTAAATGTAAACTTTATTACAAATTAATAACACTTAAAAATGATCAATTATTTAGTATTTACTATCAAGTTATTGCTTACTATTTGATCATTATATTTTATACTGAAAAACTTGCATTAGCCAATGTTGATACAAGGTCTGTGTTGTGTATTCCAATTGGATCAATTACATTGATCCAATTATTTGCATGCTTAATTTCATTTTCTTAGATATTATCTTGTAAAACCTTTTTCTATTTTCATAACACTTTTATCGCTATCAACATAGTCTCCTATAGACTATTTTGAATATCTGCCTATAGAATATAGTCAACCTATTTGACTATGTCTCTTTATCTTTCTATTTAGCCTTTGTCTAAGTAGTACACCATCGATCTATCTAGTTGTGTCTTCTTATTTCTTGGCATGCTCCCTATTCAACAATATATTATCAACCCATACAAATATGTGTTTATTTATCATGTTTTAGTTTTATCTTTTATAGCACATAGTTGACCCACTCGATTGTGTCCTTTTGTTTTATTTTGTGAATTTTTTTCACATACTCAATTGACCAGCATGACTCTCTATCTATTGGTTAATATTATTTTCTATCTAACTGAATATGTCTCTATTATTTATTTTTATTTTTTGATCTCAGATTCTTTCCTTAATTATCATGAAATCCCTTATAAAAATATTTTTGGATAACTTGAATCCATTTATATGCTATATGAGATGCTCTTTTCTTCCTACCTTTACTTCCCAAGAGGATCCTCACTCTTGGAGCACCTCTTCTCCTCCATCATATTTTGATTATAACATGTTTCAAATCACTCAAATAGATGATATTGGTGGATCAGATCCTTTTCATAATTATCAAGACAATTCTCATCCTCAAATATATCACCATAATGTGAGGATGATTGACACAAGCTTATTGATGAATCTCAAAAATGGTTCACTATATCCATGAAATAACATCCTTTTTCCTTGCATAAGAATTGGATCTAAATGTAGTTTTTAAATATATAGTTTATTTGGAATAAAATAGAAAGTATATATAATGGTTATTTATTTAGAATTCATTATCATCTCTTTATTAAATATTTCTAATGATTATTTGTAAAAAAATATCAATATGTGCTTATGCAATCCATGATAAGTTAGAAAATATGGAGTATGAAGAGTAGCCATTTCAAGAATAAAGTTGGAGTAGTATTAGAGTCTTCTATAGTAGCTCATAAATAAGATCTAACATTTCACCAGGCTACAGACTAGCTTCAAATTCACCTAGTCTAAAACTGTGGATTAGATTTAGACTCACCTAGTCTACAACTATGAAGTAGCTTCAAACTCACCCAATCTATAAATATAGATTAGCTACAAACTCATCCGGTCTATATATATAGACTTTGATAGGTGAACTACAAACTTCCACAGACAAGCTATGAACTTCTATAGGCAAGCTACAAACTTCCACATGCAAGCTATAGAATTCTATAGTCAAGCTAAAAAAATTTACAAGCAAGGTATGAACTTCCAAAGGTAAGCTATAGGCTTCTACAAGTGAGATACAAACTTTGACAAACTTACTAAGAACTATGATAAGACCACTATAGACTCATTTGAAAAGAATTTTAATTATTATTGGTCTATTCTAAGATGATCAAGATCATTTCCAACTATCATAAGAATGTTTTTCATTTAGAGTCTTTCTATATATAGACTTTTCATTCATAAATGATATCTAAATATAGATTTGTATACTTTCATTCCAATAAATAACTCTCTCTATATTTTATAGAGATTGAGATTATGTTGTATTTTTATAATAAATATCTCTTTCCATATTTTGTGGAGATTGAAATATGTTAGAATATCTACGTTTTTACTCTTGAATTAAATGTTTGTTGGAAGCACGATATTATAAATTCAAATTTCCACATCTAAATATAATCAATCAATAAATTTTTCTCTCCATCATTTTGAGTAGTCTATTATAAATTTTATGTTTTAAATAAATCCTCTTCCAATGAATGAGCTAGCCACTCATTCCAAAGAAGATGGATCAATATATATTTTTTATTTCTTTGTTCTGTAATTACCATATTTTTGTAGAGTGTTATTTTATTTCTGTGTCTGTAACTATTTATTTTTGTAGTTTGTTGTGAACCCATAGGCATTTTATTTGTTTATCATTTATTTTCAGTTCAAAACTTTACTTTCTTACAAGTGTGATTTAATTTCATATTTATGTGATTTAATTTTTGCAAGAGTACTATTTAATTTTTGAAAGTGTGGTATAATGGACTGTTTGTTAAATATTTCTTTCTCCTATTGCATATTGCCTTCAAACACCAACCGCAGATTAATATAATTAAATGAAGGGGATTGATGACCTCCATCATTTTTGGTGTTGTTTCCAAAGAACATGATGTTATTAGGAGATTCAAAATTTTCTATGAGAATTGTTAAGTGGTAGTAGATAAACAAATTTCTTAGTGAGAAGAAATATCTCTTTGCAAATTGTGTGACACGAGATACTTAGTTGATGGTTCTTTTAGAATTTAATTTATTGTAAAATAGATTATAATTTATTTTTTTGAAATTAAGAATTTAGTCTAAAAAACCAAAAACAAAACCCCCATAAATACTAACACTATTGTATAGAACAAATATAATTGCTAACATCATGAAGAAATATTTAACGATTGATGCAGATTGGGAATGGAATTTTGAGACTGTTAAAATTTATAAAGGGATGGTTGACGTCACAAGGAGATCACATTACAGTAATCAAACATCAATAGTTACTCAATTTTTAAAAAGAAAGAAGTAAAAATCATGCTGTTGATCTTTATGAAATTAATAAAAATGGTTTGTAATTTAGCTTATGTAGTTTTGAAAGTAAGACACCTGATCAAAAATAATGTTGGATATTCAATTTCCTAAATAAGAACTATTTATTTTTATAAATTACTAATGTAAAAATAGTTGATCAAGACACTACGCTTGATAGTTAAAGCTAAAAAATATGTATGACATACTGAAAATAAATTATTGCTCCAATCCAAGACACTTGTGATTTTATCTGGTAGATATGACTCCATTATGAATCAAGTATGTCTCATAAAAATAATTTTATGCATGATAATGTGGAAATGGTTTTAACAACCTTCATGTTAAATTTATTCCTTTCACAATTGACATAGTTTTTGGTGAGGATCATGTAGATACTATGCAAAAATCAAGCCTCCAAAAGATTGCATGTAAACATATTTCTATGTATAAAGTTAGTTATTTTGGACAAATTCTATGTGGATTAAAAAAACTAATAATTTAAAAATAATAAAAAATTGCATGCAATATAGTCAATGTGAAATGAAAATATCACACAATTATTGGAATGAGCATGCGATGGATTTGGCTTTATGTCATGAAATATTGCTCCATATTTTGAATGGAAAAAATAATCACATCCTAACATTAAAGGTAAGTCTTATATTGTTTTTGATTTAATTATCACTATTTTTTTAGCTCGTGTGATTGTTGAGGTTGTTTCTTTTATTGAAAAATCTAAAAATTTCAATTTTTATTAGATTAATTATTAAGTTTGTGTAGATTTTTTTGAGATTATTTTTAAACTATAACAATGATGTTTGATAGGAACTAGAAATAGATTTTACTTGCATGCAAAGCGCTAATATTTTTCAAGAATAGTTTACAACCCCAAACACAGAAAATTTAATTATACTGGTCTCAATACTAGTTGTTTATTTCATTTTTGTGTTTTAATATTAATTTTCATGGATGCTAAAGTTTGAGTAAAAATAAAAAATTATATATATATATATATATATATATATATATATATATATATATATATATATATATATATATTATAAATAAATAAATAAATAAGAGCTCGATTGCATGAGTTTATGAAAAAAGAAGAATCTAGAAGAAATACATGTTGTTATGAAATAAGTAAACATCTATTCTAAATTAGTCTCTACCTATTTTAAACAAGATCTTCATAAATTGTGTTTCATGTCTACATGCATGCAACAAGTATAATTTTTCATGGTTTAAAAATGTATTCTATATGCTATATCTTTACTATTTATTATTTTATATTTACTCTGAATTAAATAAATAATTAAAAAAAGACAATATTAATTTTCAGCAAGATAAAAATTATATAAGTCAATTTTGATAAGCATGTAGATATCAAATTGTCTTTAAATGCACTATTTTTAACCATACAATTAATCCCTACTTTAAAGTGTGCTGATAGAAAAAATTAATGATTTCCAAGGAGTTCTACAAATAACAATAAATTTAATCTTTTACTTTAGTGATTAAAAGATTTTATGAACATAAAAAGGGTAATCTGGTCTTGACCCCATTGGGGGTTGTCTCCCATAGACCCTTCTTCTTTATTTTCCAATAACAAAAGAAAATGATGAAGATTTTATGCTACTAAATTCTTAATTTTTCATGGTGAAAGAAACTCATGTCTTAGTATTGGGCATGCCAAATTCTTTAAGAAACATACAGATAATTATGGTTATTTGGTAATAATTTAGGTATGTTTTCCTATACTCTATTTTAATTTTCTATTTAGCATTTTTCTGCAAATAAACATGTATTAAAAAAAATTGATGACAATTTAAAAATAATCAAACTTACATTTTGGGCAAGATTAACATGTAAGTTAGAACACTAAATTTTCATATAGTGATATGGGGCCAAGTATTTAACCAATTTTGAGTGATGCAGATACTAAAAAAATAGTAAAAATTACATATTTTTGTCAAAGTTTCTAAAATAAGTAATTCAAATATCTTCAATGATAAGCAAATTTGTGGTTATAAAAATGGTTGACCTTGTTGGGGGTTATTTTCCCCAGACCCCCACATTTTTATTATAGTAAAGATCTTGATGAACATGATGAATATCTAGATTAAGTTGTTGATGCAGAACACAAAAAATTCAAATGCAAAAAGAGTTATTTAGGATCTATCTGCAATTCAATAAAAATAATGATATCCAACATTTAATTATCTAGGTATGTTTTTTAATTTCTAAAATTAAAATAAGTGTGCATAAATTAATTATAAATATAACTTTATATTCATTGTACAAAAAATAATTAATTTTTTTATACACAATTCATAAATTATAAAAAAAGAGATATTCCATTCCATCCATATTTAATAATTATTTGAAACCACATCCACTTGCATAATAAGATAATTTTTTTGAGGAAGTTCTTATTTTTTTGCTATCAATTTTTTTTTCTAAATAATGATAATTCTTGAACCATCAATCATTCCTATATAGGTTGACATACATTACTCCATATATAATCAAATGATCTTAAAATTCTTATTATTGACATTTATAATTCTTTGATATTGCTGATATTATACTTGTATGGAAAGGATTTATTTGTTTTGAGTTTTGAAGAGTAATTTCATAACAAGAAGTCATTATAGAGATTGTAATGGATAAATTTATGTCATGACTTCATCAATATGTTGACACATTATCTTGATCCACCCTTGATAAAATGAAGCAACATAATCAACACATATCTATCAAGTTATTGGTCATCACTATATAGATCAATGATGAAGAAATGTCAACATAAAAAAATTCAATAACATATTTGAAAATAGTATGAAGAAGTATAACATCCCATGGCTAACATTTTTTATGTCATCAATTTTTCAAAAATTAAAAAAAAATCAACAATGAAAATCCTTGAGCATTGTTAGTGGTGTTGGTTTGAAAATTAGCTTGTTGGTGAACCAAGTACTAGAATAAGAGACTTGATTATAAAACCAATTTAATAGCTAGTCAAGAGTAAAAAAAATCAAATAAAAAAAAACTAAATAAATTAGTTCATGTGGTTTTTCCAATCTAGAAATAAAGTACATGGTTACTTACTTTTGTGCTCTTATTTCTTAATATAGCAAGACTGCAATTTTATCAATACTTTTCTCAATATTTTTTACTTCGGTTACCATGAAAGAAGCAACACAAATTAAAGTTATGCCAAGGGATCTCAATTTACTATTTTATATTTAAATTTACTTGTAAGTTTTGTTGTTACATGAAGATCCACTTTTTCATTCTTTGTTAAAATTTTGGTATGGAGAAGAAGGAAAATAACCTACCATCTGATCTATGCAATCTTCTCAAACCTCATTCCTTTGGCATGCATGAGGACATGCATAACATCAGGTGTGAGGAAAAATAGCCTCAAGAAATAAATAATTAGACTTACAAAAATATTTTGACCTTGATAGATAAAGGCATATAATTTTTAGAACTATTTTGTAAAAAATTTAAGCAATAAGATTTCCTTCATATTTTATGTCATTATGTCAAAATTTGCTTTATGATCAAAAAAATTCTATATAGGCACAAAAAGAGATTCTCAACACAAGAACCTACTTTCATTTAAAATAAAAAAAAGAGAATTATAAAAATTCTTAACATAAGAACCTATTTTCATTTTTAAAAAAAGGAAAGAGTAGCATGAGAATTCTATACAAGAACTTGTGTCAAAAAGAAATTATGGATAGTAAAAAAAATATCCACACAAGAACTTGTCCTTGATGAATGAATCCCACTTGAAAAATGAGGAAATGAATCTAACTCATTCATATATTTATCAAGAATATTTTCTAGATAAAGGTAGTGGCATGCATGAGGACATGCATGAGATTAAGTTTGATCTAAATGTGGATCTAAATGTAGTTTCTAAACTTATAGTTTATTTAGAATAAAATAAAAAGTATATATTATGGTTATTTTTTTAGAATTCATTATTATTTATTTGTTAGATATTTATAATAATTATTAGAAAAAAGATGTCAATATACATATATGCAGTTCATACTAAGTTAGAAAAGATGGAGTATGAAGAGTAACCATTTCAAAAACAATGTTGGAGTAGTTTCATAGTCTTCTATAGTAGCTCATAAAGAAGATCTACCATTTTGGCTAAGCTATAGACTAGCTTCAAACTCACCCAGTATACAATTATGGACTAGCTATGGACTCACCCAGTCTACAACTATGAACTAGCTTTGGATTCACCTAGTGTATAGCTATGAACTAGTTATGGACTCACCCAGTCTATAGCTATGGAATTCCATAAGAAAACTACAAACTTCCATAAGCAATCTATGAACTTATATAAGCAATCTATAGACTTTCACATGCAATCTATAGACTTCTATAGGTAAGCTATGAATTTTTACAAATGATCTATAGACTTCCATAGACAAGTTATGTACTTCTATAGGTAAGATATAATCTTTGATAGACTTGATACAGACTATGACATGATCATCACAGACTCATTTGAAAATCATTTTAAAGCATTATAATTATTATTGGTCTATTCTAAGATGACCAAGATCATTCCCAAATATCATAAGAATGTTTTCCATTTAGAGTCTTTATATATGTAGATTTTTATATATAGACTTTATATTCATGGATTGTATCTAAATATATATTTGTATACTTTCATTCTAATAAATAACTCTCTCCATATTTTGTGGAGATTGAGATATGCTAGAATATATGTTTTTACTCTTGAATTTGGTGTTGGTTGGAAATATGAGATTATAAATGTAACTTCCTAAATTAGAATGTAATCAGTCAACATACTTTTCTCTTTCATTCTGAGTAGTATATTTTAAATCTTGTGTTCTAAATAAATCTTCTTCTGAAGAATGCACTAGCCACTCATTCCAAGGAAGATGGATTGATGTATTTTTATTTGTTTCTTTGTTCTATAATTATCATTTTGTTTTAAAGTATTATTTTATTTCTTTGTCTCTTTAATTACTCCCTTTATAATTTGTTGTGAACTTATAGGTGTTTTATTTGTTTATCATTTCCTTTCAATTTAGAAATTTACTTTTCTATGAGTGTATTTAATTTCATGCATGTGTGATTTAATTTCTAAAATAGTGCTTTTTGAATTTTTTTAAGTGTGAAGTATGGTAGAAGGGACTATTTTCTAGAGATCCATTTCTCTTATTGCACATTTCCTTCAAACCAAACCTAGATTGATATTATTAAATGAAGGGGATTGATGACCCCCATCACCTATCCAATAACTCTACAAGGAATTTACCACCTAACAACCCTCTCCCTAATATCAATTTGGGGAATTATCCTATAAATACTAACCCACCAATTGATACAAGTCAAATTATTATACATATAATATAACAAATGAACATAATTCAAACATATAACACCTTCCAAATGATGCAGCTAAAACATCATTTGATGAACATGTCTAATCAACCTCATGTTATTCTCCATAAAAATAATAAAAAAATTTATTCCTCTACCTCTTAGAGATGTTGTGGGTAATGTCATCCCCCATCCTATCATGCACAATAAGTTGCTTCAACACATCCAAAATGAGCATTTATATTTTTCATTATTTCTATTGATGTTGGTAATATATTTCTAATTATGAGTATTATGGGACTAAAGACCTTGCATCTTTTTTTTAGGCATTCAAAAATCTTTACAAAGAGTGGATCCAAACTAATACTTTCAACACAACCAAAATTTTAGTTAAAACCTTAACCAATGATGTATTAGAATGATATAACCAACTTTCCTAACATTTTATATGAAAACTAGAGGATTTAGTCAATCTTATAGTTAAATAATTCTAACACAATGATATTTCCAAAAATTTATTTAGTCATTTCATCAATGCTAAGAAATCCCCTACCAAATCAGCTCATGATTTTATCAAACTATGGAAATGTTTAGCTCACACGATCGATCACAACATGAATAATGACAACTTGTTTAAACTCTTTATAATAACATTAACACCTTCAATCCAATACAAGGTTCAAAATTTCACTCCCTAAACATTAAATGAGGATCTTGAACAAGCTAAGTGCTAAGACTTCTTAATGAAATAGTTTGAACCTAATACTAAAATCATCAAGGTATCTTTTCAAAATTCAACTAATGCAATAACCAACATTCCTCCTCAACCCAAACTAGGAGTATCCAGATCTAACAATCCTTAAACTTCTCATACACCATTAACCATACAATAAATGAAACAATTTTTAATGCCCTCTAAACCATTCATGTAAACCAATAATTACCCTAAATGGTATGATCCTAATTAAATTTATTGGTTCCACATAAATATAGGTCATTCCCATGAAACATGTACAAGTCTTAAAAAAATTATCATTTCTTTTTTTCTTGGTGATTCATTCAATCATGATGCCATGATCAAAATACTTCATCAAGATTACATTATTTCTTCTTAAAATAAAAAAGTTACCAAAGCTTCATCTTATAACAATACAAAATCTTTCTCTACATCTAACCCTCAACAAGCAAACAAAGATATTTGTGCAATTGATGTTGATTATTATCAATATTACACCAATTCACAATACTTAAACATGGCTAAGGTCAATTATCAATGCAAACTAACCCATAAAGATCCCATCACCAAACTAAGGAGACCATATTTAGAAGAGAAACTTCAAAAAGATACTACTACTTCTCACTTATCTTTGAAAACCAAAGAGGAGCCACCTCATCCCTTTGAACATCCAATAACTTCTCTTCCTCATAAACCTATTTTACCTTCTAAACCTTGTGTTGGTTATTATTCTTCAAAAGCCCATTGGAACTTCTTAGAACTCAACTCTATGCCTTGAAATATTTCTCTCATGGAGTTAGTTTGCACTTATTCTTATCATCGTAAGTTTCTAATGAAACAAATTCAAGAAATTGAAGATCCATATCCTTTAGAAGAGGAACCTTCATCTCATGGGCCTCAACCAACATAAGTGTATACCATTGAATTCATTTATCTTTCTCCAAAACCTTCCATAGAGTTCCTTGAAGAAGACATGATCAATGGTGAAATCCTATTTTGAGCTGATCATCCACCCCTATTTATTAAAATCACCATTAATATGACCCTCATTCAAAAAGTATTAGTAGATGAAGAGTAAGGCATAAATGTGACATCTCTTTGGCTCATTCAACTACTCAGATATAGCAAAGACCTCAAAAAAACTCATTTGACATGTCATAGATTTAATGAGACCAATCAAAATACACTTAGTTATATTTGGCTCCCTCTTACTATTGGACTCAAAACTATACATACTAATATTATGGTCCTCGATTCACCATTATATTAAAATATACTTTTAGGATGTCCATGGACTCATCACATGAGAGAAATTTCCTCTTCTGGTAGCCAATGTATCAAATTCTTTCATAATAACAAAAGGTATAAACATGAGGTAAATCCTAACCCATGGAGTATTCAGCTTCCTAATCCCAAATCTTAGTATTGAATTTACACTATTCTAAAGATTAATAGTACCCCTTTACTTGAATTTGTCAATATGGATCCTGATTTACATGTCACTCTTATTGATTTTGATGATGGTGTGCCCAAAGACTTGAAAAAAACATACAATACTACCAAGCTACCTTCTTACATCTTGGAGTGGCTACCTCCCTCTTTATTACCTCATAATCACACCATCCCTCTTATATATGAGATCATGTAATTACATCCTTAATGTAATGCACATGAATCATATTATACAAAAGATGATTTCACATGTAATTATTATGGAGTGGCTAAATTATTTCAAGATCCTTTAATTATGTCACTATGTAAATTTCATAGTTTAGGTGTCTCACCTTTTGAAGTTCTTTCTGAGTCCCAAACATGTAAAATTTATCCAAATTATAATGATAAAGATATCATGGCCCAAGCTCAATCAATAGACTTATATGTTTAACATTATCAAAAAAAATTAGCTCAAATACATGTTTTTAGTTTCTATGTTTATACCATTTCCATAGATTTTGAGTTATAACTTGAACGTCATATACATACCATTAATTCTCCACTTCTTGATACTTTTTGGGAGGTTGAAAAAATATCACCCATTTCATATTCAAAAATTCCATAACCTTATATACCTACTATCACACCGGTTATTCTACTTGATCCTCTTCCTATCAATAATGTTAAAGATACACCAATAGAATCCATTCAACCTTCCTCTATAGTTCTACCTCAAGGTTTATTTTAAGAGACTATATGAAATACCCCCTTAGGTTTATTTATGTGAATCCAATTCATATCCTTGATAAATATTAAAATTTCAAAATAAATCACCTTCTTAAGTTTTCCATACAGTCCTCCATCTACACAGTTAAAACATATAGGTTAGGGGATAAATTAAAAAATAATAGAAAAAAATTTACTAAACTTTAATATTATTACATATTTGGATTTATCTCAAAGATTTATGTAATTAATTTTTTTATTTATCTCAAACTAAGTCCATATGCAAAATTTATGGCCTCCAAAAGTTGGTGCTCAGTTGTAGTGCATTATGCTATCACGTGATGACACTATGTCACGTGATGGTAATATGTCATGCAAAAACACTATGTCATGCAATGAAATACCAAATTTTAGATTATTTTTAAAAATATATATAATTTCAAAAAAAAACATCTCTAATTTATTTCGTATGTAAAATTTATGGCCTCCAAAAATTAGTACTCAGTTGTAATGCATTATGCTATCGTGCGATGACACTATGTTGTGTGATGACACTATGTGACATGATGGAAATATGTCATGAGATGGAACTATGTTTCAAAATGACATACTAAAATTTATATTCCTATTTAAAATTTATACAATTTAAAAAAAAAATCATCTCAAACTGATTATGTAGATAAAAGTTATGGCCTTTAGAAGTTGTTTAGTTGCAACGCATTATGTTGTCATGCGATGACACTATGTCACATGACAACATGATACCAAGTTATAACATGATAATAAGTGGTAGCATGATACTTAGTGACAACATTATTATAAGTGATAACATGATATTGAGTGACAACATCATGATGCTATCAGGTGACAACACCATGATGTAGTTAGGCGACACCGAATGCCAACTTTCTAAGGCCATAACTTTTATATATGGACTCAGATTGAGATGATTTTTTTTAAAAATTGTATATATATTCAAGATGAATTAATATATATATATATATATATATATATATATATATATATATATAATGCTCGCATAATTATTATAAATTATTGGTGAGTCGACTCCTAAAAAATTTTACATCCCAAAAATTTAGGTGAATGAGTCCTATATAATAATCCCAAAAAATAACCAAATAAAATTTACCAAAAAGTGAATATTCATTAATTAATAAATATTTTCCACTAAAATTTACCCTATTCCACCTACTCTTGAGATCACCCTCGATGTTAAGACCATATATGTATACTAGATACATTATGAATGTGACTGCCATGGTATCAAAATTATTTATCTTGAAGTTGATGTGGAATATTATGGACCTCTACCTATGTTACCTAGAAATGAATCCATCCATGAATTTATCCATGCCTGAGAACCTCAACTTCCTCAATAACATCACAAACCTAAGAATTTTAAGTGATAGACCCCTCGTTTTAACAACTTCATTACTAGAATTTATCCTAAAACCAATCCCATTTCATTTATTCCTAACACACCATATCATTTTCAAGATAGAAATGTTATGATTATTGAGGGAATTAAAAGAATTGAATATGGAACCCCCTCATGCCATCAACCTATAAAATTATCTAGAGAACTCATACCAAATGAACATGATAACTTTAGTTTATTATTTGATAAATATCATGAGAATTTTACTTGGTCATATAAGGACATGCCTGGCATTGATCCTAGTATCATTATGTATAACATAATCACATATCCTAACGCCAAACCCATTTTAAAAAAATAACATAAATATCCCCCTGAATTTTCTAACTTATGCCATAAATAAACTATTTAATTATTAGATGCCAAATTTATCAAACCTATGGACTAGTCTGAATGGTCTTAAAGATTGTCCCCATTCACAAAAAAATCACCATGGTCATTGACATTTACATCAATTTCTATAACCTCAACCTTTATTATCCTAATGAAAAATTTCCATTACCTTTGATATATGTCATCATCTATTCCATTGATAGATACAAAATTTTATCCCTCATGGATGGTTTTTCAGGATATAATCAAATTCATATCACTCTTAAATACTAACACAAGACAAATTTCACCATCAAATGGGGCACTGATTATTATGTTAAAATTACCTTCACCCTTAAAAATTATGGAGCTACCTATTAGTGGGATATGACCCAAATTTTTCATGACCTTATCTATAAGATTTTGGAAACCTATGTGGATGATCTCATCACCAAATCTAAAATCCATAACACTCATCTTTATGATCTTGAAATCATCTTCAATCAACTTATCAAATATAAAGTTAGATTAAACCCCTAAAAATGTGTCTTTGGCATCAAATATGGTATTTTTATAGAGTTATTAGTGTCTCTTCATGGTATTGATGTTGATCCCAATAAAATTAACATTGTTGTCAACATGCCTATTCCTTATTCCATTCATGACATCCATACTTACCTTGGAAATCTTGGGGAAATATGATCATTTATCCCTAAAATGGCTTATCATATTTATTCTATTAATTATAATCTTAAAAAGGGTAATGTTATTGTATGGATCAATCCTTTTCAGAAAGAATTTGACAATATTAAAGAATCATTGATCCATCCACCCACCCTATCATCCATAATGCAATGGCCAAGTTGAGGCCACTAATAAAATTCTCAATAAAGTCCTCCAAAATATAATCCATGAAACCTAAAAAAAATTGAAATATTTATTTATATCCCACTCTTTGGGCCTATCACACTAACATACACATTGACACTAGGGAAATACCATTCCTACTAGTCTATGGTTCTGAATCTATCCCCCCATTAGAAGTTGAAATTCCCTATCTTTGTATATTTTTTCATAATATCATACCTAATGAGGTATTATTTGAATCTCACCTTCATTCTCTTGATCTTTTTGATGAGCATCATCTCTCTACTCTACAACATAATCACCAATACAAGGCTCATATCACCAAACAATATAACAAAAAAATTAAAGTCCACATTTTTAATGTTTGTGATATGGTCCTTAAATTAGACTATACCCATGATAAATAAGGCAAATATTCCAAAAAATAATGAGGACCTTATTTATTGAAATATATTATTAGCCTCGGCACCTATCACCTCCAAATTAATGAAGTCCATGTTTTCAAAGAGCCCACCAATGTGTAATTTTTTAATAAATATTTTGCCTATATCATTCCCTTATTATCATGATTTCTATATGTTATCCTATTAACACTTTTTGTAGGATATCTAAAGGGGTCTCATCCTTTGTAGTAGTTTTTATTTCCACAAACCTTAGTTCCTTCTCTTGGTCCTTTGATTTCTCTTTCTCATGAGTTGCATTGTAAAACCATGGATAGGACTTGGTATTCCTCATGACTTCATTTGCTCTTATTGTTTTATTATTTTCCAATGATTTTTGTACCTTCTTGGGTTTTTAATTTGTAAGTTACAATATAAGACCATGGATAGGACTAGGCCTTCCTCACAAATATCATCTTTATCTTTTTTGTTTTTACTTTTGTGCACCCTCTTAGGTTTATATTTTATGAGTTGTTGTGTAAGACCATGGATAAAACCAAGCTCTCCTCATAAAATCACCATCTTTATTTTATTCAATATTCCTTTTGTAGAATGTTGATAAATGCTTACACACTTGTGATCCCTTGTTCTGTGCTTCGGTTTTTTCTTCTTTTGTAGATAAAACCGTCAAAACAAATGATGTTATCATGTTTACCTATGCTTATACAACATTCTTATGACAAGGAATCATCCTTCCCTGCCATTGTACCCCTTTTCACTTTTGTCACATTTTTTATGATTTGAAGTAATTCAAATTATTTCATGTTCATTCCTATTGATTTCCTTTCCTTGAATTATAATTTGTATAAAACAAAGTAAAATTCATGATAGAACTTTTATTTCACATGTAAAAACAATAATCTTAGACACCATGATCTGTAAGTTCTCTTTCTTAGAAACCAAGTCCAAAATTATCAAATGATAGTCATCTTTAGCTTCCATGTATGGTTCTTCGAATCAATATGGAAAATGAATAGAAAAAACTATCAATAATTAAAAGATAAATCATTCAAAACAAAAGGCAATGATAAAAAGGAAACATACAAATTCAAAAAATCAAACTCACACTAAAAGATATGATTCATAACACATCTCCAGTCTCCAATAAAAGCTAAAACTCTATAGTTGGCCTCATGATAGAGAGAAGGTTCATTGAGGTATGGTAGACTAGTAGATTTGGATAAGAGAATTCAAAAAAATATATGGTGATACATATTTTATCATGCAAGTACCCAATATTCACAGTAGACTAATAACTTTATAAGGAGTCCTGAGGAATGGGGAACACATTGTGGAAAGGGAGGTCCATTTTAATTTTCATGCATATAGCCTCCATGGGATGATATTAATACTTCATTTGGTGACCTAATATTTTTGTATTTATAAAAATTTCTTCAAAGTCCTTAATTTCGAAAGTCTTCTTGTTTTGACAAACCTAATTTAAGTGTCTTGACTTCGATAAGAGTTTCTCTACCTTCATTTTTCCTTCTTTCTCCCCTCCACCCATTTCATTTCCCCCATTGATAGGCAAGTTTGATTCTAAATCTATTTTCCCCTTATATATTATTTATTATTCACATCTTAAAAACATGTTAACACTACTTTATTTTGGTTTTATTTATCTTTAGAACACAAAAGTATGCTTGAGTGACTATAGATTACTTTCTTTACACCATTGCTTTATATTTCTAGGATTTCCTTGGTTTATTTTAACATTTTCCATTTTTGTAACTCTTTTTTTTGGACAATTATATATGTTTCTACTTTCATGTACTTTTTACATTATTGAGTGAGGTTGTATTGTTAATTTTCTCTCACTAATATTGTTTTCCTTTTTATGCACTTTTTCCATTGATGATTCAGTAAGGATTGTTACTGCTCACTCATCAATGTTGTTTTACCATTTACTTATCTATTTTTGTTTAAACTAAGGATTGTTACTACTTTTACATTGATGTTTGATTACCATTTTTAACTTATGTCCTTAGTTTGACTTGGTTGGTTTGCCCTTCTTACTTAATATTTACTTGTTTGAGTTTTTTGTTCATTTAATAGCCTTGGCTTTTTGGTTACCTTCTTTATTCTAATTTTGACTTGGTCATTTGCTCCTCACTTTGTATTTATCACTCTAGCTTACCAAATTTACAATTACATCTTGCCTACACCATGTCAATTATCTTGGCTTTCCTACATTTATTTATTTTTTCTATTTAATTTTGTATCCTTAGGTTTGTCCATAATAATCTTTGTGCCCTCCACGATCAAAACTATAAACACAAAAAATAACCATTCAATCATAAAGGTAAGTTAAGGTATACATATATTAATTTTATTTTAGTTATTTCATTTTCAACCATTTAATTTTAGTTATTTTATGCTTTATAATACTTCAATTTATTTAGCTTCAATATTGTGTGTTGTTATGTTCTTTTCTTGAATCACCATCTCTTATTGCACCTGAGTGACATCTGATGAGATTTGGGTAGAGAATATGTATACACATAATATTTCCAAACTTTATCAATTACTAATTCTTTCTCTCTTAAAATAACCTATCAAGTCTCAATCTCTCTGAGTTCACACCTTAAAGGGTGCATCAGGAAAGGGGTAGGCAAACCATTGGTGCTTTGTAAGATTGTTGTCCCATATACTACCACTTGCTATCTACACAAACTTCTCCTATGTATTTTCCTAAGCCTTGCCTCCTCTCTTTCACACTCTTCCAAGCTTTCACTACCTTATGTATCCCCTTACTAATCCTAAAACCCTTTTATTGATGTTTTACATTACACTATCAACCCTATCAACCCTATATTCAAATTGTTAAAAACACATTACGGGCCTATGTCAGTTCTAATCAACCTAGGCTGAGACCTAACTTGTTTTAAAAAAATACTGATACAAAGTCGATTAGGCTGACCCTATTAGCTAAAATTTTGAAAAATTTTAGGGTTAGATTAATTTATTTCTACATATTCATTTCACCATTTCGTAGAGATACAAGAGATAATTATTCATTTGCACTTCTTTACATTCTACTCTTCCACCATTCCACTTGAGGAGTTATTGCTTAAGGTTTATACTTGGAGAATAATCTTGTCTTGTGGAAAAGTCTTAGATGCTTTGGCCTTTCTTAGTGATCTTTAAAAACCACAAAAACATCTTGTGAATCACCTTTGGCTAAGGGAGATATTAAGTCTCAATAGGGTTCATCTTTAAGGTAAATATCTCTAACTTTACTCCTCTATTTTATTAGATAGAAGTAGCATACGTAATATATTTTTAATATATTACTCTATCCATGAATTAAGGTTTTACCTATACATATATTAATTAGGATTCTCCTATGCATATTTATTTTTTATGTTTATTACCCCCACTTTATGCCATAAGCTTTGGTGAGCACTAGATTAGGTTTTACTTTACTTTGCATTTATTTTGTGAATATGAAAACATAGGACATAGCTAGGGTTATTACATAGTGTTGACTAAAGTCTTTATAACCCTCTATAGTGATGTTATTATGATAAGATAACCCTTATTTAGGTCTAATGGATCCATCTTGGTCATGACCATAAATGTCTAATGTATCAATAATTAGAAGTGTAATTATGATTTATCTTCTCTGAGCTAGGATTAATTAATAGATTAGTTGCATTTCCATTTATATATAGGATGTAATTTAGGGTTTGGCTTATATATAGGCACATATAGGAAATTATATATATATATATATATATATATATATATGTTTTTATTATTATTGTTTGATACATTTAGGGACATCTTCCATATATATAATGAGCAGTGGATGTATGAATCTATAGTGTGGGTTAAATGATAAGTTAACATTTATGCATTTATGATTTATGGGTGGACATCTGGATACTATTTTATGGTATATGGACATGTAATTTTTATGATTTTCTTGGTTTAATGTATTTGTGATGTGATGGATTTGTTGTGATCTAGAAATTATATATGATAATGTATAATGTTTTCATTGTGTTAAATCATGTGGATGTTTATCATGGATGTGATGTCACACAATGTGATGATTTACATGATTTTAGGATAATAATGGATTAAAATGTGATCATTTAGTATGTCATATGATGATATTCACAACATTTAGGATAATTATATAAATGGTTAATATGAGGATTGATGATGTAGGTGGGATAATACATGCATAAGTGTATATGGGGTCATGATATATAAGGATAATTATGTTGAACATGGCCTAAAGGTTATTTGATGGAACTTGGTGAGTGGAAATACTATGTTAAGGAATCAATGACATACCTAAACCCATCCAAATGGTAGATATGGTCAAGGACTACTGAAAATTGCCAGGTGTAGGTGTTATATAACTCTCATTAATGATATGAAAAATGTAGTGCAATTATTTACAACCTAGGGAATATGTTAATGTTTGAGTGGTCTGTGAAGGTGGAAACACCATTATAATGTTTTAATATAGATAACCACCACTATAATCCTATATTTATGAAGTTAATGTGCTTATTTTCCAAATGATGCACCAAGTCATAGATATATTAAAGGTAATACTATGACAATAATAACTAATGAAGATAAGGCCCTACATGTATTGTAGGATGCATAAATTTTATTGCATGATGTGTCAAGTATGAAGATGTGACAAAGGTATTTAGGGGATTTGAGGTATTCCATTATGTCAAAATGGAGATCTACAACATTTGAAAGGATGTCTAGATGGACAAGTTCTTGCATAACTTACACAAGGGTAGTAGGATGATGCCATTAGTAGAATAAGGGAGGTGATTTAGGATTCACAAACATCTAATATATTTTATTAATATGGAGAACCTAGTAATTTAGGCCAATATTATCCATAGGGGGAATTGATAGATGTTATCTCTATAAAAAACAAGTAGGGTAGCTAGCTTGCAGGTACATCGAGATAAAATGGTGTATCTCCTAGGCTATAAACTAAGGCTAAGGGATCCCAATTTATCTATGTTAATATTAGTAAGTTCATGTTTTTATTTTAAGGTGACACAATGGGGTGGATGATATGTATGAATTAGATATATAATGTTTTAAAGTGTTTTATAAATGATCATATAGTTTGAGATTATGATATGCACTGAATGATGCTATATATATGTGATTGAAATGGTTTTTATATGTTTTATGATAAAAATGAAATATATGATTATAGGTTTAACATGTAATTATTATACCATGTTTATTTTTATCTAGATATTTATGAGGCCACATTGATCCACCTGTGCATGTTATAAGATGTCAACATATTTATGGGATGTAATTTGTTAGTTAAAAGGATGTGGAACTTGAGATGTCTACCATATTAGTTAGAAGATGGGGTGGGTATATGATAGGGTAAAATGGATGAGTAGGTTAGTGGATATAGATTTTTATTATTGTCAAACATGCATCCAATCTCTATTATTGTTATAAGTTTTGATCATAATAGTCTAGAAAATCCATTTAACCATATCACTAGGAAATATGCACCATGATACATGTATATAACCATGATGATATTTTATAAAAGTCAATAAGCATAAAAGGGCAAAGAGATAAATATATAGAGGGAATCCAAAATCAAAAGCATGAATGTGGATTTTGGTGTCACTATAACATCCTTGTTCATCACACCCTTTAAAAAAAAGACATGATACAAGACTAATTAAAAATTAACATCAAAAGAAGACAAACATTGATGAGAAAAAAATATGAAAATTCAAATAAACAGATAAGACAATCAACATATACAATATAAAAAATGTCTCTCACACACATAAAACCATACATATACAGTGAAGTGACAATGTTTTTCCCATTGGTGTAGATGAAGATACATGGGATGGATGGAGGAAATAAATAGAAAATCCTGAATCATGAGTGGATGGAATAGGATGAGAGGTGATTGAGCATTTTTTGATGTAATTAAAAGAGATAACGAACTCACACATTAAACTTTATTCTAATATGGATATACTTATGATTAGATTTAGGTGAGACTATGTTAGGACTAGCTCAATTTAGACTAACATTTTCCCAAGTGTGAATAAACATACACATGGGATGGTGTGAAAGACATGGGGATGGATAAGTGATTATGAATTGGTAATTATAATGAATGTGGAATAAAATGATACATGGGATAAGTCAATAGATAATATTTTTTTATTCTTTCAAATTTTATAATTTTTAGGGTTTTTGTGGAGATTTTTAGGATACTATACAAAGGGGGCTACTAGAAAAAGGGAAAACCAAGCCGAACAATCAGAATGAGAAATGATGGTAGATGGAATGATGAAATAAATTGAAAATGTTAAAAGGAGGATGAGGGGTAATGAGGAAATGAACTATGGATCACCAAGGACCATGGTACATGGGAACAAGATGTCTAGTTGCTTAAGTGTTTCTTGAAGGATATACCCAGAGTATAACATGTACCAATATATCTTTTTATTCCCTTGTAAGGTCATGATGAGAAGGAATTAAGGATATGATGAGGATGGATAGAGTGGATGAGATGGGTTAGATGATTAAATAAAGTAAATGTGATGCTTTCCCCCAAGTGTCAAAATACCTACAAACAACCTATGATTTACCTTGATGCTAGAAACCAGTTTTCACCAGGGTATTTACCCAAGGTTTTAGATAAATTATTTTTCACCATTGGGCAATTTTTATTTTTATTTATGCATTTATGTATATATTTTAATTTTTTGAATTTTTGTGATGGAATAATAATTAATTGGAAGATTATGATATGTGGGGATGTAAACATTTTCTTGATCTTTAACCAACACCTATTTTGTAGTGATGTGATGGTATGTTTATATTGTTGATGCTAAATGTATTGATGTCATAATAACTTGCATTGACTCTTGATTTAGGCCTTTCTAGACATCTTAACCAAGTATCTTTGTAACCCTTATTAAGGATAATGTTACCTAGGATGGGAGTATATGATGTAGATTACAGATGGGGGTAAAGTAAAATTGGAATTGTGATAAGACTAATAGGTGCACAAACCATTAAAGACATTAATCATGCCATTTGAATTCTATGCCATAAGGTAAGAGGTATTAGAGGATTTAAGATTTGTTGATGTCTTTGTCCTTTTATCTTATATTTAGAATGATTTTCCATTTTGCTTTGAATGACTTTTTGATTTATTATTTTGATTGCCCCTTGGTGCCTAATAATGGGCTTCACCAAGGTATTTTGATTCTTGACATGGTAGATAAACATTTTGAGTAGTTGATTATTTGACTCATAGTGATTTTGTTTGAGATAAAATTTGTTTTTATCATAATTTTTGACTTTGTGAATATATTCCTAGATCTGCATAGGTTTAGCACATGAAATTTTTAGTAATGTGTGTTCTTGATCATCTTGTTATGGGAGTATGATGAATGAATTATTGGTGTAAGGGAAATGATTAGGGATATATGATAATGAAGGTGGATTGAGTGGATGATGGACAATAAGGTACTCATAAAATTTACTAGAAGACCCAATTTTAATGCCAAAAATAACCTCCTCAATATTCTCAATATGGTCATTTAGGTTCTTTGTAACAAAATCTAAGTCATATGCAAATTTTTCGATGGAGGAATTATATTGATCACTGTCTCTTTGTTGATTGATATTAGGATCATCTACTTATAGGTTTTTATAAGTTGTTTTTTTAGATATTGAGTCCCATTTTGATTTATATATTGAATTTAGGCATGTCCTAGAGTCTAATGACTACATAGATTTTGACACCATTTCTGACTTAGATGTTGATCTTTTGATAGTAGTATTGATTGTAAGTACCCTTTTCACCTTGGGTTTATGAATGGAGGATTTAGGATTGAGGGATTTATGAAAATTGGGAACTCAATGTGGATGAGATGTAGGTGTGGTTTTATCATGGATGGGTGTGACATAAAAAGGCTTAGGATCATGACCTTGGTTGAGAATGGAAAGATCCTGATCATGATTTTGGCATACCATTTTTTGCTCATGTCTAGATGTAGACTCATTAGATGAACCCTCTATTTTAAGGTCATCATTATCAATTAGGTTTGGAAATAATTTATAAGAGGGAGGCATCTATAAATGGAATGCATAGGGACTCTATGGTATGGAAAAAATAAATCTACTTGATACCATGAAGGCTTGGGTTTGGTCTAATTTAGCAGTTTTATTTTTGGGCAGACAATCATGTTGGTAGTGAAAAGTTTCCAAAAGAGGGATTCCATGGATATTGGGAATGACATGTATTACTTGTTATTACTACTAGACTTAGGGGTGGAAGCATTTGATTATGGTGACTTAGGAGATGAACAAGTGTGGGATGTAGTTGTCAAGCTCGATTTTCCTTTGCTAATAGCACGAGGAAGATCATGATTAAGGTCATAGCTAGTATATGGGAGATTAGATTAGGATTTGTTGACATGAGTATTGTATGTAAATGGAGGTTGATGAGGAAAGACATGAGGTTATTTTGGTTTAGATAAGTTTAGTTTTATATATTTTAAGTCATTGGGAAGGTGAGCACCCATATCGAAGAACCACAAAAGGTATACATACTTGTTGGTAAAAAGGTATTTCTATACTAAGACATGATCCAAATCCATGATGATGGATGATTGATAGAATATAGAATTATATGAAGGGGATTGGGTTTTTGTTTGTGAAATATTATACTTGGGCAAAATATAATTCTAAATGATTGAGCTAGTATGATAAATGATGGACAAGAACTAGATAGATTAAAAATGACTGTGATATTATAATAGGGTCAAATTTAAAAATGACAGTACAATAGGTTCTATCAATGGATTTTAAATTCCAAGATTTAAATATTAAAAAAGAGGGGGTTGACTTATTGTTTTTAAACCAACAAATTGATAATTTATACGGGTGCTAGTTATAAATAGGTAAGATAACTAGATTTAGAGATGACTAGGTGCTAGATTAAAATTGACAGAGAAACAAGTGGTGAGTAGAGTACCAACTGAGTATGAAATCTTAAAAATTAATGGGTGACAAACATGATGATGGTAGACTAAGTATCTAGATAGGGTGATAAGATGGAAGCGTGACCTAAGGCTAAATCAAGATTTGATTTTCTCAAGGTAGGATTAATATAGGACTATGTGATGGGGGGTGAATGGTGAATCTATGGAGGATTAAGATGAGATCAAGATCAAGGCAAGATTATAAGGATGATTATAGGATAACATTAATAGAGGATGGAATATTGTGAATATGGTCTGGAAAAGTGTGTATGACCTAAGGGCCAACTAGGTGATGGGTTTATTTGAAGGCTAAATAGCTCACAAATAACATTAGACTCGACAATACTCAATCAATTAAGAAATACATAATATTATGTATATTAAACTAACATGGGAATGTAAATCAACAAATTCCTCACCTAACATCTCAGTAAGAATGGTACTAGATTAGTCTCCCAACCCTCACTCAGAGTCTGATCTTGGTGAATAATCTTGATGGATGATATTTCCTCTGTATTGGATTCCTATTATGGCTGAAGGTCCTAAGATAGGATTATACATGCTCACTAAAGGAGTCCCAAATATACACTAGGTATGGTGGGGCCCAAGTCTATATAGGGTGATATCTAACCACTTTGTGTATTAGAGCCAAAATGCCCCTCACTCCATAGAATCCTTTATGGGGAATTCCACTTTAGCACCTAAAAAAATTTGTCCATGATATTTATACTCCACTAAAACATAGAGTGTGGTTTTATGTGTGGTGGTAAAATCCATGGTCATAACCCCGCTATGACTATGGAAAGTTTCTGGGGATAAATTTTATGTCAAGTTTTCTCTAGAAAGTAAAATGGAAAGGTTTATCAGTTGTTTTTTATCCTCTAGGAATCACCACTAAGGATACATGGAGGAGAGCATACACAACCTTAGCCTTTAGGTGGATAATTAGGTAGACAAAAATTGAGAAAAATATAATAAAACAAATAAAACAAATTGCTTATCCTAATTAAGATGTGATAAATACAAAATACATACAATATGGATTCAAAATGCCAAAATATTCAACAAATATCTTGTAAGACAAAGATTAGTAGTTTGGAATTGTTTTTTTGACAAGTGGACCTACAAATAAAATGATGTTAGTATCTTGATTTGGCCTTTGATGATTGTGTACATCTAGGTTAGTGAAAAATTCCACCTTTATTGACAATTTTTAAAAAAGAGACAAACTCTTAAAAAAGAGAGACACGTTGCCTATTCTTAATATAGATTATCATTAAATTATTATTATTATTATTATTATTATTATTATTATTATTATTCTTATATACATACATACATAAATATATATATTGGATTGATAAATAATAACACAAGACAATATACAAATCGTATCACAACCTTATCAATGAAAATAGTACATAGACACGCTCATTGATAACTATTTAAAACTAACACAAAGAATTACACATGGATATTATCAAATCTTTGAAACATCTAAAGATAATATTTAAAATACAATGTATAACTTATTAAAGTAATATTGTATAAATAAAACAAATATAAGCTAGGAATTAATAAATTACACAATATAATGAAAATTTAGAGTCTAAAACTTATTCTATTAAATATAAAAGCTTTCAACCAAAAAATATTATTTAATAAGGATTTAATTTTTGAGGTTTTGAATGCAATGTATTAAATGGTATGTTGTCAGTGAAAAATGGGTCAATCCCATTGCAAACTTGAAACTATGAGAAGTGTAGTAGTTTGATGGTTCGATGATTTAGAAAAATCTAGGTGGGTGTAAGTCATGTGTGGTTACCATATGTATGTTTGAGAATATTTAAGGCTAGAGATAAGTTGTATATAGTCCTGTCACATAAAATGTGGAAGCATATATAGGACTCACAAACTATTTAATGAAATGTTTCAATGAATCATGGTTTTTATGGACCATAATTATTTCTTGATATGTGAAAAATGGGCTTGCATATGACCTATTTGAAAAAATGTCTCAAATAAAGAGGTGCTCATAGAACGATATGATTACATTGAATATCCTTAAAAGTAATTGGTAGGTGTAAAAACTAGACTTATCCTATTGAGAAACATGGTATAGACATCCATTAAGACATAACTGAAAGTAGGATTTTTGTCAGACATTATAGGGGAAAGTGCTAGACAAACATAATTACCATGAACTATTTGACAAAATGTCTCAAACAAATGTTGTCTCATGGACTATTATGGTTTTAGGGTATGCACATAATGGGAATTTTGACAAGGATAAGAAATTTTAAAACCAACGCTATTATTAAGTGTAAATCATGATTCAACTACCTCAAAATTCAAATTTAAATGATGTTTTATATGGTATGTGAACTTATGGACACATATATCTTACCAAATAATACATTCCATATAACCATTGATAGAGGATCATAGTTAATATATCATATATCAATTATAAAGAGGACTTAATTACATACATTAGGTAAGTATTCCTCATCAAGAGTTGAAGCCCAATAATTTGATTTTAAATACAAATTAAAAAATATGTAATATTGGGCTTGTGAAAACTACATCATAGATGGATTTTAAAATGAGCAATGTTGTTACTCATTGGCATTGAGTACCAAAACTCAAGAAAGGTACCATAACTCATTAGATTTTATAATGGGCCAAAGATCGAAAAAATATGTAAATCATTAGACAAGAAGGTTGTTCAAGACCAAAATAACTGATTATGTGAAAATAATGTTTCTAATTTGTGAAATGTATGCCAAACAATGATAGTATGGAAGTGACTATACACAGATAGTTTCAAGTTTTATGGTACCCATAGAAATCAAAAGACCATATATGGATTTTAAAAATTATAGATTAACTGGTCATAATATAAAGACCAGTTATAATTAAATTGATCATACGTTTCAATTGATAAATACAATACTCAAAATAGTAAACTCAGCTAAAAAGAGATAAGAGTAAGATCCAATCAAATTATAGCAGTCTAAGAGTCGATCAAAATATAAAATTGGCCTGCTAAATTCATAAAAGACAATTATTTGTATCATACTCAAGATCACTTGTATGTAGTTTTTGAAGAAAGGAAAAAAAAATAGAATGTGTAATTCAGACAAAATCCCTTTACAATATCAAAAAAATTGAAAATTTGGTCTACCAATTGTCCTTCTTTCAAACCTGTAAACTTGTCTTCATACACTAACAACCCCAATCTTACACTATGATCACTAAATGTAATAGAATAAATTTGGACAATGGATTCATAATGCAATAATAACTTCAAATCAATCCAAACTTAAACTAAAAAAATCCAATTGGGCAATGTAGGCAAAAAAAATACAACACAAAAAGAAATCATGCCAATATTACCTCAAGTATTGCATTCAGTTTGTCTCCAATTTGATTAAGATATTCTCCAAATTCATAAGATTTTGATTTCTTGAATGTATACTTAGATGTAGTAATGGAAGATTAATATGGATTAAACACAATGGATGATAGATAGGATTCATGGCATGTAGACTCTAATTTACTCATTTGTGCCCATATGCTTAGGTTGACCATGGATTTATATGAATAAAAGAGGGTAAATCAGGGGTTAGATTTAATTACCTCCAAAAATTTTAAATGGATGGTGGGCGATTATCCTCATTGGAAAATTATATAAGAGGGAAAGTTATAGAGATTATAACTATTTAGACTTTCCTTTGGGAGTTTAGATTTTTGAATTCATAAATTATGGAATTTTTAGAATTAGCATGTAGGAGAATTTTAGAAATTAGAAATTGGGGTGGATATTATAAAATTAGAATATTAAAAGAGTGAGATAATTATGTGGCTAAGGGAAATTAATGAATGAATTAATTTAAAGGGTGAAAGGGGGTAAGTTAACATGTGTTAGACAAATGACTATAAGTGAACTAATGATAGGATGAAAAGATGAAATAGGAAAAAATAAAGATGCAAGGGAAGTGAAAAAATTTAAATGCATACATAACCTATAAATACTTTGTTATTCTCTAGGAAATAAATAGATGTTCCATGTTCTTGGATGAGAGATGTGGTTTCTTTCCTTACAATTAAGAGTGATAAGTCCTTGGGATCAAAATCTGATGGAAACTTGGCTCCTAAACACAAAAGTTGTAACAAGACCTTATTTTTATTTTCTAGGAGATAATCCATTTTTCGGGATGGTGTATTTTTATGAAAATCTACCTCATGGGTATGTTCATATTGATAGGGTCCCTCATCATCAACATTATCATTGATCTCAATGTGATGTTCTTGATTTCTAAATTAGAAAGGGTCCTTTCAAAAAGGTTGTTATCTAAACTTAGGATTATTTAATAAGGTCATTTGTCTATAATAAGAGACATTAATTTGAAATTTTGTCTCAAAAACTATAAAATTAAAGAACTTGAAAGTATAAATGTTTGACAAAAAAATTGAATTTTAGATTTTTTTTTTATATTGATTTTATGATTTTGGTATTTTAAAGGCTTTAAAATTTGTTTTAAAACACAAAAAATTAAAGTATGTTGTCTTCAAAAGGAGGAAAAAAAGAAATAAAATAACAAAAACTCTCTACTTTAACCAAAAAGAAACATGCAAATCACATAAAGGGATAAAACTAGGTAAAAAGACTTTAATGTCTTATAGGTTCTCATATATACTAACTCATATATTGGAACATGCCACACTAATATTTTAAAACACTAAATATAGAGGTAAAACCATACCCATATCCCACTTAACCTAGTTTTGAGGGTAATTTGAGAGCAACTTCCTAGAGCTAATCACTTGTTGGTACACTACAATTCAAATGGCTAAAATGGCTATCCTAGGATTAAGGTTTATACAAGCTTTTCTAGAAGAAAGTAATTTATATACATTTTGGTATATTTATGCTAATTTTTTGTTTCCTAAAACACACACCCAATTTTAAAATCCAAATAGGGACCCATTATTGATTGAATATCATAATTTGAGGTCTTATGAAACATAATTCTATGACATGGAATTTGAAAAGTATAAACCTAAAGTCATTTTGAAGTTTGAAGTATATTTCAAAGTTATAAGAGAATAAAATATATACACAAGACATATTATATGATAAAATTTTTGCCTTTGATTTTAATTTAACTTAGTACTTATGTGCAAGTTTGATTTATAATTTAACCATTAAATAAGATTGACATGTTATGTTTTTAGTTTGTTATTTGCCTGTGTTATATCTTAAATAGGTTATTATATGATTAAGTGTTTTTCAAGATGTCTTATAGCTAATATAATTTTGTTACATCACATTATTACACTAACTAAAAACACAAGAGAAGAACGTAAGTGACCCTAGCAAATATATCAATAGGATATTTCCAAGTGTCACCATCTCACTCACCTGAATGCGATGTCAATAGAGTTCCCCATATAAATTATCTCAAGCAAGTGGAGTAGCATGAGCCATCCACATGTCATCATCCCACTCACCTAGAGGTGGTGTTAGTATGTTTCCTTGTATGATATCCTAGGTAAGCAAAAAAGTGAGAGTTATCTATGTGTTATCATCCCACTAAATCATAGGTGATGTCAATAGAGTTCCTTATACATAATTCCCTAAGTAAGTGGAGAAGTAAAAGCTTTTTATGTGTTATCATCCTACTAACCCATAACTAAAAGAATAAAGCATAGGCCATAGCTCAGTTACGAGTGGGGTAGTGATACTTAGACATATGTCCCTCAGCCACATAAGTAGATAACAAAGACATGAATTCCAAGCTCAAAAGTGAAGAAAAGAGACATATATCACATTATGTCAACTAGGTACCCATAAATAGGTAAAATAAGTCACATGGCAATAAAATCTATAGAAATTAATTTTATGAAATTCAAACAGAAAGAATAGGCAAGGGATGGAGTGAACGACATTGTTACCATTAATTCACATAAATTGGTGAATTAATATGTTTAATTCCAAAGACCAACATATGTGCCACTTCATATATTCACTTATACACTTATATTGGCTACAACTTCTAGCATATCTATAGTGATAGTGTTTGTTCCAACTATAGAGAAAGTTACGGCAATAATTTCATCCACTCTAGTTTATACAACTGTTACCCCATCATTTTATTCTTCCATAGTGTCACATCAGCACCCCCTTAAATACATACATATTTTCATGATTCAGATAAGTTGGAAATATTAGTTCCTAATTTTGGTATATATATACTATATTTAGTTGAGGAATTATATTCTGGATAAACACCATTGTACATGCATGCTTTACATTATAATTAACACATCATTTTATTTTTGGACAAATAATTTTAAAATTTTATTAAGGGATGAGGCTTCCCCATCCCAAGATTATATATGTTTTTATCCTCTTGATCCAAAAAGGAGGAGAATTTTGGCTATTAATATAAATAATAAATTCTAAGGATTATTCTATAATTATTCTTGATGTACAAATCTGATTCTTCTCAAAACCTGTGAATCTTGTAATAAGTTTTATCATTCTAGTTTCTTAGTCTCTTGATTGTGCATGAGTTATATTTTCAATACAATTATTCATATTGTTCTATTTCTAATTTTAATTCCTTTTGTTTATTAATCATAACCTCCCTTGTAGATGTGAAAACACAATATTACAAATATGACATTCTTTGATTATATAAGATTACATTTAATATATTATTGTTTCCTTGGAATCCTAACTATGCTTGATTATTAGTGTGCTTAAACCAACTTATAATAGACTCCTGATTGCTTGTCTAACCCCTAGTTCAAGAGTTAGCTTAGAAAGGTTTCATATTGTTTGATCCATAGGCTTTCTTTTCTACCCTACTACTCCCTCTTTTTAATGAGATCTTATTATTTTAATATAACATCACTATAAATATATGTTCTTAGATTTTTTTTAATTTGATAAGATAAATAATTTTAAAACCATAGCTATAAACTAGGCAAGTGAAGGTTTTGATAACTAGACCCTCATCCAATTAAAATAAAGAGGATTATAAGAATCCCTCTAATAACCAAGTATAATAAATATGGTTTGGAGGCTCCCCCAACCTTTAACAAACACAAAATGTGTATTAAAGATTCCCACAACCTTGGAAAAACATAAGGGTTTTAAGGAACCCATAATCTAACAAAACACAGCAAGAAACACCAAGAGGGTTTGTAGGCTCCTACAACCTTGTGAATCAAGAGGGTTTTAAGGTACCCACAATTATGGGTTTTAAAGGGTCCCACAACTTGAAGTACACAAAGATGTTACAAAGTAAAACATGAGGGTTTTAAGGTAACCAAAACTAGGGGTTTTAAAAGATATTACAACCTAAAGTACACAAATATGATACAAAATAGTGAATCTCAAAGGGCTGATACCTTTCATCATGTCATGCCTAAGGATACTATAGGGTAAAAGTCCATCTAGAGAAGGTCTTCTGCCACCTAGGTCTTCTACCCAACCTTCACACAACTAAGTCAAAATAAATGAGATTTTCCTTCCACTAAGATTCAAGACTTTTAAAAATCATAACAAGAGGGTTTTGAGGCTCCCACAATCATTAGATGAGGGTTTTACATGTTCCCACAACCTTAGTATAGTTAAAGATGTTACATAATAATGAAACTTGGAGAACTGAATATCCTTTAGTAGGGCTTTATAGAGGCTTAATTTTTAGGATAAGAGTCCACTAGGAGTAGAAGATCTTATGCCACTTGGGTATCCTACACAAATTTCATGTAACTAAGATACAATTAGGCATTTCCTCCTACTAGAACCAACAATGTGGATTAATCTATCATCCATTCTAGTAGGACAAGATTTGGTTAGGAATCTTATATCCATAACAAATCAAATCAACTTGAACTGACAAGGGTCCTCCCTATATTTGAATTTTAACATAGTTTTTTCCCTTCTTCCACATTCCCTCTATACTTTAGGAGTGCAAGCATGTCTAAATAAAACCATAGCCCCCAAGAAGGATTCATTTATATCAAATCTAATTCTATAAGATCTTATGATGTTTAATTAGAATCCCATGACATGATGGAACCAAAGATAGAATCCTATAACATCCACTCTTAAAAAACAAAATGAGGCTATAATAAAGTAGGGTCCTAAACCTAGAAACTAGTTTTCCATATAATTTAGCACTTCAAAATAGACCAAAAAAATTATTGCACTCAGATGAGATAAATGATTTTTTCCATTATCTAAGTGATCAGGTGGGTTAAAAACATGGACTCCTCTAATATCTATGCCACTCAATAAACCAAGGGAGTGGGTTCCTTTAATAACCATCTTACCCCAAAAAAGAGTCTTGGGGTGGGATTCTCCATCATCAACCTCATAGAAGGACCAAAAATGGGAATCCATGCTATATAAGACCAATATACCAGTGGAAGGCCTTTGGCATCCCATATTTTGTTTATTTCCATGCCCATTCAAATCACTAAACCAATCCCAACTAAAAAACTTAACACCAATACCACACCACTAAAAAAAAACTAGGTCAACATTATGGGGTAAGAATTTACCAAGTCTGGAAAAACATGGGCTATGCAGGTCACCATTTGTTCTCTAGACTACTTGGTTCATGGAAAAAATGGTGTAGACCCTCCAAGGCATAATGTCCAGCCATATGTTTGTGAAATTTCTACCATTGATCTCACCTAGTCATCAACCAAGCTCAACCAAATCCTAACATTCTATCATCTGAGAGAGGGTCAAAGAAGAGCCAAAGCCCTTTCTTGAGACCCAATCACTACCTTTGACATAGGAAAGACTGTGTATGGATTCTTTCCATTCCACCTCTATTTGTGGGTATATGTTTTTTTCTGTATTCTCCCCCTAGCTCTATT
The DNA here is from genome assembly GCA_037957365.1 of Torreya grandis. Taxonomy (NCBI): domain Eukaryota; kingdom Viridiplantae; phylum Streptophyta; class Pinopsida; order Cupressales; family Taxaceae; genus Torreya; species Torreya grandis. The sequence continues at coordinate 2,597,324 of JARHVA010001630.1, read as the reverse complement.
TTGAGGTCATCTGAGCCATTTCTAGTAGCCCATTTCCACTCCATGGTCCTATCACCAATCCCCTATGACCCTAGTCATTAGCTTACTCATCATCTCCACTTCCTCCCTCCTCACTTGTGGCTTCCTACCTACTCCCTAATTTAAATTTTCCTCTAGTTACAGTCATGGTCACCATTTGGTGGTAAAAAATTAGGGAACTAATTTTGTTGATTGTGTTTTTAGATATTAATCTAATCATTTGAATGAGTTTATATTGATAGGATATAGGTCACATGCTACTATTATACCAGTTGGTTAATGTAAAATTGCATACCTGTAACACATGTGTTGGAGTGATTAATCACTAATCCTAAAATGAGAGGGTGAAAACCTATTATTTATGGTATACATAAAACCCACATCAATAGAAATTTTGCACTAGGAGGGCCTCTTGTGATCAATTTTTATCCAATGCATCATTTTATTTTAGTGTCTTGTTAAAATCTAAAAATCTAAAAAAAAACACAAATTTAGAAAATTTAAAATTAAAACTTTTTTTGTCTTGGCTTGGTGAATCACCTATAAACATATTGGGTATTCATCATGATTTACCATATGATCCATTTATTTTTCTTCCTAGTTTTCAAAATAATTATAAAAGAACTATTGAATAACATCTTGTTGCTTAATAGTATTCTATGAATGTTTTAAATGTGAAATTTGCGGATGTAGATTGTAGAAAATTTCATTTTACTTTAGAGGAAGAATTTTATGATTAGTTTTTAGGCTTGGAACATAATTATATCACTAGTTGGAAGAGTTTTGAAAATAAATTTTGTTTCAATTTGGTCAAATGATTAATGCTCATGTTTTACCAAAAGAATTTATTGTGATCAAAATAAAACCTCATGAACTATTTAGAGATTTTAATTTCAAATTTCAAAATAATTATAAAAAAATCTCAATCAGTCATAGGCCTTCTAAATAAATGGTTTTAGATATGTATTTGCATGATTTGGATCCATTAACCTCCACTCTTGTGAGAATGTCTAAAGTAAATACTTGGATTTTAACTTGTATAGAACCTACTCAGGTGGATAATCATTTATCATCCACAAATACAGGTCAAGTGGAGGATCTATTCTCTTTTCAAAGTATTATGCCAATTAATTAAATTTTTTAAGATCATATCATTGTTCCAATAGAATCTTTTTAGTATGAGCAAGTTGATCAGGAAATTTATAATTTTATAAATCATGATATGATTGAAGAGGAAGAAGACATTCCATATGATGATGAATACAAAGTGATTTCATATCTAGGAGAGCATAATCAACACATTCAAGAAGAAGTAAAAGATATTTTTTTATCAGATGATTCAAATATCAAAGAATTGGTATTCATTGAACCTCTTGATCCAATAATCATATTAACCAAAATTTAGGTGAATAAATACCTTGTTTATGTTTTAAAAGACTTTAAGGTAAATATTTTATAAAATAATGTTTATTCTGATTTTGGAATTAAGAAAAATGATTATATTGAATACATGCATGCAAATTGTTGTGGGTTTAAAAGAAATAAACTAAAATAATTGTCAAAGGAATATAAATATTTTATTATACATTTGAAGATTTTAACTAGAGGAAGCTTGCTTCTACCAAAGAGTGGGATACATTCTACACAAAATTTCTAAACCGATCCTCCCAAATTTATTTGGAATTTTTTTTTGAGTTTGAGTATATTTTCTAATTTATAGATTATATTTATTACTTTCTAGATTAGACTTTCCTACTTTCTATATTAGATTTACTTTTTTATATATTTTCTTTGGATAAATTAGTTGTTGTGATTTCTAGATTGGTTTTATAAAATTATAGAACATACCAACTAATTTCCTATGCTATAAGTATAAAAGACTTTCCAAAAACAAGAGGATGATCTAAAAAGATTTAAAATTGGTTTTCATAAGGATTTATTCTGATAGTACTTGATTTTTTAGGATTGAGGTATGTGTTATGATTGAATTAAGTTTTGTTTGGATTGAATGAGTTTACTAGACCTCTGAGATTTAATTTAATATAGTCTTAGAAAATTTAAAAAGATTTTAAATTTATAAAGATTAACTGCACTATTACATGCTAAAATTTGGATGAGAGATAATAAATATATAAATGAATACACACTAACATGGACGTATTAATTAAAATAAGTTTTATTATAAATATGCTCATTTAATGGTGATTCCCAACCCTTCTTCTATCTATGTTAAAAAAAATCATCATACAAATTGATAGAATAAGAATTATTCAAGTAATCTCTACTAGGGCTATGGATGCCTAGATAACAATAGAGTAATACTTAGAGTAGAATCATAGGTATCTGTATTGGGGATATGGATGTCTGGATAACAACAGAAAAATACTCAAACTTCCCTTACTATTTGGTTACAAAATCTGAGGTCAAATAAAAAACTACAATATTTATTCAGGTCTTTATTAAAAATCTCATAATCAGGTGAAATAAATTTCACAAAAAAATCACACACTTAAATCCAAAGAATGGAAAGGGTTAATATGTTGCATAAATAAGTAGGATTCGTTTTTAGGGTCTAGTTTGTTTATTCTCTTCTTGATAGAGTTGAAGTTTTATTATAATACATTACTGAGACTTTAGGTTCTCAAATACTAATAATTATTTTTCCCTCTGAGTTACCATTTATTATGTCCTAACACACACCCCATTTTGAAATCTAAATAGGGACATCACTATTGATTGAATATCTTAACTCAAGGTATTGTGAACCAAAAATGTATGACATAAAATTTGAAAAACATAAACTTAAGGTCATTTCAAAGTTTGTAGTATGTTTCAAAGTTATAGGAGAATTGAAGATGTGTATAAGCCATATTATATGATTCAATTTTTGCCTTTACTTTTCATTTAACTTAGTATTTATGTGAAAATTTTATTTATGATTTAACAACTAACCAAGATGATGTGTTATGTTCTTAGTTAGTTTTTTACCTATGTGGTGTCCTGAACAAGTTATTCCATGCTAAAGTGTTTTATGGGACATCCCAAAGCTCATTTACTTCACTGTATGACATCATTCTACTAATCTAGAGTTTAAGTGAAGAACATAAGTAACTCTAACAAGAAGATAATTGGGATATTTACAAGTGTCACCATTCCCCTCACCTAGAGGTTACACTAAAATATTTCTCATATGGATTATCCCAAATAAGTAGAGTAGCAAGATCCATCCACATGTCATCATCTCATTCACCTGGAGGTCATGTCAACAAAGTTTCTCATACGGATATCCTAGATAAGTAAAACAATAAGATCCATCCACGTGTTATCATTCTACTCACCTAGATGTAACATCATCAAAGTTCATTGTATATAATATCCTATGTAAGTAGAGTAATGAGAGCCATTCATGTGTCATCATCTTGCTAACCCACAACCAAACTTAAAAATTATAACAAACCATACCTCAATTATGAGCAGAGTAGTAATACTCAAAGATGTGTCCCTCAACTACATAAGTATATAAAAAAGACATGAATTATAAGCCTAAAATCTTGGAAAATAGACATATGTCACATTGCACCCAGGAGTAGGTAAAAGAAGCCACATGATAATAAAATCTATGGAAATTAGTGTTATAAAACTCAAATAGAGATAATAGACAAGGGATGGAGTGAATTTTTTTTACCATTAATTTACATAAACTAATGAATTAATACATTCAATTCTCAAGGCCAACATATGTGCCACTTCTAATACTTACTGCTACAACTACATTGGCCATAACTTCTAGCTTATCTACAGTGATACTGTCTATTCTAATTATAGATAAAATTACTATAGTAGTTTCATCTACTTTAGCTTCTAAATATGTTACCCCATCATTTTCTTGTTTCAATGGTGTTACATAACCACCCCATTAAATACATATGTATTTGCATGATTCATCTAAGTTATAACTATTAGTTCTTAATTTTGGTATATATATGCTATATTTTAGTTGAAAATTTCTATTCTAGGCAAATACCATTGTACATGCATGTTTTGCATGAGAATTGACACATCATTATATTTTTGGACATCTAATTAGATTTTATTTGAGATATGAGGCATCTTCATTCCAAGATTATATATTTGTATCCTCTTGATCCAAAAAGAAGGAGAATTTTAGCTATTAAGGTTAATAATAAATTATGAGGATTGTTCTATAATTATTCTTGATGTAAAAATCATATTCTTCTCTAAACCTATGAATCTTGTAAGAAGCTCCATCATTCTAGTTTTTTAGTCTCTTGGTTGTGCATGAGTTATCTTTTTAATATAGTTTTTCATATTGTGTTATTACTAATTTGAATGCCTTTTGTGTATTAATCATAATCCCCATTGTAGATGTGCAAACACAATCTTACAAATATGATAAACTTTAATTATAAATGATCAATTTTATTACATTACTATTTCTTTGGATTCCTAACTATGCTTGATTTTTAGTGTGCTTATAATAGCTTATAATAGACATTGGTTCCTCATTGCTTGTCTAACCCCTAGTTTAAGAGTTAGCTTAGAAAGGTTTTATCTTTTTTGATACACAAGCCTTCTTTTTTTCCCTACTCTTTCCTCTTTTATTTTTTATTTTTTATGAGATATTATTATTTTAATATAACTTCACTATAATTATGTGTTCTTGAATGTCAATTTGATCAGTTGAGTAAATTTCTATTGATGGGATCTAGGTCACATGTTACTATTATACCACTTGGTTAATCTAAAACCTTGGAATGATTAATCATTGATCCTAAAATGAGAGGGTAAAAATCCATTATCTATGATGTGCATAAAACACACATCAATAAAAAATAATCCAATAAATGCACATAAATATGTCTAGTCTCATTGTGTCTAATCCAGTTGTAAGATTTCAGTAAGTTGATGTTAGAAATATCAAATTTCAATGTCACTATTGAAACTTATGGCATTCGAGTCTAGAATCCCCTTACATCATGGTGTGATTAAAATACACATTTACTTAGATAATTAAAAAAACATATCCTTGATTTATATACCCTATCAATACATGGGGTTTGGCCTACTACATGGTGGTGAAATCCACAGTTGATAGAGCTCCTATAAAATTAAAAAAGAGGTTGGCACTTATCTTTAATTTATAGGTATTATTAGCAATGTGATGCCAAGGAAAGAGCATACAAACTTGAGTATAACCTAAGTAATATAAAGTATGAAGACTCATTTTTTTATTTTTGAGTATCATCACTAATGTGACCCTAAGGAAAGAGTATACACAACTTTTTGTGATACAAATGGATAAGATTTATAATAAATAGAAATATGATTTAAGTACTAAACTTGTAAATATCAAAAACTTGAAATAAACAAAGTTAGCATTAAATAAAAACATTTTTTTTCATTTATTTAGAAAACATTCAGTAAAAAAATTAGTAATTTATTTTTGAAGAGTTATGCAACCCAAAAAACCTAAAATTTAACCAAATGTTAAAAAAACATATAAAATTAAAATTAAAAAAATGAAAAAGTATAAATATAAATAACAAATACAAATTTGATGATATATCCCAAACTAAGATATGGGTTTGCATAAAATTCTCATAGATTATTTTTAGTGTAAATTTGAAAAAACTTAGGAAAAAATTAAAAAACCTAGATTGTGAAAAGAAATTATTATTATTTTAACAATCATTATTTTTCAGAAGTAAAAAATAGTTACGAATTTTATGATATCTCCTAAATTAAAATTTATATTTACATGAAATTTTAATGGGTTAGTGGTAGTCTAAATCCAAATGAACATTTAAATATTTGTAAAAACTTAGTTTGCAAATTAAAAGTTATTACTATTTGAATAGTCATGTGTTTTAAAAAAATTAAATTAACTTTAGGAAAATAAAAATAAACAATAAAAATAAAAAATAAATTGGATCTAAATTAGTCTAAAATTTACATAGTAATAAAAAATAAGTTAATTAAACTAAAAGAAAAAAAAATGATAATATGAATTTTTTTTGATAAAAGTCCCATCAGACGTGTTAGAATATGATATATAAATATTTAAAATATACTAAAACTAGGAAATAAATGAATGCAAACTTCTTATTCTAAATCTAAATTAAAAACTTAGATTGAGTAATAATAATAAATAAAGTTAAATAATAAAATAGGTAAAATACACTTATCACCTTCCCCATTATGAATATATGATTTCCTGTTGCTTCATTGGATGCATATGGGTGCAAATAGCTTATTTTCTTAATGGATATGTATGATGAATTCAATACCAATTAGATAGATTGAAGATTGATGATGAAAATAAAGAATGATAATTCAATTTATAGGATTTTAGGTGAAAAGATGGATGGTTGGGAAAATTTGAATTTATATGATAATGATAATTATCAACTATTGGATTTGAGTCCTCATATCAATAGATGTTGACAAATTTCCATGTGTGTGTGAGAGAAGAGGAAAGTTAGTTGGTATTTGAAAATGTCATGTCTCGATAATGAGTCAAAGTAGTTGGATGAATCATCGAGGTAGTTAAAATGTTCAATGATTACTCAATAATTGGTTGAAGAAGTTAAGGAGTTAGTTTGATGACTTAACATTTGGTTGCAAGAAATGTGAAAAATGTTTGGATGAGGTAGAAATTCTAGATTTTAATTAATTTTTAATAATTATGTGTGCATGATTATTTAATTAATATAGATTAATCAATTATTAGAAAAAGGGAGGGAAATTATATTAGTGATAATTTTGACTTTGAGATGTTGATTTAGTGTGTCAATTTTAATAAAAGTAAATTAAGAAACTAAATATAGAAGAATTTAGGTGTCTAAAAAAATATGTTAAGTATGATTTTGGAGTGAAATATGTGAAATAATTAGGTCAAATTGTTTTAATTAATGTTCCTCACAAGATCTAGGCCATGATAGGAAGGGAATTTCTGAAAACCCTATAAAACATTTAGGACTTCTTAAGGTTGACAACTTACTATTATCATTTTATGAAAATATTATGGTAGCATAAAAACACCACTCAAAAATGTTTTAAATAAGAACTCATTCCAATATAATGAAACACACACCAAAGAATTTGAGAAGATAAAGGAGGCCATGTGCACAATTTGGTTCTAGCTACCCTAGATGTTTCAGACCTTAACTGTTGATTATGATGAAATAGGGTATAAAATGAGGAAAATATTCATTTAGGAAAGATGGCCCATTTAATTTGAGATTCATAAAATAAAACATAATAATTTTATAAATCTTATCTATGAGAAGAAGATGATGATTATTCTTCATGCAGTCAAATAATGGAGACCATATTTGATGGGTAGACACTTTAAGGTGAAGACAGATCATGATAGTCTCAAATATTTCTTGTAATAATTTTTATTCCAAATAAAAACAAAAATAGGTGAACCATATGTTTGGATATGTAGATACTCAAATTTGGTCATGAATACTTGATAATGTCAATTTAGGCCCACTCTTACCTTAATTGAACTGAATATTTAAACTGGTTATATTTTACCACCTCACTCTATATTAAATACTTGTATGATCCCATACCTTATAAGTTTATATTTTACATATAAATAAATATTAGTAATCATTAAAAATATCTTTAAGAATATGTATGAAAAACTCAAAAACCTAAGACCAAATGTTACCCTTTTAGCATAAAATCAACTCGCATGGGATGGGATCACTAGTTGATCCTAACCTTATAGGTTGATCTTACCCCTTACCCTAGCAATGGATATTTTTAAAATTAAAATCCTCCCTTAGAGGTTGGTCCATATTTTTAGGATAGGTGGGGTGAGGTTTTACCTCTTTTGATTGCTATACATGCACATCTAAGCCACTTATTCTACCACTTATCAATTTTACTACTTAGGCACACTTATACTACTACACATTGAGTAAAGTTTCCCTATAATTTAAAAATTTGATTCTATTTACTTGAATCAAACCTTATCCAAGTTACAAGCAACTCAATCTACTGAATACACCCACTCTTAATCCCATATAAATATATAGGGATCACTTAAGATTAAATACACTCACTCTCCTTTTTGTATGGTATACAGATTGAGTAATCATATATAGGTTTCATACTCCTAATTATCTTGATAAAATATGCATACTCCTACTAAGATTGATAACACCTGTTATCTATAACAAATATTATCTTTCTCACCAGTTCTTGATATTTTTTCTTCCCATTTCCCACTCCCACTCCCACTAATGTTGATGTTGATGTAGATGTTTAGGAGAGGAGTTCACCAACCATATATATAAATGCGGGGAGTGGTTCTATCTGAGCCCCATATATAGATAGGCTCATCAAGATGGTAGGGAGAGGGTGAATTTATAATATATAGAGTAAACTTTCTTTTTCCCTATATTTATAAGGGGCAAATTAGATTCAACTTGTGTATCTAAACCAATGGAGTAGCCTATATAGAGTGGAGATCCATGGGAGTAATTATCTATCTATTTATTACAATTAGATTAAAACTTGATCAATTAATGGGAAAAAAAATATAGTAGAGTAGAGTGTTTTTATTTCTTCATAGATATCTCCACTCCACCCCTACACCCTACCACCATCGTATACATAGATTTAGATAGGGTGATGATTAGATCTCTATATTATATATTGCATATGTAATACAACTAATTACTATTATTATAAGTCAAACAAAATATTTTCAAGTATTCAAGCCATCTATAGATGCACACATGTAGCAAATGAGTACTATTTCACTAAACATTCTAGGTGGGAGAACTACGTGGGCTTGATTCCCTCTTCATAGTACTTTGGATATGTATGAAATTTTCATTCATCATATGGGTGATTGGGGTTAGCTCATATAATTATAACCCCCCTTTAAATTTTGAAGGTTTTCAACTATTGTAAAACCCTAGTAGGATTTCAACCTCGAAGAAGTCATTTTTAAGGTCATCCGTACACAACCAAATGTCAAAAATCTGAATATATTCATATTTTAAAAAGATGTAGGTGATTGTTCCATCAATTTCTAATTTTCCCATGTAGGTCAATATTAACCCATAAATGATAGTAACGATAGTTAATCATGACTATTTTCAGTCAATTTTGACCCAAAATAATGACAGTTCTTGTTTTAGTTGTACTCACATAATTTAGTCTGAGTTGATCATTTTCAACCATATTTAAGTTGCACATAGTCAATATGACATGAATAAATTAACTAAGTTTTCTTTTCCTCTTTTATATTTTCATAATATTCTTTTAGTCATTTGAGCTTTGTCCATTTCAATACTTTACTTTCAATCTACTAGTTACAAACTATTTACAACATTTGCTACCCTTAATTTAATTTGATGTTCATTATAGTTAATATACCAATTAATTAAAAATTATGATAAAATATATTGGTGAACCCATACATTTTATTTGAGATTTTTTTTAATAATTTTGCCTTTGGGTTTAAATAAATTCTTGAACATCTAACACTAAATAGCTTTCTTTGGGCCTTCAATTTAATATCTACCACTAAAATAACTTTATTTTGACCTTAGATTCAATATATGAAACTTAGACTACTTTATTTTGGCCTTGAATTCAATATCTAACAATAAAAGCATTTTATTTTGAACTTAGATTTGATATCTGACACTAAAGCACATTGTTTTGATATTAGATTTGATATCTAACACTAGAATTAATTTATTTTGACCTTAATTTTTAGGTAAATTTACTAATCTCTATACTCAAATTTTTTCCTTTTTTTAGGACATAAATTTTAGTTTTATGTTTTTTTATTCTCAATTTGCAAATAATATATGGCTACAATGGATGACCATACTATTTATTTTTTTCCTATGAGCTTTCCTAATTTTCATTACATGTTGTCTTACGCTAATAATAAACACCATTAAAAACCATGTAATAAAATGAACCCAATCTACTAAGGATAAAAAAACTAATGAAAAAACTCAAAACCTTTTAATTTATTGTTATAATGTGCAAAGTGCATATATGGTTGTAATAATATGAAAGGGAAAATTAATCCCCTATATTGTACCAAACCATTCTTAACTCCCTTTTTCACCCACAAATAAAGCCAAAGTTTATGATATTATTTATTAACTACAACATACTCATGCTATTATTTATTTATTATACTTAGTTTAGATAACACCTAATTATAAAGATGTCATCTATGTGGTATTAAAGGACACCATGGTACCAAGTGATGCAACACCTCCTTATAATTCTTCAATTGTTAATATATTAAAGTGGAATTAAGAAAGTATTTCCATTAAGAAAGAATATGTACCTCCTAAAAATATAATAGAACAACATCTTCCATTATAAATTCAAGTATGAATTCACAATAAGGTGGTAAAAAAGGGATTGATTGATAATGGACTAGGATAACATATTTGCAATATAACTTTTCTCAAATTATTGGGTATAAACGATAATTATCTCATTAATTTTGATATAAATAACTAAGGATATTATAATATCTCTAGTAAATTATTAAGAAAAATTACATTGCCTAACACAGTGGGTCTTGAAATAGTACTTACATTTTGATAACTTATGCCCAATTATCTTAATCATAACATATTATTGAGGATACCATAGTATCATAAAATACATGTAGTACCATCTACTCTTCATGAATGTTTAAAATTTAGTTATAAAGGATAAATTTATTCATTCCCATTGGATAAAGAACCATTTGAATATTATGTTATGATGTGACTTGAAGATCACTACATTCCTCATATGTAATCACATGCACAATAATTCAAATCAATAGAACCACCAATTTGATCTAAATTAATCATTAAAAAACTATTGTCAATATGGATTTTGGATTAAATATTTTTTAAAATGAGATATAAAATACAAGTATTATAAGCACATGCACAAAGCATTATTAACCCCATTCAAGCAATTCAATCAAACATATGACAAAGACATGGTTATTTTGAGGAATTAGGAAAATCAAAGGAAAAATTATCCACACCACTCACTATTTATACACATTTACTTATAGAATAACCTAGGCCAACACATGGGGCTCATAACATATCTTCATTACAATTAATATACCTAACAATGATAAACGATAAAACTTTGTTGGAAACTTTTTAATTGGATGAATTTTCTAATGATGAAGATCTACTATAATATTTGGGTGTATATGAAGATCTCCCTCCCTTATACCAAAATAATATATTTACTGATACTAATAATTCTCATCAATATTTTGGAGAGACTGGTGAATGTAATCTACATGTCCAATCATATGGTCCAGATATTATCCCTACAACACCCTATGTTGAGGATAAAATGGATTTAATAAATGAAGAAAAAATGGAATTTAATTTTGGAATAAATAAATACCAATGTATATTACTCTTAGTATCCATGTTAAAAAACAAATAAGATATATATCTTAAACAAGTTTTTAAATATTATCCAAAATCATTCATTTGGGATTATTTAGATATGCTAAGCATAGATCTTGAAGTAGCAATTCATAATACAATACCTTATCAATCCAAAAATCATAAAGATGCATCCCAAAGTGTAATTTTTGGTTATTAAATAAATTAATAGGTTATTATATTCAATATTTATTTTAGCTATTGACTATCATAAATGGGTATCCAACATAGTGCTTATTGGAGAAATTCAATGTTATACAAATTAACAAGATTTAAATAAAGATTGTCCAAAAGATGACTTCCCTTTTACAAATATTGACATGATTTTGGATTATAAAATTGGATATGAGGTGTTATCTTTCATAATGGATTTTTTGGAAATAATCAAATCAAAATTTAATCACTAAGATCAAGAAATAAATTCTTTTATTGTACCTTGGGGAACATTTTTATATACAATCATGTTGTTTAGATTAAAGAATGTTAGAGTTACTTATCAGTGGGATATAACATACATTTTATATGACTAAATACATAATATAGTGGAATAATATGTTGATGATGTATTGGTTAAATATAAACAATGATAAAATCATGCCATAGATTTATGATATTTTTTTGAGCATCTACACAAATACAATATATGATTAAATCCAAAGAAATGTGTCTTTGGTTTCACTTATGATAAGTTATTAGGATACATTATATCTCAATGATGCAATGAAGTGGATTAAAAAAATGTAAAACCTATTTTAGGCATGCCTCCACCAAAAGGATTAAAATAATTATGATCTTTACAATGAAAAATCGTGAAAATCACATGTTTTTATGGCTCAACTTGCAAATAAAACACAACATTTTACATGATTATTAAAAAAGACAAAAAATTTGACTGGGATGACAAATATATATATATATATATATATATATATATATATATATATATATATATATATATATATATATGATGCTATTAAATAATACTCACTTTGAATGACCCATTCTCATGCCACCTATTCCTGACAGGCCCTTGCTATTATACATCACATCAATAAATCATGATTTAGCGGATTTGTTGTCATAATATGATGATGATCACATAGAAAATGCAATATGATCTATTAGTCTCGTTTTATTTGACTATGAACATAATTATGGAATTATGTAAAACTTAAGTCTTATATTTTTTTTCCACACGACATTACATTTTACAAAATGAGACATAAGTTATCACAAAATTTTACCCACTCAAATTTATTATGTCCAAATCACATCTATCAGTGCGTATTGATAAATAGGTCATGTTACTCATGGAATTAAATTTAAAATTTATTTCTTAGAAATCACTAAAATGACAAGTTATCACAAACCAACTTGAGGTATCTCTATTGACATATATACTACTTATTAATGATGATTTTAGATGTTAGGAACCCACGGAGGCACCATTGATTACCAAGCAACTTAATATGTGGAAATTAACCAGAATGCACAAGTAACTAGAATTCAGAAACAACACAGAATATGAGAGACAATACTTAATTGTATTAATACTCTTCCAAAAGGAAATACAACAAAGAAGATGCCGCAGTCTTCTTCCTTACATCTCTAGAGCTCACACACATCTAGAGCATAAAAATTAAATCTATTCAAGAGCTCACTCTCTCTTACGATCCCAACACACAACTCAAACACAGAGTTGGTGTTCACCTCCAACCAGTCAGTATCACTACTGCCAATACACAAGTGCTCCATACACTCCACAAGTGCTCCACGCACTCCAAGTACTCAGCGTACTCCAAGTAGATCTCCCATGAACTTGCAACAACCTGAAACTCAAATGATCTTACTTTGGAAGGAACTACCTTGCCTTCCTCTTTGCTCTCCAACCAAGTACACACCATACTCCAAGTAGATCCTATCTGATCTTGCTCTCTGTTGTGTTGCTAATCTCCCTGATCCTACTGCCACCTACAAATCAATCTGGTCTTACACACCTACAAACCTAGATCTTGCACACATGAACACCTGCAGATCAATGATCTTACTTACCATGTAGATCTCTAAATGTGGCCTTGCACACCTGCTGACCAAGATCCTACATACATGAAGAATCCTTCTGATTCTCCAAACCAACACCCACACTTGGCACTATGGCACTAGGAGGTACACACCATGCTCTCTTCACTCTGAAGGAGCTAATATTTGCTCTCTTACTCTCTAGCACAAATTGTAATACAGCCCATGAGTCTATTATATAGATCTCATGCAAACAATAATTAGACACCTAATTACAATAATTAGATCTGTAGCTCAAGACTAAAATTAGCCTTCTTCATGCAAACAACTGATTCGTTAATGAACTATCCATGGAACTCATAGTTTAGAACTGCACAGGCGATCGACATCGGTCCCTGTCTACCTGGGGGTGACCGACATTAGCCGATCAATGACCATCATCGATAGCTTCTTGTCTCCACCTGACTGATGTCGGTTAGCCTGACTGACACCAGTGACTGTGACACTCAGCACCCTCCTCCAATGCCTGCATTAGTGAAGCTTTTAGCTCCACAACCTAACAATCTCCCACTTAGAGATAAATAACTGCACTGTACCTGTACCTATACCCTATCTAATTTATTTCTTGGCTTGTATCCCTCTTCAAGCTCAAGCTTCAAGACCACCCACCACACAACCTGTGGTACACCCCCTGTCATCCAAGTAACCTACCACATTTGAACCTACAAACCCATGTAGTGAAGTCCTGACCCTGCATAGCATATATACCTGTTGCTGGTCCCTATCAAATACCTGAGAACCCACTTCCCCGAATTGGCTCTTAACTCTCTAACAGCTCCCACTGCTGGGGAAAACTCAGGTCTATACCAGAACTCATGTGATTTCAGACACTGAACTATCCAGCCCTTGGTGTGCTCTAGTTTTACATCTTGCCTATTGAACCTCGCTAACACCTAATTCACATCAGCTCCCACTGGAGACAAAATCAACCTGTGATCTTTCATATCTCTCATACCAAAGAATTTTGCTGCTCCAAATTCCTCATGACATGCCACTGAACTAACCTTACCCTTAGCTCAATAAAACCATGTATGTACAAACCTGCTAGCTAGCATACCATCCACATATAGTAATAGGATAATGTAGCTATCATCATCCACTTGGTAAGACAAACATAATGGTTACACTGACATTGACTAAAGCCCTGCTTTGTCATCCACCTGTCAAAACCTATACCACTATCTTGCAGCTTCCTCAAGACCATATGACTTAGCATTTAGTCTCACGTATCCATTCTCTCAATTCTTTAACCAAGGTATCCATTCATCTCAGTGCTTTTCATACCGGCTGGCAACGCTACCAAATCTCCCGTTTGGTCCTGCATCCTGTTCATGCCATGCTCCCACTGTTTCCTGGATCCTTCTTGCTCTACAGTCAACAACTAGTATAAAGAAGAGGAACAACGAATTTGAGGCCTAATTACCCTTTTAGTCCTCCCCATGGGCATTTAAGACTCCTTGATAGCTTGCTATCTACCCAAAATCTGTCTCAATGACCGACCTTGGTCACCACACAGTCTGCATCTGATCGACGTCAGTTCCATGTGACTGTCCAGGTCACCAATGCCGGTTATCCCACTGATGTCAATCTCCACTTGCCTGACACCATAGACTTATCTGGTCTACACATGACCAATGTTAGCACCTGTCTGTTCAACGTCGGTTACCCTTGACCGATGTCGGTACCTGTGTATGCCTGTGAGTGATGACTTTTTACCCGTGAGCTCTCCATGGATCAAAACCCTGTCCAAACCACCCTGCTTAGAAGTATCCAGCCCCATCCACTAGTCTCTGTCTATCATCTCCTCTAAGAACACCAAGGCTTTCCAATTTTAAGTTTATCAAATACATCAGTCTTCCTTTTCCTGCAATAAACATAATCCTTTCTTGTAGCATCCCACTGCTCACAAAAATCTCGATCTATGCTCTTCGAAGTTAAACTCTTACCATCTAACTTAAGAACATCCATTCCCTTCTCACTTATGTGACCAAGCCTACAAAGCCACACCTGTTCAACAAAATTGGAATCAGTAATACAAGCAAGTAGATAAAGAGTACCTACTTTCTTACCACATGCTAATTCAAGTGCATCCTTGGTAACATTCTAAGAATCCACTATGAGAGTTACTGTGCATCTCTCATCACCCAAATTTCCTAAAGCAATTAGCCGCATCTTCAAGACTAGGACCTGCATGACCTTCTTCAACACCCATGTGTTGGCCACCTACAATTTCAGCCGCACTTCCCCTTTGCCAACAATCTAACAAGGCTCACCAACCCCTCTACTTGGGGCTGCATAGAAAGAGGCAACATAATCTATTAACCAAGATTTAACTTTATCCAAAAAACATCCTGGAGCATCCTATGCAACAACACCTGCAACATTTGCTTCTTCAATTCCTTCATGCTGATCTTCTACCAACCAACACTCTTTCTTTACCTGCTCTTTCTTTTCATAAGACCGTAATTGACCATTCGTGATTTTCAATTCCTCCATTCTTAGTATACTTTCTTCTGCTGTTGCTATACTCCCACTCAATTAGAAACCCCTGAGAGTGACCTGTAATCAAACACAAAACCTGCTTCCTACAACCTTAGCTCTGATACCAACTATTAAGAACCCACGAAAGCACCATTGATTACCAAACAACTTAATATGCAAAAATTATCCAGAATGCACAAGTAACTAGAATTCAAAAATAACATAGAATATGAGAGACAATACCCAATTGTATTAATACTCTTCCAGAAGGAAATACAACAAAGAAGATGCCACAATCTTCTTCCTTACATCTCTAGAGCTCACACACATCTAGAGCATAAATAGTAAATCTCTTCAAGAGCTCACTCTCTCTCTTACGGTCCCAACACATAACTCAAAAATAGAGTTGGTGTTCACCTCCAACTAGTTAGTATCACTACTGCCAGTACACAAGTGCTCTACGCACTCCAAGTACTCAACTTACTCCAAGTAGATCTCCCATAAACTTGCAAGAACCTGCAACTCAAATGATCTTACTTTGGAAGGAACTACCTTGCCTTCCTCTTTGCTCTCTAACTGAGTACACACCATAATCCAAGTAGATCCTACCTGATCTTGCTACCTGTTGTGTTGCTAATCTCCTTGATCCTACTGCCACCTGCAAATCAATCTGGTCTTGCACACCTACAAACTTAGATCTTGCACACACGAACACCTGTAGATCAATGATCTTACTTACCATGTAGATCTCCAAACATGGCCTTGCACACCTATTGACCAAGATCCTACATACATGAAGAATCCTTTTGATTCTCCAAACCAACACCCACACTTGGCACTGTGGCACTAGGAGGAACACACCATGCTCTCTTCACTCTGAAGGAGCTAATATTTGCTCTCTTACTCTCTAGCACAAATTAAAATACAACCCATGAGTCTATTATATAGATCTCATGCAAACAATAATTAGACACCTAATTACAATAATTAGATCCGTAGCTCAAGACTAAAATTAGCCTTATTCATGCAAACAACTGATTCGTTAACAAACTGTCCGTGGAACTCACAGTTCGGAACCACACAGGCGACTGACATCGGTCCCTGTCTGCCTGGGGGTGACCGATGTCGGCCGATCAATGACCATCGTCGGTAGCTTCCTGTCTCCACCTGATCGATGTCGGTTGGCCTGACCGACGCTGGTG
The DNA here is from genome assembly GCA_037957365.1 of Torreya grandis. Lineage (NCBI taxonomy): Eukaryota > Viridiplantae > Streptophyta > Pinopsida > Cupressales > Taxaceae > Torreya > Torreya grandis. The sequence continues at coordinate 2,580,058 of JARHVA010001630.1, read as the reverse complement.
ACTGTGACACTCAGCACCCTCCTCCAATGTCTGCATCAGTGAAGCTTTTAGCTCCACAACCTAACATTAGAGAGGACTTCACTACACATGACATTGATGACACCATATAATTTTATGGATCTAAATGTGCCACGGTCCCAATGTTGGTATTGTTTTTATTACACCTAAAGGTTAACCTATGTCATTTGCATATTATTTGGGATTTTCCTACATAAATAACATCGCAAAATATGAATCACTAATATCAAATTTATATACAACACACACATTAAAAATAAAATCAGTATGAGTATAGAGTGATTCTCAACTAGTGATTAATCAAGTAACACACATATATCAAACAAAATAAGAAAAACTAGTACCATATAGATAACTAATATAATGGTTAATGACACATTTCAAATAATTTCTCATAGAAAGCATCCCTTGAAAAGACAATTGGCATGTGAATACCATGGCTAGTGCTGCTTAATCAATCCATATTGAAATCAATAATGATCATTCCATTTTTACTATATAATAGATACAATACTCACCTATATCTATAACATATTTAGAGGCCTTATGAATACTAGTAGTTATGCAACATAGTAGATTCATAATGGTATAATGATATATAAATTTTTATACAAGGTGACCATACTAGAGAATGCCATGTATAATGAAAAATATAAAATTATAATGTAAGGATACACATTATGTTATTATTAGAGGATATATATTTAAACAATATTTTGATGGATAATTCATTCAATGTCTTAATCACAACAAAACCAAAATAGTTTTACATGAAGTACATGACAGTGAATGCGATGACTATTTTAGTGGTAAAGCAATGTCTTATAAACTATTATGATAAGGTTATTATTGGCTTAAAATGGAAAAATAAGGTTAAGAATATAAAAAATTATGTTTTAAATGTCAAATACATAGTAACTTGAATGATGAACTGTTGTCCCCCAAAAATATCACTCATTTTTGGGACAACATTTAAACTATTTTGGGTTCCTCAGACCAAAATAATCTCTGTCCTTCTCAAAATTTATTCTAAGCATTCAAATTCCTCATTTTTCAAGCTTCTTAGAAATCTATGAACTCTACAGGCTAGAATCTACAGACTCTGCAGGCTAGAACCTACGGACTCTATAGGAAGGAAAATCTATGGACTCTTTAGGAAGAAAATCTATGGACTCTGCAGGCCAAGTTCTATGGGCTTCATAGGTTGATTTCTACAGACTCTGTAGGAAAGAAGCAAGCTCTCAACACTTAGGTGATTTCAAATTTGGTTTAATGACCAGGTTCAACCAAAAGAGTTCATCAGTAAGCTTTTAAGTAAGGATTGAACCATTGAATTGTTGAACCTTGAACCATTTTGGTTCAATAGGTTTAAAAGGTTCAAAGGTTCAACATCAGCATCAAGAGTTCAACAAGTTCAATGGACTAATGGTTCAATAGGTTCAAAGGCTTATACAAGTTGGTTCAATCAAGGTTCAACAAGTTTCTGAGGCTTGAACCATTGAATCATTGAACCATTAAACCACTTTAGTTCAAAGGTTCAATGGGTTTAAGGTTCAATAGGTTCAACACATTTGGTTCAACGAGGATCAAAAGGACTTAGCCAAATCAAAGAGAATGAACTGATGGAACCGATGAACCATTGAACCACTTTGGTTCAAAGGTTTAATGGGTTCAAGATTCAAGGTTCAATGGGTTCAACGAGGCTTGTTCCAAAGAATCTTGGTTCAGGCGGTCAAAGGGAATGAACCATTAAACCATTAAACCAAAGTTGGTTCAATCGGTAGGTTCAAGAGGTTTCCCCAAAGCCAAAGGATTAGATACCCTTGTGGAGAGTAGGAAGGAGACACATGGACCAATTGAAAAGATTGAAAGACAAAGGGATTCCCTTTAGGAAAAAGACTAAGGCAAAGAAATGAATTCTTTTGGACTTTTGTTTGAAGGAATTCCTTCAAAAAAAAGGTCTGAAGAAATTTGGAGAAGCTGTGGGAGGAAAACCTGAAAGAATTTTTTAAGGCCAAAGACAAGGCAGCCGAAACAATTCTTGCAAACTTTTTGTCCATGGGAAATTGTCTGCGGACTTTTTGTCCATGGGAAAAAGTCTGTGGGAAAAATTCCATGGGAAATTTTTTTTAGGAAAAATTCCACAGGAAAATGTCCATAGAAAAAGTCTATGGGAAAGCTCCAAAGGACTCCGAAGACAAAAGGCCACCGAAGGACCTTGAAGGGTAGGTGCCCTTGCGGGGGACTCTTGGCTGCCGAATTAAAGGACACTTCCCCAAAGCTGAAGGGTCACCTTCCCTTTGGGAGGATGAAAAATAGGAACATTGAAGAAGGTCTAAGGGGTGATGCGCCTGAAGAGGTTAAAGTCAAGAACAACGAACTAGCCATTGGAAATGTAGTGACGGGTGCGCAAATGTCAATTTTAAGGTTCATAAAATAGCCATTGATCTTTGTAGGTTTAAATCTATAGACCTGAATACATTAAAAGGCTTTAAGGCTAAGATCAGTAGGAAGTGACTAAGGAATAGAGCATTAAATTGAATCAAGGACCTGATTCAATTAACCAAAAAAGGAGGAATGATGAGGAAGGATCAAAAACATTTGCGCATCAGATATGTTTTTAGAAGCAGATCACTAGGTGGACATCGAAGGATGTAAACATTCAATGGCATGACCCATTTCTCTGCATTAAGAAAAGAAAATGGGTAAATGCCCCTGAATTCTAGCATGTCTTCGTAACAAAATTCAATGCATGATGTGTTATTGTTCTTGAGTCCTTCTTGAAGAGGCTATATAAGGGAATCTCTTGTTAGTGTAAATGCTATCTCCCTCTGATAATTAGAAATGAAACTCTACCCAAATTGAAAGGCATTACTGAGACTTTGAGCTCAGATTGTTGATCATATTTTGTTATTGGAATAAGAAAGCAAGTGACTTTTTAGACTTTGTGCTGTGATATTTTTGTTGTTGAGGAAACTGTTCTTAAGTCTTTTTCCTTAATATATTTTCTGTTCCTTTAATTCAATAAGCAGAATTAGTGAAAGTAGTTAGGAAGGCATCCAGAAGCCAACTGTGGAGAGACTTTGTGCCCCTAAAATTGCCTTTAGTGTGTTTTCTTTTTGTTTCTATGTAAAGGACCTTGGGATGACTTTGTGCCCTCATTTTCCTTCGTATTTCACTCTTGGGATATTCAAGTGGAGACTTTGTGCTACATCTCAATTCGCTGGTTACTACTCCTTGGTTACATTTTGTAATTACTACCAGGAGTATTCTTATGGTTTAATGAATAGTATTTCTGAAAGAAGAGGAGTGCTTTCTATCATTTCCCTTGAGATTTTTCCTTTTATTTGCATGCATCATCTCTGAAGAAAGAGAGATGGATGGTTTATCCTACCCTTGAGTATTATTTTCTATTTATATATATATATATATATATAGCATATCTATAGGGACCTTCCCCTTGATGAGAGGAGAGATTAGTCCCCTTTTGATGTGGTAAACCTACACATTTGGATGACCAATCTTCCTACTTTAGATGATTAGACCTATTTTGTTTATCAGTACGCTGATCGACAAAATATTCAACCAACAATTTTTGGTGACTCTACTGGGGATATACATAATTTTATGCAATTTGGAACCTCAAGTTTTAGATTGAAACATCACTTGTGTCTTACCCATTATCATTATAATCCTTATCCATTACAAACTTTGGAAAATCCATTTCATGTCTTACCCATTATCCATTTATAGCCTTACCATCCACCTCCACCTCTGTTATTTTATCTAGTCTATAAAAACTAGAGCTGTTGGGAAAGAGTGCACAGTTTAAAGCCTCAAACTTCAAACTGAAGCAAGGTCAATTCTTTTCCATTTTTGTTTCACAATCTGATAGATTCAAGGTATACACAAAGCCAAAGGGCTAAAGGTATTGTTGACCTTGTATTCGAGTTGGTACAACAAAGTAATTTTGGTTTATTTCCTTCACCATCTCACCTCCAATGAACCAAGAGCTTTCCTCTTACTAAATTTAGATCTCCATTGCCAAATGAACTATCCACTTCTATTGTTGATAAAGCTTTACCAATAATTAACCCTCTGAGATTTTTTATTCCTCATTTTCATAGTCATATAATGGCAGTTCAAGGCCCCTGGGGTAATGCTTTTGGTCCTCTCAATCTTATTCCACCTCTACATGAGCTTCTATGTAGTTCAAGGAAGAATTTCCCCAAATTATATGGTGATGGGAAAGTTCATCCTGATGAACACATTGTAGCCTTCAACATAGCTTGTGGCGTAATTGGAGTAGAATTTGAAGATGTAGCAGCTAGGCTATTTGTAGAAACATTACAAGGTGCTGCTATAGATTGGTTTTATCATCTACAAGCTCAGTTAGTAACTGATTGGAATACCCTCAAAGCTAAGTTTGAAGCCAGATTCAAACCTACAGAAGATGCACATGCACTTCTGGCTCAACTTACATAGATGAAGAAAGAACCTCATGAACCAATGAGGGAATTCATAGCCAAGTTTGATAAACTGAGGAACATAATTCCTGTAATTACTTGACCTATAGTTGAGAATCTTAAATGCTTCTTCATTAATTCTCAGTTACCTGAAGTGAGTTTTCTTTTGAGACGTGCTGGTCAAATAGATCTTGTTGTAGCTCAACTTTTGGCCACTGAGGTAGAAGATGATCTCATCTTAGTAGGGAAGATAAGAAGATATCTAAATAGAAATAGACCCTCATCATCTTCTAAATATTCATCTATAGGCACCACTGATCCAATGGTGCAAAAGCTGAAAAATGAACTGCTGGCCTTGAAAAGACAAATGGCACAAGGTATGTCTTCTGCTCCTTCATATAAAGATATGCCAAGAAGGACATTTCTAAATCAGTCATATCAAGGCCATGCTACCAAGAATCAAGGGCATCTAGATCAACTTCCTCCCCCACAAGGGAAACTTGCCCTTGAAGCTCCTCCAACCAACTCAACAATTGGATATTTGGAAATAGAACATGCTTTCTCTTTCCAACCTGAGTTTGAGCAAGAAAATGATGTTGATCTCTTCACAGAGGATCAAGAAGAATCAGTTGGCAACTCCCATATTGGTTTCTTGAATTACTAGGATTAACCCAAAAGCAAAGGAGAAGCTATTGATGGATCATATGCAGTGTTTACTAGGTCCAAGAACTAATCAGTCTAGCAAGCTGATAAAGGGAAGACAAAGGAGAAAGCTCAACTAGTAATTACAATTGCTAAGCATGGAACTACTCTACCTTTCTAGTCAAAGGATCTGGTGATCACCCAAAAGGTAGGTACATCAATTTCACCTTCACCTTCTACTTCAATTTCACAAACTAGCCCTCCTCCCAGCCCTCCTAAAACCTAAAAGGTTGAAATGCTTTCCTCTGTTCCTAGTCTAATTCAGCCATTTGACATAATTGATCATGTCAAGAAGACCAAAATTCAAATGTCTAAATTTGAATATTTGTAGTCCAATCCTAATCAATTGGATAAGTTGGTCTAATGTCTCAAGAACCAAACCATCCCTGCAAGACAAGAGATTAAGAAAATAATTCCTCATTCCCCAAAGAACATGCCCATTCCAAATAATCTTGTCATTACTCCTCTAATTTCCATTGGGAAACTAGAACCTTTCTATGTTTACTTATTGATAAATGGTTATCAACTCAACAATTGCATCATTGATTTTGGGGTATCTGACAATGCCATGCCTGCTAAAGTAGCTGAGTCTCTGGGTCTCACACTGACCAAGACATTTGGGAGATGTTTCTCCATGGAAAACAATCAAGTACCATTGCTGAGGCAAATCAAAGATGCTCAATTTGCATTTTCAACATTTCCAGACAAGAGAATCAAGATGACTATCCTAGTGGCTGACGTCCCAGCATCCTATGGCATTTTGCTTGGATGAAATTTTTGCAAGGACATGGGAGGAGAACTAAGCATGGACCTGTCTGAGACAAGGATCCCTATCCAAGGCATAATGAAGAGATTGCTCATTGAAAAAGAGGCAAAATACGTGGTCACCCAAATGTCGGCCCCTGTAGCACAAATTCTGTTTGAGTCTTCAGGCAGGGGTAAATATTTCTTGATCATAGAGAATGTTCATGTTTTCACAGATGAAAGTCCTGTATCTAACAATCCAAGAATTGATCCAAATAAGACTTTAAGAGAATTGGTAGGGTGTAGTACAAATAAGGAAATACCTTCCATCTCTAATGAAGAGAAATTTGATAGGAAATCAGCCTCTAGTGATGCTTCAATCCTGGAATCTGATAGCAACAATTCTTCCACCAATGATGGAGTTAGGACTGTGTTGATATCTCCTCAAAGAGATATTCTTCCTTCATGCAATTTGTAATTTAGCAACACCAACAACATAGCTGGATGTGAATCTTTATTGCTAGGATTGAAGATTGCTCAAGATGAAGAGATCAAACTCCACATCAAAGGAGATGCTAAGCTGATAGTTTTTTAAGAGTTTGATGTGGACAATCCAATCATGTGCTAGACTGAACCAGAAGAACAACCAATTATGGTAATGGACCATGCTATTGCAAATCAAAATCAAGCAAAGGAACCTTTGCCAAGAAATCAAGGAGTTATGGCTTTCAAATTGAAGATTACATCCTACCATGGGGCAAGAAGAAGAAAAACCAAGAGGAAGATGAAAAAAATTGGTTTCTCGGTGGAGAGTTCCATTCGCCCATCACCATTTCTGGGAACAAAATGTCTTCTTGCTGGTTTATCAGGATAGAGTGCTATTTTTACTACCTCTCAAAAAGTAGCATCTGAAATATTTCAATTCTTGAAGTATCAGATCATTTCATCTAAACATATGTATATTTGTATAGTTTTTAATTCTATTTTGTTTTGTTTGTTTCCATTTTTGATGCCTTTCATTTTTGGGTAACATGACTCCATAGCCCAATGGTACACATGAAGACATTGGAGATTCTAGATTCTACTCCCTTCAATTCTTTTTTACAATTGATAGAAGTTCCCCAACTAGAGCCAGCTATTGTCCCCCAAAAATATCACTCATTTTTGGGACAACATTTGAACCATTTTGGGTTCCTCAGACCAAAATAATCTCTACCCTTCTCAAAATTTGTTCTAAGCATTCAAATTCCTCATTTTTCAAGCTTTTCATAAATCTATGAACTCTGTAGGCTAGAATCTATAGACTCTATAGGCTAGAATCTACGAACTCTGCAGGAAGGAAAATCTATGGACTCTGCAGGAAGAAAATCTATGAACTTTGCAGGCCAAGTTCTATGAGCTTCGTAAGTTGATTTCTACGGACTCTATAAGAAAGAAGCAAGCTCTCAACACTTAGGCAATTTCAAAGTTGGTTCAATGACTAGGTTCAACCAAAAGAGTTAATCGACAAGATTCTAAGCAAGGATTGAACCATTGAACCATTGAACCTTGAACCATTTTGGTTCAACAGGTTCAAAAGGTTCAAAAGTTCAACATCAGTAGTAAGAGTTCAATAGGTTCAATGGACTAATGGTTTAATAGGTTCAAAGGCTTCTACAAGTTGGTTCAATCAAGGTTCAATAAGTTTTTGAGGCTTGAACCATTGAACCACTTTGGTTCAAAGGTCAATGGTTTCAAGGTTTAACAGGTTCAACACGTTTGGTTCAATGAGGATCAAAAGGACTTAGCCAAATCAAAGAGAATGAACTAATTGAATTGATGAACCATTTAACCACTTTAGTTCAAAGGTTTAATGGGTTCAAGGTTTAAGGTTCAACGGTTTCAACGAGGCTTGTTCCAAAGAATCTTGGTTCAAGCAGTCAAAGGGAATGAACCATTGAACCGTTGAACCAAAGTTGGTTCAATCGATTGGTTCAACTAGTAGGTTTAAGGGGTTTCCCCAAAGCCAAAGGATCAAATACCCTTGTGGAGGGTAGGAAGGAGACACATGGACTAATTGAAAAGATTGAAGGATGAAGGGATTTCCTTTGAGAAAAAGACTAAGGAAAAAATGAATTATTTCAAACTTTTGTCTGAAGGAATTCCTTCAGACAAAAAGTCTGAAGAAATTTGGAGAAGCTACGGGAGGAAAACTTAAAAGAATTTTTGAAGGCCAAAGACAAGGCAACCAAAACAATTCCTGTGGACTTTTTGTCCATGGGAAATTGTCTGCAGACTTTTTGTCCACAGGAAATTGTCCATGGGAAAAAGTCTGCGGGAAAATGTCTACAAAAAAAGTCTGTGAGAAATCTCTGAAGGACTTCGAAGACAAAAGGCCACCGAAGGACCCCGAAGGGCAGGTGCCCTTGTGGGGGACTCTCAGCTACCAAATTAAAGGACACTTCCCCAAAGCTGAAGGGTCATTTTCCCTTCAGGAGGATGCAAAATAGGAAAGCTAAAAAAGGTCCAAGGGGTGACGTGTCTGAAGACGTCAAAGTTAAGAACAACAAACTAGCCATTGGAAATGTAGTGATGGGTACACGAATGTCAATTTTAAGGTTTGTAAAATAGCTATTGATCCTTGTAGGTTTAATTCTAAAAATGCATTCAAAGGCTTTAAGGCTAAGATCAGTAGGAAGTGACTAAGGAACAGAGCATCAAATTGAATCAAGGACCCAATTCAATTAACCAAAAAAGGAGGAATGATGAGGAAGGATAAAAACATTTACACATCAGATATGTTTTTAGAACCAGATCACCAGGTGGACATCGAAGGATGTAAACATTTAATGGCATGACCCATTTCTCTACATTAAGAAAAGAAAATGGGTAAATGCCCCTGAATTCTAGCATGTCTTCGTAAAAAAATTCAATGCAACATGATGTGTTACTATTCTCGAGTCCTTCTTGAAGAGGCTATATAAGGGACTCTCTTGTTAGTGTAAACTCTATCTCTCTCTGATAATCAAAAATGAAACTCTACCCAAATTGAAAGGCATTATTGAGACTTTGAGCTCAGATTGTTGATCATATTTTGTTATTGGAATAAGAAAGCAAGTGACTTTTCAGACTTTGTGCTATGATATCTTTGTTGTTGAGGAAACTGTTCTTATGTCTTTTTCCTTAATATATTTTTTGTTCCTTTAATTCAATAAGCAAAATTAGTGAAAGTAGTTAGGAAGGCATCCTGAAGCCAACTGTGGAGAGACTTTGTGCCCCCACAATTGCCTTTAGTGTGTTTTATTTTTGTTTCTGTGTAAAGGACCTTGGGACAACTTTATGCCCTCATTGTCCTTTGTATTTCACTCTTGGGCAATTCAGGTGGAGACTTTGTGTTACATCTCAATTTTTTGGTTACTACATCCTTGGTTACATTTTGCAATTACTACCAGGAATATTCTTGTGGTTTGCTGAATAGTATTTCTAAAAGAAGAGGAGTGCTTTCTATCATTTCCCTTGAGATTTTTCCTCTGATTTGCATGCATCATCTCTGAAGAAAGAGAGATGGATGGTTTATCTTACCCTTGAGTATTATTTTCTCTCTCTCTCTCTCTCTCTCTATATATATATATATATATATATATATAACATATCTATAGGGAACCTCCCCTTGATGAGAGGAGAGATTAGTCCCATTTTGATGTGGTAAACCTACACATTTGGATGACCAATCTTCCTACTTTGGATGATCAAACCTATTTTGTTTATCAGTACGCTGATCAACAAAATATTCAACCAACAAGGAACCATCATATGAATTCCAATCCATTATGTCACCTTAGCCATTCTCTCTTTGGGTATTTGATCTAGTTGGTAAAAGTAATCAAGAATCATTAGAAGACCACAAATTTATCATCACAACTAGATAGTATTTTAAAACAATATTAGAGTGTATACAATTAAAGACAACTAAAGGTGAATATATTCATAAAATTTTGATGACACATCATCTCACATTTTGTATTACATTTGACTATTATCACATAAAATGGATCATCATTTAAGAATAAGACAATTAAGATATTTTTTTGTGAAATACAAAATTTGTCACACATTTTATAAGCCATCTCATCCACAAGGAAATGGTCAAACATAAGATACAAATAAAACTCCTATCAAAATTTTAATCAAAGCAGTTATAAAACATGGTATAGATTGGCACAATAATATTGTTTATGCACTTTGGGTATGTCACACTAGTGATTGAACATAGGAAAAAGATACACATTATTATATTGTACATAATTTTTTTTTTATTGCCATTAGTACTTGAAAAACCATCTCTATGTGTTTATTTAAAATATATCATCAAAATGTATTATAATAACTAGATTGCATACAAATAATTAGATATAATAATTAGATTTCATACACATAAATGTTATTGAGAATCCATGGGTTTATCAGGAATAAAATAAGAGGGCATATGTCAAAAGGTTCATAACTAAGAGTTTCAAGTGGGGGATCCAATTTTAAAATAAAATAAAAAAATAAAAAATGTAGATAAGGAAAATAAATAAAAATTCAAACCAAATTAGTTGGGTCCATTTGTGATTACAAAAAAAGTGGGCACATGAGCTTATCAGTTAGCTACACAAGAAGGAAAACATGTGAACAAATATATGAACATCATGTACTTGTGTATATACTATAATTAACATAATTAATAAATCAAAAATGTATTGTACATAGCTCTTTGATTACTTATTACTTATTTTCTTATACTTTTTTACATGTTTGATCTGATTAATCTTATATCCCTTGGCTCTATGTGTATTTTTATTTGCTTAGCTCTTATTTTTCACTTTATAGATATGTAAAATTATAAAATAGTTATCTGATACTACCAATTTTTACCATTTATTATGTTGTTTTCATAGTTTGAATACAGTATACTATATTTTCATCATAGATATTATTGACCAAAAATAGTCAAGATTGATTTTCTTTACTATCCTAAATTAGTTGATATTAACCTATAGCATTTTACATAGTCATGTCAAATCTAAGTAAACATTGCCTTAATAAATCTAATTTTATGATAATATACTTAGTTTTAGTTTACATAACATAATTGTTCATGTAAAATATTTCATTTGTGTACTATATTGATCATTCATGTGTGTTACATACATTGAAAAGAGTATATTTGATGAGACAAATATGTTAAATCATTCCTATGCATCCCTATTCTATCTGCCATGTCTTTAAACCATAATTCACATATATAATCAGGGAATTTTACTCATACATGCCATGCCATTATATTCATTATATACTTTAGCTCAATGCATGTTGTAGGATGTTCAAATTCCTTCCCTTTGTTCTAATTTTAAATCCATGTTTTATCTCTTAGTCTGTATTGTTCTTGTGTCAAAATTTTAAAAATTACAACAAAAAAATTAATTATGGAAAAAATATAAAAACATTCAAAATATTTAAAAAATTTAAATCAGGACCTAAGCATGATTAGACATCTATTTTACATCATTATCATGTGTTATTTATCTCATGATTGGTAGATAACACAATCTTTTTATATCACACATGCATTTCACTAGTATTTATTATTGTTATGTAGGACATACAAATTTTACATAGACCTAGATGTTGGACTTCTCTACCTAGCGGCCATGTATATGCTAGGGCATATTATACTAAGGTTACAATATTATATGTGCTACTATTAGATAACTCTTATACTATGCTTAGATATATAATATTTAAAATGTCTTTCTAATATCTTTATCTTACATTGTGTACATGAATATGTTATTTTATAAGATATGATCACATTACATAAACATGGTGTAAACTATATTTTTAGTTTTATGCTCCTTTGATGTTGTTTCCTTTCTTGAATAATAGGCTTAATATTTATTTTTTATTGTGTGTGGTCCTTATGCATTACATGAAAATTTCTTGAACATATTTATAAAGTCATTGTTTGGTATGTGAGATATTTGAACATGTCCATTACTTGTGGCCCTAGGTTTGTGTGTTAAATATGTATTTATGTGACATTTGAACATGTCCCTTGTATGTGGTCCTTGGCCTTATTTTTTTACATTACGATTGTTATTTTTGTTCTCTTGTTGATAGTGTTGAGTTTAATGAGTTCCATGATCCATATAATCCACTAATTATTACATAGGATTATTCTATTACAAATACAAATATTAGCTTTATTGATACATTTATATATATTATACACTTAAGACCTTGCCTCATACATTACATATATGCTTTGGATGTTATATATCATAATATGATGACATACATTTTCACATATGCTATGATATTCAAAGATTATATCTAGATACACATGATACAATTAACTTTTCTTTTGAGATGAGTGGATTTCAAGATGCATCCCTCACCTCAAAATAGGGGAATTTTAGTGGGATTTTCATACAAGAGATACTAATAAGAAAATGAAAAAAAATAGTTTTGGATATTAAAAAAATAAAAATAAATTAAAATAGTTCACAATTTAGCTATTGGTATAAATTATGGGGTTATATGCCATGTATATGCATTCACTTTATAGAATCAGATTACAAATTCATACATTTTGGGTACATATGAATGGGCATATGTGCACAAGATTAAAATATAAATTACAAAATGTAAATATACATACAATTATAGATTTTATATTTATCACATGAGGGCATGAAATAAATGTATGCACATTATACTATTTTTATATTCAATAGGCATGATACTAATTAATGCATACATCTATTTTATTAAGTAAAAATTCATAATAAGGGAAAGGATACCCTTACATTCTTTTATGAGCTTTTCCAATTTAAAAATTCTATTACAAGAATCATAAGAACTAAGGAACAAAGTGATAATTGAATCTATATGTCATTTGCAGAGGTTGAGTTAAAGTGCATAATGAATATTGGAGATTCAATGTCATCCAACATTATACTATGTGAATCCATTGTTGTTACCAACCTATTTATTTATTTGGGTTAAAAATTTAAAAAACACAAATTGAGGTTTTTGTGTCCCTCAATGGGTTCTATTTTACATACACATTCACTTTAAATTTGGGCTTGATCACCCTCTATTCATTATTGTTCAACAAAGGAACTAATCCCTTCAAGTGCTTAATGGGAATAACTAATTCTCCAACGCTTCAAGGAAGCATCATCTTCAATTAAATTTACAAGAGTTATATTAGTTTCACACATACATGCCTATTCCTTCCTTGTTCTTTAAAATCTTTTCAAATTCAAGTTACATTTTGATTGTCAATTTCACATATGGACATTAACTAATTTTTACATAATTTCATGATTTAATATGGAATACCTTACATGATTGGAGATTTATCCCAGAGGAAAAGTGTGTTGTATGCACTTAGGCATATATTTTATTTTACTCTAGTAATTTTATTTCTAGATCAAATAGGAGGGGTGAAATGTAGATACTAAAATTTGGTCATGAATACTTGATAATATCACTTATGGCCCACTCTTACCTTAACTAAATTGGGTACTTAAATTGGTACTATTTCACCACCTTAGTCTATCCTAAGTACTTGCATGAACCCATATATTTTAAGTTTTTTTTAACACTTATTAAGATATTCTTAATCATAAAAACCACCTCTAACCATCTTTATAGATAATCCAAATTCTTAAGACCAAATGTTATCCTTTCAATTCAAAATTGACTTACACAGGATGGGATGGGCAGTCAATCCTAACCTAATGGGTTGATATTTCCCATTAACCTAAAATGTATATTTTTAAAATTGATACCCTCCCTTATAGGTTGGTATATATTTTTAGGATAGGTATGGTGAGGTTTTACCCCTTCTAATTGCTATAAATGCACATCTAAGCCATTTATTCTACTACTTAGCAATTTCACTACTTGGGCACACTTATACTATTACACATTGAGTACCCTGTTATTTCCAAAATTTACTCTATTTAATTGAAAAAAACTTAACTAAGTCATAATACTATTCTATCTGAGTCAAGCAAAACATTATCAAGTTTTCATACCATCCCTAGATGCACACATGTAGTAAAGGAGTGTTATTACACTAAACACTATAGGTGGGAGAAATACATGGGTTTGATTCCCTCTTTAGATTACCCTAGTTATGTAGGAAATGTTAAATCATCATGGGGGTGATTTTTATCAAGGATAACCACTACACTCTCCCCCTTTTTTTTTTCAAGTTTTCAACCATTGCAAAACCTTAGTATTATTTCAACTTTGAAGATGTCCTTTTCAAGTCATCCACATACAATCAATATTCAAAATTATGAATACACTCATATTTAAAATAGACACAATTTAATGTTACTTCATTTTCCTATTTTCCTCCATAGGTCAAGATCAAAACACAAAGGACAGTAACAATAGTCAATCTTGATTGTTTCTAGTCAGTTCTAACATAGAATAGTGATAATTCTTGTTTCAATTATGTACACATAATCTGATATGAGTTAATCATTTAAAACCATATTTTAGTTTCACACAATCAATATAATATGAATAAATTAGATAATTATTATTTTCCTTTATGTTTTTCATAAGATTCATTCATTCATTCAATGTTTTTCCATTCAGTAAATTACTTTCAATCTGCTAGTTACAATTTACTTACAACATTTACTTCCCTTCAATTAATCTTATCTTAATTAGAGATAATATATCAAAGAATTAAAAAATATGATAAAACATGACATTAATTTTAAATTATATATAAGAAAGTAAATAATAATGTACTAGTAGATGCACTATCTTGGAGGGATGAGTCCATAGAGGCACTGCTATGTTCAGTGTCCATATAGCATGCAAATTGGGTGGATGAGGCCAAAATTGAATGGGAGAAAGACATTGATACATATATTATAATTAATAATCTAAAAAAATATTATAGTTCCTTAAAAAAAAATTTATGGAAAGGGAATGCCATCTAGTATAAAGATAGGTTGTAATTGTGCAAGAATTATGCCCTTAAGCACAAGGTTCTTATAGATAAACATGCATATCTAATAGGGAATTCATGATTGTTGAAAAAATACCATAAAATTAAGGGAAAAATGTTTTGGAAATGACTCAAGAGGGATATCTAGAAATCTATGCCTGAATTAATAGTGTGTCAACAAAACAAAGGTGAGACAATTAAGACCTTGCATCTTTAACAACCCTTAATTATTGCTAGACAAAGGTGGGAAGAGGTTTCCATGGATTTTATAATAGGATTATATAGTTTATAAGGGAAAATATTATCAAGGTAATCATGGACAAGCTAAAAAAATATGCCAATTTTTATGCATTATCACATCCATTTGTAGAAATTAAAGTAACATCTACTTTTTTAATACATTCAGAAGCCACATGGGACTCCCAATATAATAGTAAGTGTCTATCATCCCATCCTCACCAATAATGTTTGGAATGATTTATTATCAAGTATGAGTACTCATAGATCATCATATAATCATCAATATTATAGGTAAACAAATGTGGTCAAAAACATCCTAGAGGATTATTTCCATTTTTTTGCATTTGCTAAATAAGATAAATGGGTTCATTAGATGCCATTGGTAGAAGGGTTGTATAAAATTCCTTCCATAACTCATCCAAAATGCATCCATTTTTAAAAACATATGGGTGATATCCACCATCAATCACCTCATCATTGATGGTATATCCAAATGTTTAATATGTTGAAGAACACATTCAACACCAATAGGAGGTATTAACTAGTCTAACAGAGAACCTAAAAATGATAAAAATTAAATAAAGCACAAAGTATATCAACACTGTAGTGAACAATTGGGTATTTTTGAAATTATAAACATACAATAAAATTTCCTTGAAATTAAAAAAAGGATAACAAACTTTCTTTTAAGTATTATGTCCCTTATTGGATCTTGTATAAAATTAGTGTTGTCACATAAAGTTAGAGTTACTTGAGTCTACTCACGTACATATCATATTTTATGTATCTAAATTAAATAATATAATTAGAATTTTTTTATTTGCATAGACTAAATTACCAAATTTAAATTGGGGGAAATATTCATTTTGTAATTTGAGAAAATCCTTTAGACATAACTAAGAAGCTACTTACAAGGGAGATTAAGGAGTATTTAGTTAGGCAAAACAATTTAACTAATGAAGATGAAATATGGGAGGATAAAGAATTACTAATTATTCATACATAACTAGCTAATGTTGAGTAAACTTTTGTTTTTAAGGGGAGGGGCATTATATTCCCTTAACTTATAACGTGTACATGGATATATGTGTCCAACTTGTGACTAACATGTCCTTTTACCTTGTCATATCATAATGCTCAATGTTGTCATATCTTTAGTAGGCATATGGATCAACTATAACATAAGTATGTATAAATAGGAGGTAGTGGTGAGTACTTAATTATCATATTAATAATTATTTTCTTATTACATGGTTGTGAAGGTTTCCCCTTCAAAGTGGCTTAGTCTTATATTTCTAGTATTTAGCTATGGTGTCAACATTTGGTGTGGATCTAATTTATTTTGATCATTCTAGTGTGATATATTTTTATTGATCTACACTTGATATTTGTATTTACATCCATTTTTGTGAATTTTATTGATCTATCTAAGTAGTTTTAATACAAATAAACATGCATGAGAAATCTAAAAGTTGGAACTAAGCCACTAGGGACTCCAAAAATTATTCAAATTTTTAATCATTACTAAAAATACCCTTTCCATGAAATTTTACTTCTATGCCACTATTTATAAAAAATATATATGGTCCTAGTGTAGATTTGTTTGAAAATTTATGATCTGATTATAGGGTATCATTCTGGGATATCTTGTAACTTCTAGAGTCTATACTTTTGCATACAAACTCAAATTTACATGCCATTTTTAAAATATTACATAACTTTTCATGAGAAATAAAACTTGCAATTAAAAATTAGTTTGATGAATTCTTCATATTTTTTGACCTTATGCAAAAAAACCTATCTATTTTGAGTTCACAAGGTGTCACAACATCTTATTGAACCCTGTCAATAGTTAATCAACAAAACCACTAAAAATGAATCATAGAAAATAGATTTCAAGTACTTAAATTTACATTCATAGCTACAATGAGAATATGAATTAGTTATATCATCTGGTTGACATGATTAATCCACTATTTAGATCACATTTACTGTTAAATAATTCAAATTTAGGATCTACAAAGCCAATAGGAAAATGGTAGGAAATAAACTCATAAGCCAAAATATTAAGTAATATATTAGTCAAATAAACTTATGACTTGGGTTTTAAGATTGTTAAGAGAGAAATTGAATCTATTATTTTATAATTACATTATTTGTTAAAGGAGAGTAACTTTAGAGTTTGGAATAGATGTAGTAGTGGTATATATAGGAATGAATTTTATGTGGAGGGAAAATAAGTGTTAAAAACACTACACCAATAATATAAAAATAAGGAATAAGGTAGATTCCACCTAAATATAGTAAAATATAGTAAATAAAGACATATCTTACTGATTTATGGTAAATAGGTATAGATGAATTAAATTAATTTGATAAATAGATAATTGAAAAGGGAATGATATAAATGCATAATTTATTTATGACTCACTTGAATTTTTATAGATATTGAAAGTGTAAAAAATAAGAATCCAAAGTAGTGTAAAAGAACATATAAAAATTAGATATGGTTTGAGATAGGACTAGAATTTGACCCAATGATAGTGGTAGGGATAGAATAAAAATGATATGATAGTTATAATGCAACTCCAAATGTTTTGAAATCCTTCATTAGTAGATGAATTCTAGAAACCTCTCTTTGATAATTATACTAATGCATGTAAAAGTCACAATTATTTATCCTTCACTCGATATAAAGTCCACACTAAGAGGACATAAAACATTGGTGTTTTATTTGAGAAGTTTGCCTCCATAAATCCTTATCGTTTATTTATGTAGGTAAGAAAGTTTGAAAATGAGCACTAATGCATGCCATCAAGAAAAGCTATGTATGTCTAGCTCCCACCATTTATCCCTATGATATTTAATATATTAAATATAACTATGTGATCCTTTACGTAAATATCCCTCTGTTGGTAAAAATATATTTAAATAAGGTTTTAATAGATATAGTGTAGAATCAAGAGTAGATTGTAAGTTAATTTGGTAAGATGTGATTAATGTGTGATGTCTTTTTGATGGTTCAGTTTACATGTGTTTATATAGGAATATTTGAACTCAAATTAGGAAAAATTCACATGTAATATGATAATAAGGAGTTAGGAAATCTAAAAATCAAGGCACAAGAAAACATGGAAATATGTAACAAAAGACCCACAACTAAAATGACCAAAATTTTACCATACAAAAATGGTCAAACCACTATTGTAATGTTTTTTTTTTGGGAAAGGGTAAATTAAGGCTCATGAAATAGATATAAAAATGTCTATAATAGTAATGGTTAGCATCACAAGGATAACAAATGAAAATCTAAAGGTGATCATGAGAAATGATGATACTAAAATCTCTACAAGGTTCAATTTGAATTGAATGTGTGTCAATAAGATTAGATGTGTTAATGATCAATAGTATTGTAGTTAAGATAATTTTACCAAAATTAGGTGTCTACATAATGACCCACTTTAATGTATGTGAACATATATAAAAAATTAAATAATCAAGGATGGATATTATTTTCCTATGGTCACCTTACTACCTATAGACACTCAAAATCAATTATTAAGTGACTGATAATTTTTATATCAATATCCTTAACCTTACTTGGTATATTATCTATTTTGATAACTTACAACCTATATGGGAGTCTTCACTATTCTAAAAATCTTATAAATACTCATAACATCACTTAGACATCCTTATTTTTATTGCAAAATCTTGTCAGACTAGTTCTAGTAGTCTCTATCCTTCTGGGACAAGAGTGAAATAGGTTGGATAGGGCCACATTACATCCTTGTCTACTAGTGTAACCTCCTTCCCTATGTTCCAATGGCAATGTTTTAAATTTGATATTTTTAATTTTACCCCTCTTGCGATTTTAGCAAGGTTGGATAATATAATTATTCAAAAATTTCCTCTATATAAACACATCAAGGCCTCTCAAATAATATATAACAATCACTTGTCAATTGTATTGCAAACTAAGAAAAATAAAACTATTCTTTATAGATTAATTTTTACTACATTCTAATAATTTTAGTCTAAGTCTAAAGTCATTTTATTGAAGGTCAGGGCTACTCATTGTCAAGAATCCAAAGCAATCTACCTAGTTGCATTTATATAACAAAGTCAAGATTCACACACTCACTCTAAGAGGGAGATCTACATTGGTCTAATGCCCCTTTGGGTTTTGCAGGTAATAATCAAAATATGTTGGGTATTCTAAGGATAGTTAGGCTATTTCCCTAACCCTATTCCCCAATTTTGACATTTGATATATATATATATATATATATATACACACACACACACATCAAATTTCCCTATATATATATCCCTATTCCCCAATTTTAACATTTGATATATATATATATATATATATATATATATATATATATATATATATATATATAATGTAAGATCCAGGGTTGATATTTATAGGTCTTCAACACTTTAAATCAGCACATGTAGTCAAATAGTAAACCATCAGCGACATGTGCACAAACCTAAATCAAAAAATTAGTCACACAATCAACCAAGATACAACCATAGTCAGTAGACAAAAACACAATGCATCCCTATCTTCCTATTATGGACTTTCCCTAACATATTTTACACTCTCATTTTTAGATGTGACATAGTTCATAGGTATCTTCACCTATTTTCTATCCATATTCAACCTGCATAGTCAATAATAAATCAAATCCAAGCTAGGTTTGAATATATTTTATTAATTTACTATTTATAGTTTATTTATAATTCTATAAATTCTATATTTCACTTTTAAATTTATATATTATGTAGATATAAATCAATTTTCAATAGTTAATTTATTCTTAGAATTTCATTATTAAATAAAAATAACATTAAACATTCAAGTAAACCCATATTTTATATATAATTCTGCTTGTTTGCTTTATTTTTGTCCTAGGATTTCATAAAAATTTATGTAAATTCTTGACATTATAATAAAATAACCTTCAATCTTAGATATAATTATGAAACCAGGAGCCAAACTTCTTTAACCTTGGATTTAATCTCATACCAAATAAATTATATTTTCACCTCAAATAACATCTAACACTAAATATCTTTATTTCGATCTTAGTTTGAAATTTATTTATCTCTATACAAAAAAATATTTCGATTTTATTTTCTATTTTCTTATTGCTTGTTTTTAGAAACTATGTTCTGATATTTTGAAAATTACTTAGTGACTATCATTATGGGCTAATAATTTGTCTATTTTATTGACACTCTGGTGTGAGTACTTCCCAAATTCTCAATCCATTTTACAACACTAAATATATATTTTAATTTCCATGTACCTCATGGTAAATTGGAAATGCCTAGGGTCCCTTGTTTATACCATAGGAAACCTATCTTAGTTGTTTGATTTGTGATACACCTAAGAGGATCATATCACCCAGGGAAGTTACTCTCACTATACCTTCAAAAATAGGATAATGGGCTATAGGCATGGCTTTGAATCTATATTTAGTTCTATAAAACATTGGGTTGACACTAATATATAAATGAGCAAGTACATTTGATAACCCACACAATAATTCAAACCCTTTCCTAAATCACCTATATACTTTACTTTGTGCTGGTATTGTATTCATAATGGGATCAATGAGTGAATGTTTCTTTCATATGTTACATAGCATTATGCAATTAATTATTACATTTTATCTTACTTTTTAGCATGTTATTCATTATGTTTTTACATGGATTCAATGTAAAATTAATAGAGAATATATGCTAAACAAGTCATAATCTCATGGCATTCCTATTTCAAATGGTTTCACTATTATATCATGTCATTACTCTTCTCCAATAGCTTTTGTAAAATTTGAAATGACTTGGGAATAGGAGGATGCATATGTTATACATTGTATCAAGTCTTTAACTTCAAAGGATATTTTTTTGCTTTCTTCACTCCCTCTTTAAAGAAAATTTATGGCTCTTATTTTAGAACCCAATACTAAAAAAAAGTATACTATATATAAAATGTTGAATCCCTCTTATATGTTGCTTGAGATGAACCAAAAAAGGTGCCCAATATATCTCTTCCACTATTGCATCCATTCCTATTTCTACACCTCCACTTAGTTCCATATCCCTTAGTTTGAGAACATAACTTGGTTTCCAACACATATCCATGCCTATGCCTACTCGTACTACTTCTAATCCTTTCATATCCTCTACAAAGGTTACTCTTAAAAATAACATTTTTACCTTACAAGTTAAACTATCTTAAATTGATCAAAATATTTCTCATAATAACCACTCCATAGACTCATGTTCCTTGTTACATAATCATTTAGCACCTAAAATTACATCATATCCATTACCATTTGGGTTTGTGGATCCCAAGCTTCTTCTATATGAAAGTAAAGGTGATACCAAATATCATTTGTGTGCATATAATGCCAAATTATTAACAAATATTTTTATAATAAGTATCAAAGCATATGCACTTAGATGGTTTTATGATCTTCCTCTTCAATTAGGAAATGCTTTCAATCCCTTGGAAAATCAATTTTTAACACAATTTTCTATTAAAATTGGTGAAAATCTATTAAATACTCAAATTGAAAATCTCAAACAAGGGTATAATGAAACAATTAGTGAAAATGTTTTAATAAGACTATGCTAAAAAAATGATAGATCAAATGGATGATAATGAGATCCAAGATACTTTCACTCAAAATTTGATATCTCCACCTCAAGAGTTTATTATGTTTGATACGTTTAAATCTTTTGATGAAATATGCCATATAGTAAAAAATCATGAAGTTAAATTGATTACTTTGAACAAACTCAAGTATACTTCAAATGTTCCTTCTACTTTAAATGATAAATTTTAAAACAAGACAAAGTATAAGAGAAAATTCAATGAAATCAAGAATGAATCTAAGATTATAGTTAGTGATATCGTACAACTAACACAAATTCTTAAATTACAAGCTATACCAATGAGGAAATTTTCAATTTTACCATCACCTGCCCATGTATTATTGCAAAGGCTACTTTAATTTAATCTCATCACTCTTCCCCCACCAATGGAAGTAGACATGTCTATACCAAAATCTATTTTTTTGATGGAAATGTATATTGTGACTACCATAGATATATTGGGCATTCCACAAATACATGATTTAAGATAAAACATAATATTTAAGATCTTATGGATGAGAATATTATTGACATTGGTATACCTAGTGACAAGGCTAAGCCAAACTAAAATTATAATTCAAATCTAAACATATACATATATCCTTTTTAAAATTATGAATCAACAAATAATAAAGATACTTTTGAAGTACACTATGTATATAATTCTCATCTTCCTCTTTATATATATATATATATATATATATATATATATATATATATATATATATATATATATATATATATATATATATATATATATTTAAAGAGGAAGATGAGAATTATATACATAGTGTACTTCAAAAGTATCTTTATTATTTGTTGATTCATAATTTTAAAAAGGATATATATATATATATATATATATATATATATATATATATATATATATATATATATATATATATATATATATATATATATGAGCATCCACTTGATAGCATCATTGGTATAACTACAAGAAAACAAACATCATGTCCTATATTTACATTTGATGATAGTGAAGTTGATGATGATTCAGATAACCATACACTCTTTATTCAAGCATATGTTGACCAACAATCCATACATAGTTTTATGATAGAAAATGGCTCAAATATAAATCTATGCACCATCACACTCCTGTACTCTCTTAGTTATATAAATCAAGATTTATAGTATACTTCTAAAGTTTTTAAAAAATTTGAAGGTCATAAATAAGATATTATTAGGCATATAGTGTTATCATTACAAGTGAGACCTCTCATAGTGCTCGATCCATTCTTACTTCTACCAAGCACAAGAGTCTTTGATATGCTATTAAGCAATCCTTATATATAAAATATTAGATAAGTGCCTTCTAAAATGCATAAATGTCTCAAATATATTCACATTAATCAAGTGGTCAAATTCTTAGAATCTTATGTGAATATCTTTTGGAATCAATGACATCTACTCCTCCTACAGAATAATTAGAAGACACTCACATTAAGCAACATGGTAATGAAATAATCTATAGAACTATTCAATATCATATTAAAGAATAAATTTATGCATATATTTATGAACATGATATAATTACATAACAAATTATTATAAAATTAGTTTCTCCATCTACTTATGAACATGATACGGTTATAAATGAGTATAATTAATTACTTCCAAAGAGAAGGGCACAATATCCTAAGTAGAAAGTGACACCTAAAAATAAGTATTCATATCCTAGGGAATCACATGTTATTAAAAGAGATTCACCATAGGTATGGGTTGTTACATCTTCTCCTATTACATATGAAGGTACAAGTTTACATTCATATATAAGTAGTAATTCAGCTGACAATATGATAACATATGGTTCTTATACAGATTCAGAGTAATCTACAATAGAAATTCTTTTTTACAAAAAAAACACTATTTCATACAATCTAGTGTGGTATACATATGAGCATCCTCTTGATGAGATCCTTGGTTAGACAAAACCTCCTACTTTTTTCCAACCTAATGATTTGGCCTAATATTTATTTAGCTACTTACATTTTATTTTGTACATAGCCTTTTACTTTTAATTTGTTGCTACTTATTCTATACCAAATTTCAAGAATTTTTATATCCCTTAGATTTATTATCACTTCGGTTACCTTTACTCTCATATTTTCAATCTGATTGGAATAATCCAAACACCTATCTTATGTTTCTTTCAATGTACATTTTGTATGGCAATCCAACTACCTTATAATTACATCTGTATCATGCTATACATTTCATTACAATTACACAATCAAATGTATCTAATCCTAATTTTTTAATAACACATACATGATTTCCCATTGAGTGGGAATGTGAATTCCTATCCACATTTATGTTATATTTATATGAGTCATTTACACATACAATGAGGGCATTTTCCTCGCCTTCCGTCTTACCACATTATGTTTTATCACCTTCTTATAGATTGTTTGAATCCATCCCTTTTATTATATTTACAAAGCCTTTCTTATTATCAATTTTTAAATATTTTTAGTTAAAATATTTTAAAAATTCAAGAAAAAACATATATGAAAAATAATGAAAAAAATCATGTATGTCAAAAATTCAAATATTTTAAAAAGATTCAAAATCAAGACTTAAAAAACATTTTCAAAAATTTCTTGATTATTTATTTACATATGTTATTTAATTAATGTTAACTAAATAACACATTTTAATTTTTAATACATAATGATTTTTCATGAGGTATGTGAGTGTGATATAGGGCATATTATCACATGATATTAGGCTTGCCTTATTACCCAACAACCTTGCTAAGTTAGGGGAATATCTTAATTCTCTATGAACACTTAAATAGGTTGTACCTATCCACAACCTCTCTACCATTTTCAAATACATATGATACTAATGTTTTAAAAATCACTCATACTTTACATTTTATTATTTGAAAATGCTATTTACTAACAATGACATTCATACACATGGTTGATGTAGACTAGTCTCATTTTATCTATGCTTCTTTTTAAATTATTATTTTAATACATGATAATTTATAATTTGCTTGCTTATTATGTGTGGTCCTTGACCTTATGTGTGTAATATATATAATTTATTACTTTTATTGTATCAGCATGTTATTTACATGTGTCCTTTGTCCTTGTGTGTTCAAGTGATGCTCACATGTCCTTTGTATGTGACCTTTGGGCCTTATGTGTGACATTATATGAAAATTATATGACATTTATTGCATGTTAATTACTTTTTACCATGGTGCCATGATTCATGTTATTCATTATTTCTAATTTTACTCTTGTGCAATTATACATATCCTACACATGTTACTTATGTGCTTCAATGCTTTATCTATCCAACACATGTTTCATATTCAAATTTAATGCTACATCAATAATTTTATGTAGGCCAATTCAAATGTTCCAAGTGATACTACATGATTATATATTTCACATATGATTTCTTTTAAGATAAGTGAATTACAAGATATATCTCTTATATCAAAAGGGGGACACCACAATGGGCCTAATATGAGAATTCAAGCCTCATGACCAATAACTTTTAGATTTATGATAAAATATAGTTTTAATATTTAAATATGATTTAAAATTTTCATATTATGGGGTCACCTACCAAACATATGTACTCATTATTATAACTACAAGTTATAGGTTTCAAACAATTACAAGTTACAAGTTTTAAAACTTACAAATTTAGTAGCATTAAATATAAATTTTGTACAAATGTGGGGGGAATGATATCATTAATGTTCATGTTTCTACATGTTAATTTCAAAAGTTTCAAAGTGCATAGTTTGAAATAAAAGCTAGATCTAATTGCAGCAGTTTGATTCATCTTCATTTTGCAAGTGGTCCATGTTAGAGTCTAGTGACACTCAATGTAGATGGTTGTAATTTGTATATTGTAGTGAGCCAAATTTAGTGGTTCCACCATTCAATTATTTTACAAGTTAATATACATATTCATATGAGATTTTGAGCATACAATATTTCCACCTCAAGGGATTTCAAAGGTTTTTAAATTGAGACTTGATCACTCTCAATTTTTTTATAGGGTCAATATTTATCCAAATGCCTCAACAAGAGGTCACACACACTTATCTATTTTCAAGTTATAGAGTAATTATATAAGATAGTTTTTTAGGTGTATAATTTATCTATTCTCTTTTCAAATTAAAATTTTCAAAATTTTAATATTTCAAATATGGACATTAACTACTTTCAATGGCATTATTGTAGGTTTTGTATTAAGGCATATTGCACAATCAAGCTTTAAAATAAAATACAAAGTGTGTAAACACACTTAGGTTTCCATATTATTTAATATAGTAATTTCACTTTATTATATCACTAAAATAAAATGGGGGCAAATTTGGACACTCAAAATTAGTCATTAAGTGCTTGATAATATTTTCTCTTGAAATATTTACCCTTACTTGGTCTATTTTCCATTTCATTAACTTGAAATCAATATGAGTATTCAATATTATAAAAAATGTCTTGAAACTACTCAGAACACCAGCTAAACATCCCTATTTTTCTTACAAAATCTTGTTAGACCAGTTCTAATAGTCTCTATCTTTCTAGGACATGACCACACTAGGTCAAATAGGGCTGCATTGTGACCTTGTCCACTAGTGTTGTCTTTTCCCCCATGCTCTAATGGTAACTTTTTAAAATTTATAAATTGAATTTTACCCCTACAATGATTTTAACAGGGTCAATTAATGTAAATATTTAAAATTTTCCTTTATATAAGCACATTAAGGCCTCTTATAGCATATCTAACAATCACTTAGAAATTATATTATGGACTAAGAAAAAATGCACTATTATTTACAAATTCATTTATGCTACACTTTAATTGTCACATACCAAGTATGAAGTCATTTTATTTTAGGTCAAGGGTACTCACTGTTAAACATCCAAATCCATATATCTAGTTGCATTCATATAACAAAAGTTAAGATTCACACACTCACTCTAGGAGGGATAATTACATTAACTTGAGAATCTTTTGGGATATGTAGGAAATAGATAGATTAAACAGGGTTTTTTTAGGATAACTCAGCGATTTTCCTAACCCTATTACATATTTTATCATTTGATCTCTATTTTGTTTATTGTGTAGGAGCTAGAGTTATATTTTATCAGTTTTCATGTGTCAAATTGACACACAATCAAATAATAATTACTCATAGATAAGCACATGCAATGAGATTGAAAAAATAGTCACACAGTCAACAAAGATGTAGCTATAGTCAAAATACAATAGCTAAGTATGTCCCTATCCTCCTAGTGTGGCCATTCCCCAACATAATTTATAGATTTATTTTTAGATGTGATAGTTCATATGTCTCTTAATCTAGTTCCATCCACAGTCAATATGCATAGTTAGTAAAAAATTAGATCCAAACTAAGTTTTCATATATTT
Source organism: Torreya grandis (assembly GCA_037957365.1). Taxonomy (NCBI): domain Eukaryota; kingdom Viridiplantae; phylum Streptophyta; class Pinopsida; order Cupressales; family Taxaceae; genus Torreya; species Torreya grandis. Next base: position 2,552,776 of record JARHVA010001630.1, on the reverse strand, counting down.
TATCAATTTACTATTTATATCTAATTTTTCATTTCATAAATTATTGTATTTCACTTTTAGATCTGTATATTATGTAGATATAAATTAGTTTTCAATAATTTATTTGTTATTATCATTTCATTGTTAATTAAAAAATAAATAAGTCAAGATAAAAGTTATTTTAGGATATGGAAATGACATGAAATTTAAAGTAGGAGAGATATTACATTATATCAAATTACAATTACATCAACCTAAAAAACAAAAAAAACACGTCTCCTCAATTGTTATAAGTACATCTATTGAGATGGGATTCGCCATTGCATAAAAAATCATCTATAAATTCATAAAATATAATAACATAAGAGATATATTGGAAACCATTATGGGTGATAAAACCCACTAAAAAACAACTAAGACTATATTCTTATAAGAAATGGATCAAGTTTTATTAAGGCACCAACACCATAGGTAACTCAACACCAAATCAGTAGCCTAAAACCTTTGATCACTTTTATACACATTTTTATCACTCAACTAAAAATTACCACCTTATTTTTCTCTTCTCACTCTTCTATCTCTCTCAAATAGCCTATTAGGCCTCTTCGCTCAACTAGCCCACTTCTTGGTAGATTTAGGTCATATATCCTTACTAATCACCTATATAATCACTATTATAAATTTATGAAATATTAAACAAACCTATATTATTATATTTAATCCATATACCTAGTTTCCAAACCTCTATATCATTCGTTCACTCCCTCAATTTTCTAACTAATCAAATAAGGCCTATTAGACCTTCTATTTATACTTGACTCTTGCTCTCACCCACATTGGTAAGACATAAACATATTAATACATTTATCACCATTAAAATAGTTAAAAAAACATATTTAATAAGTTTAAAAACCATTACATAGGTTGGTCACCACCCACAAGGACCAAAACCACCATTAGGCCTAATAGAGACTTAATGCAATTAGGCCTTCTCAAAGTACACATTTCACCTTGACCATATCGGAAAACTTTAAGGATACAAAAATTTATGAAAAAATTCAAAAATTCTTCAATTATACCATTTATAATCTCACCTTAAATCACCAACATAATTTATCTCATTTCACTCCTTGAACCACACCATTAGGTCTACTCACAATTAGGCTTTCACACTGCCATAAAGTCTATATTGAATATATAAATTATACAATAAAATTTACCACATAACCACATAAAAAAAACACATGTATATAGCCTCCATTACCTTATGTTAGTCACCTAGTCCATTATATTTCATCACATGGGTCAAAATACCTCAAACTAATCATTTTTATATGCTCACTCAAAACTGCACATAGGCTTCAAAACCCAATCAAGAAACTTTGACCTTTCTCACCTTTATATGAGTTTATCATGAATAAAAATGAATTAAAATGAACTTATGAGACCTATAAAATAATTTAATGTGCATTTTATTCTTCAAATCTATGCATAATGACTAAGGAACATCATTCTCACTCATAGACAAAAAACTACCTGTAGCCCGAAGAACAAAGTCATGAAAAATCAAGATTTATAACACATATGTGAAATTTTTTATGAAATTAAAAAGTGTTTATATGATATTTAAGCATTAATATAACATATTTAAATAGATACATTAGAAGTTTCAATATCAATATTGGTCTTACATACCAATCTCATGTCTTCACCCTACACAAACATCACTTTATCAGACAGGTCACTTTGAGAGATTTTTTTTGCTTATATATGAGCATATATATATATATATATATATATATATATATATATATATATATATATATATATATATATATATATATATATATATATTCAATTGATAAATGTTATATATGTCTTGAAAAATAACCTCATGCATTTGGATCCATCCCTAATCTCATTCTCACTTCTGCCTAGCTACCTATCTTCCTCATTGGTCCTATTTATCCATACGTCAACTTACATGACTATTTTAACACATTTAAGGTCTAAAACCTAATAATAAACTTACATGATAATAAAATACAAGTCTCACACATTATCCTCTAATATTTTTCATGCTTTGACCTGACCAACCTTCCCTACTACATAAAAAATTGAGAAATAAGGGTTTTTTTGTAGCTTCCACTCACTCTTCTAACAGATTAATGCCACCTAGAGAAACCTGAGAGAGTAATATACATGATAAAATCATCAAAATAGGTCATCCAATCCATTATAATCCATTTACAAAAAAATCTTTCATATCAAGTCATTATGAGGGTTTTAGGAGGGTTTAGATTGCCTTCCATTATTAGCAATCATTCATAAAGGATTGCCACTCAAATCTAAAAACAATGACAAGAGATTTAATTTAGGACCCTTCCAAATACCATAATATAATTTGATCGTCATGTAAATGTTTCACATTTTAACAAGAATAATAAAATCCTTCTCAGGTCTATAATACCTCATTCTGTGCACACAAAAAACCTCAACACTAATTTTCATGATTTTTCCTTCAGAATTTGACTTCAAACTTGGTCAAAAAACTTGATAAAACATATCACACCTTTGAAAATTATATTAATAGCTCTAACACCTTGGTAAATAAACTTGACCCCTCATTAGGCCACACTGAAATTGTCAATCATACTCAGACCTTAAACACACCTTAAAACCTCTTGTACTATTATCAAAACCTCAATATCATGTCATAAAACCTCATAACTTTCTCACACACTTCCACACATCTTCTTACAAGCCTTAGTCTACTCACCTCATCATGCTACCAAGCCTATGCCTTCTCATGATGTCTCTTCATACAAAAACCAAGCCAAGAATTGACCTAAAAACCTCTTCAAAAATATTATATACCTTATACACATGTTTACATATTTTTAAAAATATTCTAACATGATCTACCAATGATTTACATTCTTGATAACACCTCAAGACTCCTCATTAGGTCAGATAGAGTCTAGGACTAGTCTGGTTACATGCTTAAGCTTAAGACCATGCCCTTAAAAGTTTACCTTGAAACATTGTTAAGTGTTTTAACACTTAATATGCATGATTTAGAATCATTAAAAATCCACTCATACCTATTTTTATCGATAATACCAGACCACCAGCTTTACACACATGTTCATGATATGTCAATGATCCTTAAGACTAGTGCTCAAAAGTATGCTTACTTTGACATGTCATCAACCTCAGAAGAATTACTAGGTTTCCTTAAAATTATATCTCAACATAGATAAAATAGGTTTCCTTCAAATTATATTTTATCACTTGGTCACTTGGTTTCCTTATTGCATACCACAATATTGTACCAAGACCTTATGTAGATCTCAAAGACTTGATAGATCATGCTTAAGCCATCATGATCACATACCACACATCTTCATAATAAAATATATATGGAATTAATGATACTCATAAACCTTTGACATAAATGACAATATTAATGTAATTATACCAACAACATGAACACACCTTAACAAATTCCCCCTTTGGAATTGATGGCAAACACTCAAACACAGCTGATCATTCTCATCTCTCCAAGCTATATCTTATTCAAAATGGTCTTTTCCCCAATCTAATATTTTTCCCCCTTTTACATTAATGACAAAGTTTCATCTCTAACAATATTACCATCTGATCCTTAGACCTGAAACAACACACCTTTTTCTCTCCAAACAAGATCATTCTCTCTTTTTATCAATAACTCAACATAGATTAGGCTCACAACCAATTGAATTCATGAATAAATTGATCTTTCAAAAATTATCATGAATGTTGTAGAAACCTAAATTTAGCCACCAATAACCTCTAATTAGGCTTTTGGCCAATTTCCACCCAAAATGCAAAATTTGGCCTAAACACTAAAACATGCTAAATGATGTAAAGCTGACATATTCAAGTGCTAATTTTGGCCAGGGTATCCCTTAATGGGGCAATGCAATTTATGGGCTAACTAACTTTGATCAGTTCATTTTGAGTCAAAATGCCAATTTCGCACTTAGGTGCTCAGGATTGCTATTTTATATCAAATCTCTTGCATCAAGACATGTGCCTTTATTATTTGCTATTGGTAACATCAATATAGATCCAATGCATCTGACATTGACTTCCAATTCCAATCTAGTCAAATTTTGGACCAATAACAAGGTATTCTAATCAATTTGAGTAATTTTTTCACAAAGTGCTTAAACATGCTTAAGAGATAATTAAACCGGATTATAGCCTAATCAAAATTCCATTGAAACTTGTTGAACACTTATTTTTGGAAATGAATATTGAATATTTGCATCATTAGGTGACTTCATTTTTTGGGAAGATATCCCTAGTCCATAAATGCCATAAATATTAGGATTCATGCCTCCCATGCCTCATCAAATCCCTCCATGCCTCTTAACTTCTCCTCTATCATAAATATTGATGAGCCTATTTATCAACTTAATTCCAAAAAAATGAATTAATCCTCAACCACACATCTTCATCTTAGGATGGATGGTTCATGTTGATTCTAGACATTTTCAAAAATCTATAAATAGAGAGACCATGAACATCTTTTCTAAGTCTTGATAATGCAAGTTTATAATGCAAAAATGATTCCAAAATCCATTGAAACTAGTGTTATCATGCCAAATTGATTCCAAGCCAAGCCAAGCCACAAGACAAAGGTGCCAAGGAGAGATGGAGGTAGCCAAGCTTCCATTGCCAAGGACTTCATGAGCACAAATCGAGCAAGCCACTACAAAAAGAATTTTAAAGCATCTAAGGGGGATAAAACAAGGTTTATTTTGAATTTTAGTTGTGTGTTTGATTCATGTTTGTTAACTAAGCTCTCCCTAGTGTCTAGGCCTAGAGATGTTATGCTAGTTAGTGTATTTATTTCAATTTGTTTTCATTTTGAAACTAACACCATACTAACCATCTTCTCTTGAGTCAAATTCTTAGATCACATATGGCATGCCTAGTGGGACAAGATGCATCCCACACATGAAGAAGATCATTATGCAACTTTAAAATCTTCATTTGGATCATTAAAACTCTTGCAATTTAATTTTCTAACTTTGTTTTACCATTTTTCTTTGCCACAGGTTTGTATAGTAACCAACGTCGGTTAATAAAACTGTCATCAATTGGATCACTATCATCAGTCACTATTGGTATAATTGATGTTGGTTAGATAATCATCATTGGTTAGTAAGTGTAACCATCATCAGTTATATAACTGACGTCAGTCACTATGTTTTTCTTAAAACACAAACTCGAGAACTCCTTTTTTAAGTTCATTATTTCAAACCCAAAATAGCTTCAAGGCTAAAGGACATGTTAATGTTTTTGTTGCAAGACCAAGCTTGACATTTGCTAAAAACATGTTTAGATCACCTTTTGAATGCTTAAAAATGAATTAGGAACATTATTTTGGTGCTTAAAGTAACATTTAAAGTGCTTAAATAAGTGTTTTTAGCATTAGTTTTCAAAGTTACAACTAAGACCAAGGGGTCAAATGAACACCACCTCATTTTTTGAATTTGGGCTTAAAATTGAACACACTTTTTGTCTTCAATAGTTATTCAATATAGTTTTTTTTTATCAAAGAGAGGGGTGTTGCATATATTCTCTTTCATTTGTCCCCTTTAGGGAGCCCTTGGAATCAAAAGTGTCATTCTTATTGCAAATAGCCTAGTCCAAGGATTAGAAAGAAAGTCATCTAAAACACTCCCCAAAAACTCATCAAAGTTTGGGTGACCTTGAAAATGACCTTAAAGTCTTTATATTTTCATGATTTCTTTATTTTTATGCAAACTTGGCTTGTGAGTGGGACTTCATCACCTCCTACGAGTTCTTTAGGGAAGCTTTGACTTGAGGTTTCACCTCCCAGCATTTCCTTCATTTGGCTCCTAATTGGAGTTGTACACGGGATTAGTGGCACTTTGGACATCGCACTATAATGAGTGAATAGCAGGATGTAGTGGTTTCAAAAAATATTAGACCTTTTTTCAACAAGCCAAGTGATACAGACCCAAAATCTATGTTTTTCTTTTGCATTGTTTGGCATGAAAATCATTGTGCAATTGATTCCCCTAGAATGTTTAGAATTTTTTTAGATCTTAGATAAATCCCCACTTGCCATGAAAGGATTATTGGTATAAGGTATGCCTCAAGTTCCATGTCATATTACTATCATTTGAGATAAGGGGGGTGTAGAAACCCTACTATATAATGCACATTTACTTTTGGATGAACACTTAAAATCCTCTCAGATGACATATATAGATGGATTCTAGTAATATCAAGAAACCTTGTCAGTTTAGAGTCTAAGGGAAATTAATCAGTTGAGTTTTGTCCTAGATTAAAATCTTGTTTAGAGTCAAAATTTGGTGTAAAAAAGAAATTCAAACCAAAACACATGGTCCTCATTTTCCTTTGAACAAAGAGGTATTATGCTGCCCACATGAGATCATCAATTTGCCTTGTTTAAAAGTTCATCAAAAGCTTGGGAGTCATATCATCCATTTTGGCACAATTATGCTACCCAATTGAGCCTAGAACTTTATCAAAGTTGTTTAAGTCTTTCACTTATAATCGAAATTCAAAATTGCACCTTTATAAGTTCATAGGGTTGATGTGTTAAGTGGTTTCACCATTTGCACTAATCCTGAGGGAACTTAGGTTTAATTTCCAATTTGGGTTGAAGGTCGTTTAATACTCATAATAATTATCATAACTTGATAGACTTAATCCATTTTTTGCTAAACACTTGCACTTTGATTTTATGCACCATAAAAAAATTTGAGTCAAGAAAAGTAGTGTTATGCCATCAAAATTATGGGAAACTATCTTTTCCTTAGAATTTTTTTTAAAACAAACTTTTTTGTCACACCTTTTGGGTAGTGTAGATTTATTACACTACCCAAAACATTTAAAATATTGTTTCATAGACCCTGTTGGATAGATTTCAAATTTGTCCCTACATTTTTAGACCAATCTAAGTGTACTTTTGTCTAGCATAGTTACACTATTCACTTTTGTCTAGCTTATTTTTCAAAATAACCAAGTTTCATACCATTATTTATGAGAAAATAAACTATCTCTAAAGTGCATTTTATTTCATACCTTATACCTAGTTGATCAAGTTCATGTCCAAGAATCAAATGCCTAGTGTTTGTTAGAAGTGTTTCAAATCTGTTAGATTATAACTTTCATCTATTTCAAAGTCTAGCCTTTGATGTCATTTGGCCAAGATTCTCAACACATGCCTTTTTTGAGTCTATATTTTGACGTTGTATTTGACCAAAAGACCTAGCAATTTTTAAATTCTTAGATTAGACTGATTTGAAACACTTCAACCTTAGAGTTTGGCATTTCAATTTTTGGTCCATTTACTTGTTTATCTTTATGTGAACAGTGAAATGTTAGATACTTCATGCTAGCTTATTTCCTCACAAATCTTTGCATAAACATTTTGATCCTTTTGATGAATCTAGACAAAGTTAGAAATCATCTATTTTATATTTTATCCTTTTTAGAGTTTGTATAACTCTTTGACCTTTTATTGTAAAGCATTGACTATGGATCCCAACATGTATTCTGACACTCGTAGTGGACTCATGTACAATCCAGGGATTAGTATTGTAGCTGCATAGGAAGGAATGGTACAAGACTCTACATAGATAATATTGCTTATGAGATGGATTCTTATCCCTCTTATAATACTAAATTAGGGGCACATATCTAAGATCCCTTAACTAAATATTTGGTTAACACACCACCTTATTTAGAATAAGACCAAGAACAAACCACACAATACCTAGCTACCATACCCACAATGGATGAGCCAGTTCTTCAATAGTCATATTATACTAATACGACTTCCATGTATGATCCATTTTTTATTTAGTGACATTTTTTAGAGAACAAAGATGAGATTTTGGTTAGAGTCATAGAGGTAGAGGCCAAGTTTCCAATAGAATTCCCCATGAAAATTTACCAAGCCTAGTAAGAGTGCTCCATAATATCATTTATGGTCAATAGGATTATTTTAGCAATCCTATGGCTCTAGTCCAAACAAAGTATCAAGACCCTAATATATCTAATCAAGGAAAAAACATCATGGAAGACCACTTTAACCAAATACAGACATCATATCAAACCTACATGAATATAGCATGTAATTTTAATCAGATGAACATGATGAGCAAACATCTTATTGACTTAGTTCCTTTAATAGGAGTGTTGATAGAGTTAACTGGACAATAAAATTTGAGATTTGACGCATTAATTCAAACTAATTTGATAGATAACTTGTGCATATGCCCATTATTGAAGAAGTGTCTTCAGCCTCTATGCAAAATAATGAGCAAAATATAGTGGACAATGTGCAAATAACATCCAATCCTAATCAAAGTGGTACTAATACACAAATAACTAGCCAACAACATGTGCCTATAGTAAATTCCATGAGTGGATCATCATACTAGGGAGTAAAAGTTTTTACATCCCAACCTCAATTAACTGCTTCCTCAAGTGTACAACCTATGGGATTAGGTAGTCAAACAATGGCCAACGTCATACCTCAATGATAGAATGTGATGAATCCTACTCCTCCTCAACAAGTAATTAGTATTTCACAATAGTAGGCACAATCTAGTGTACCAATGCAATTGAGGACAAATACATTACCACTTCAATCAGGGTCAACTAATGTTCCACCTCACCAGGTAATGACAAACATACCTCTTCAGTCACAGACTAATATGTTAATCTAAAACCAAGCAATGACTAGTCAATAATATGCAAATATTAGTCATTAATAGATGCCAAATCTATAACCTATTTTCACTTCCCCATAGGGATTCATGCAACAAGGATGCTCCCATGTTTCTCAAGTACCTACTAGACAACCATTGGTTCAAAATGTACCACGAATTTAGAGAAAAGATCTTGGTCCACAAGTTTATACTCAACAACAAAGTTTGATTAGTCAGTAGCATGTCCCTTTTCAACCACAATAGGCATAGTATAGTTATATCCCTTTATCCAAATCAAAAAATCCTCCAAGTCAAACCTTTATCACCAACCTAAACTAGAATATCACACAACTAAATGTGCAATTTCAATTACATCCTAATCCACATATGCATATTTCTGGTCCATTCCCCAACCAAACCAATATACCCTAATAGGTATCTCCATCATACCCTAGTCAAAGTGTCCCACTTGTGACCTCCCAACCATCTACCCAAACTAATATTCTCCCTCAAACCAATGTTCCTTCTAGTTTCCTATCCCAAGAATTGCAATAGACGAAGGATGTAATTACCACCATTCAGGTTGGAAAACTAACTAAAAAGTTTAAATTGGATGATGTGTGTTCTTATCCATTCAACATGAAGTATTTTCTAATACCATTTCCTCCAGGATACAGACCACCAAAATTAAACAAATACAAAGGGAAAGGTGACCCTGACACCCATTTAATTGAATTCTTTATTGCATGTCAACCAATGGCATATAACAACATATACCTTTTGCTATTATTTCAAAGGAGCTTGGATAGACAAGCCTTGGATTGGTTTTTAAAATTTCCCAAAAATTTAGTAACAAATTTTGATGATCTTTCTGATAAGTTTATGTAGCACTTTTCCTATAATCTCGATCATGAGATTTCATTAATGGACTTAGCGTAAGTAAAGCAAAAATATGGTGAGAGTTTTTCAAGTTATCTATAATGATTGAGAGACCTTTCAAGCCATTTCACCCATAGTTTACTAGATAAACAATTAGCCACTGTGTTAACTAAAAATTTGCATAGTGAGATAACTTATCATCTGGAACTACAATGTGCACATACTTTCAAATATATCATTGATAAAGGTTTTTTGATTGAGTGGGTGCTCATCAATAAAGGAGTCATAAAGCTTTATTCAACTAATCAAAATCAAGGTACCAATCAGGGAAATGGCCAACATCAACATCCCATTCAAATAAAAGCATCACAACTGGCACAAGCCAATAACCAAGAAAGACTGAAGCAATTAAACCACAATAGGAATTTTGTGGGAAATGGAGTAACTGAATCTCGTCATGTCTAAATGGTGTAAATGTCATTTACACCACCTTTTTAGCTTAATTCTACCCACAAACCTCTCCAACCAATATCATAAGCACAACAACCAAGACCTACACAACAAATACATCAGCCTTTACCATTACAAACCCCTCCTCCTAGGATAACCATGCCTGCACATTAAGTCTTTAGTGACCTGGGAGAACCTATTGAGTATGTATTTCATAAGATTGTTACCACTAATCTAATTAAATGGCCTATACCAAAGCATTATCCACAAGACATCCCTTATCCTGATTAGTACTATAAAATTAATTATGTGACTATCATCAGGTCAACGAGCATAATCTATGAAGATGTGTCTAAATTAAGAATTTAATTGAGAATATGCTGGAGAATGGGGAGATAATATTGGATAATGGTGATTCCACTTCCAATAAAAATATTGATATTTATTAGAACCCCTTTCCATGACATAATAATCATCAACAACAAAATAATTAGCAACAACAACAATAATGACTAGTGTAGCAATAAAATCAATAGTATCAAAATCAAAGGCTAAACCAGTAGAATCAACAAAATCAGCCACATAAGCCATAATGATAGAATAATGGATAAAACCAAGGTCAGAACAATAATAACTAACAAACCTACCATGTAGTTTCACATGACTACAATAGACTTATAGGTCATATTATAGGGGGTAGTGTTAATACCATCTCCATTAATCCTAGACCAAACACTAATCAGCCTAGACCATTGCTAAACAATAACATTCAACCAAACTACATGGATAATCCTTATTTGACCTAGGAGTGCATATAGGCAAACTAATAAACTATGAATTACCCTTTTGGACCTTATATCAATAACTCATCCTTGCCACATGACCAAATATGAGTGCACTGGTAACTAAGACTTATCTTATCTAGTCACACACCATTCCCAATATTTATTAGCAATAATGGTCTAGTATTTAATATTGATTATGAAATCATAACTTGGAGGTCAAATATTACTATCCCAAGCCCACAACCATCGACCTCTTTACCTATTATCTAACCAACTGTTCAGCCTTAGAATAAACCATTCAATATTGACCAAGATAAGAAGTTTGATATTATAGAACAATTGTAGAAGACACTTGCACAAATTTATATTTTAGATTTGTTACAAACGTCATTAATCCACAAGAACATATTGAATGAGTTTTTAAACCAATCCACTATTGCAAGTTATATATCTCTTGATAAATTTCAAGCTTTGGTTGGACACCTAACTCTAGCCCAACAAGTCATATTCAACCAAAGCGATATGTCTTCCCTTGGCCCACTCCATAATAACCCATTGTCTATAGAATTTTATATAAAGTGACATAAAGTGAAATGTGTCCTTATAGACAATGGATCAGGCCTCAACATAGTGTCTCTAAAGCTCATCAAGCTTTTTGGGTACATAATGGCAGATCTCTAATTAGAAATAATAACCATCAAAGCCTATGATAATCGAGAAATAGAATCACAAGGCACCATTATTTTGATAGTTATCATTATGCCTTTAACCCATGATATAATTTTTCATGTGCTTGATCTTGAGTTATAATAGTATATTCTTCTAGGCAGGCCATGGTTACATGAGATTCATGTAGTCCCATCAATGCTGCACCAATGTATAACATTTTCCCACTCAGGGATGGAAGTGAATATTCTAGGAGATTTACACCCATATGAACACTACAAACATATTGAGGCCAAATTTAAAAGCTACAATTATTAGTACCACATGAATCCAAGTTTCAAGTAGGATAAAGGAAAGGCTATACTTATTTATCCTTCACTAGATAATTTTATAGATCCTAATACCTTGGATTCCCTTTCCCACATAGTGATTCTTGAAGCGTCTAATCATTTCACCATTTTAGATAATGGACCAAGAGAGTATGTGACCCATGATACATTTCATATTTCTAATCTTCCTTAGAATAAAAAAACCTTTGGGTGACCTAAAGTCACCCTACATATGCATTGGTAATAAAATAACAAAGATAAGGGACCTGTACATTTGTAGCAACATCTGGCCTAGAACCTGACCCTCTTAAAGGGGATGAATCATGGTTATATTATAACCACCAAGCTAATTTTTATAAAAGTACAAAGTATCCTATTCCTAATAGGATCATGGAGCATCACAATTATGAAGGAAGAGGCCTGAAATTAAATCAACAAGGAACCATCTAGCCAATTTTCATGACTAAGTATGAAAGACCTTATGGATTTGGATTTAAATTGTCTAGGGGTGACCCCACATAAATTATTCAAACTCTATCACCAATGACTAGTGATGATGATGATGCCGATAGTGAAGTAGAGTCTGATCATAGCCTCACCTTTGATGACCTAGCCAAAATGAACCTGTTTGATAATAATACCATTTATACCATAACCTTGGTCATTTATCACAACCCATTTCCATTATATTATCCCCAACTGATAGATTGGGACTAAAAATAATCCAAACTACCAATTGATGAGTTCTAGAATGATGAGGCATTCTGTGACTTCTTAGGCCTTAGATAATGTTCTATTGGGAGATCACAAGTTAGGATTCTCAATTACATTAGATCTTATAGCCTATTTTGGAGAGCGGGTGAACACCCTTAGCCAAAAATAAATAAGTAAAATATTGAGGTCCCAAAGTGAAAACCTCTTTGAGGTTCTTTCTGACCAAGGAAAAATTAAATATAAAGGCTAGTCTAGTGGTGAAAACCTATTTTAGGTGCCATTAGATGATGATGTTTATTCTTATTTGAATTTAGATCAAGAGACCACCAATGATGAACTTGCCTATAGATCCGAGTTCAATTTTGCATAACAAGTATTCAATCAAATTCTTCAAAAAATTATAACTTTTTTTTGTCACATGGCTAGATCTCCCATTAGGGGACTTAGATTCATCATGCCTAGGATAATTTAAAGAGTAAGTCCTAGCAGAGGACCCTATCATTGTCCAGTAGTTTAAGTCATTGCCTACTATCCTAGAAGATAGTTTGACCCTTCTAGTCAAATATACAATAAAGGTAAACATCAAGACTCTATCATAACTAAAATGGATAAAATTAGATACATCTCTCACTAAGGAGGAACATGAAGTCTTTACAGCTCTATTGAGATAATTTGTAGATATCTTTGCATGGGCCTATTCTGACATGCCAAGTTTGGACCCCACCTTGGTTCTGTACCACCTTGTGGTTAATCTTGATGCCAAACCAGTAAAACAAAAGCTACATAAGATGCATCTTTGCATTGCTATATTGGTAAACAAAGAGTTAGAAAAAATCTTAGAATCAGGATTTATTTGATCTATTGACTACTCAAAATGGATCTTTAATGTAGTACCTATTAGTAAAAATCTTGAAGGGATCAAAATCTATACTGATTTTTGAGACATCAATAAAGCTTGTCCTAAAGACGATTTTTCATTTCCTAATATCAACATGATCTTTGACTCCATGGTAGGTTATGAAATGCTTTAACTCATAGATGGCTTTTCAAGATATAACCAGATTAAAATAGCACTTAAAGACCAACATAAAATAATGTTCACCACTCCATGGGGATTATTTTGTTATCAAGTAATGCCATTTAGCTTTAATAATTCTAGAGCTACATATCAAAGGGCCATTACTATCATATTCCATGATATGATTCATGATATTATTGAATACTATGTCGATGACATATTAGGAAATGCCAAAACTAAGGTCGACCATCCAACAGTGTTGTGTAAGATATTTGAAAGATTACGGGAGTACAAAGTTAGACTAAATATAAAGAAATGTGTGTTTGGCATAACCTCAGGTAAATTAATTGGCTTCATCATGTCTCACAAAGGTATTGAAGTTGATTGAGCTAAATTCCATGCTATAACTAAGATGCCACCATCAACCAATTTAAAGCAACTTTATAGTTTATAGGGTAAGATCCAATCAATCTAACGCTTCATATCTCAGTTAGTAGACAAGTGCCACCTATTTACACACCTTCTAAAGAAGGGAGTTGTATTTCACTGGGATGATCACTACCAAACAACTTTTCAACAACTCAAAGACTATCTTGTTAATACACCTATTTTATTACCTCCTATGCTAGGAAAGCCATTCTTGTTATCCTATTAGCTACTGACCATGATCTAGGGGCACTCTTGGATCAACATGATGAAAAGGAAAAAGAACATGTCATTTAGTACCTAAGTTGTACCTTGGTCACATATGCAGATAACTCTACACCTATTAAAAAAGCTTATCTGGCCATGGTCTTCATAGCTTAGAAGTTGCATCATTACATGTTGAATAATAAGAACATGGTCATTTCAAAAGTAGATCCACTCAAGTATCTACTATCTAAAACAACTTTGCAATGTAAAAAGGCTAAATGGATCATGCTTCTCAGTGAGTTTGGCATAGAGTATGTCAATCAAAAGGCCATCAAGGGACAAGTTCTTATAGATTAACTTGATGATGCACCTCTCATAGACACACAACCACTCACATTTTAATTTCTTGATGAATCCATAATGACCATCCTTGACACACCCCTTGAGGAGTAGCCCTAGAAGCTATATTTTGATGGTTCATTTACTACACATGGATTTAGGGTAGGCCTATTATTTATTACACCATAGGGGGATGTAATCACTAAATCATTCAGAATCAACTTTCCTTATACAAACAACATGGTTGAGTATGAAGCACTTATTGTAGGACTTCGATAGGTAGTGCATTGGAACATATCTCATCTCCAAGTTTATGATAATTCTCAATTAATCATCAATCAGGTCATAGATCATTTTCAAACCAAAGATGACAAGTTGGTTCCATATAAAGCCATGGTCGACACTTTTAAGCAACAAATTACCAACATTCAATTTGATCACATACCAAGGACTAGTAATAGAACTATAGATGACATGGATACTATTGGCTCTCTAATTCAACAAACAGATAAATCTAGAGAGTATCAATTCCTCATCAAGAATTTGTTAGCACCAGCTCATGAACCTTCAACCATTATAATGATTTGTGATATTATTGGTCCTAATTCTATCTAGTATTCAAACCTTTAAAACTACCTTCATGACCAAGTTCTACCACCTAACCTATCTCAAAAACAAACCAAAGCCTGCATTCATCATTCCACTCATTATACTCTACATGGATCCACCCTTTACCATCATCATTTTAATGGAACTCTACTTTGTTCCTTAACTTTGGTAGAGTCTACACTAGTATTAAGAGAAGTTTAAAAAGGGGTATGTGGAGCTCATTCTAATGGGGTAGTCCTATCCAAAAATCTCTTGTGTTCTAGTTATTATTGGCCCATGATGGACACAGATGTCATTGAATATGTAAAAAAGTGTGACAAATGTCAATGACATGCTAATTTGATTCATGCCCCAGCCAAAACTCTAAAACTAATGTTGAGACCATGGCCATTTTCTACATGGGGACTTGACCTCATTGGGAAGATCAACCCCACATCATCTGACAACCATAAACATATCCTCACCACCACCGAGTATTTCAATAAGTGGTTTAAAGATATACGTCTCACTTACATGATTGGAAAGTAAGTTTTCAAATTCATCTTCAACCATCTGATTTGCTATTATGGTATCCCCTCTAACATTATATTTGATAATAGAGGATCATTCAAGAACAAGGATTTAGAATAGCTATGTGCCGAATATAACATCACACAACATTTTTATACATCATATTACCCTCAAGGTAATGGCTAAGCTAAAGCATTGAGTAAAACCATTTTCAATATTCTCAAAAATATTGTTCATGATGTCGATTATGATTGGTACTTTTAGATATTCCCTACCCTTTGGGCATACCATACCAATCATCATACCCCCACAAGAGCCACTCCGTACTCACTTTTTTATGGTACTGAAGCCATCCTTCCCATTGAGGTCAAATTTCCTTCACTATGCATCTCTTTCAAGCATGTCCTAGATGATCATTACTATTGAGTAGCTTACCTACAAGAGCTAGACCTACTTGATGAAAAATGCACAATTATGCTCAATAATATTCAAGCATATCAAAATTGACTCAAAGGCCACTATAATAAACATGTTAAGTATAGAACATTTGAACTTGGTGATCTTGTTCTTAAAGAAAACTAAAAGAATACCATGGTTGAGAAGAGGCATAAAGGAAAATTCAAACCAAACTAGATAAGGCCTTTCATCATTATTGTAGATTATGGATCAAGAGCATACATGCTTGCCACACCAGATGGAGATGAACTTCTTGAGTTGATGAATATTATTCATCTCAAGTAGTACTATGCTTTAGTGTTAAGACATATTGTTTGTAAGGACCATTTCAATTATGCCATTTTATCACTATTTTTCTTTGTACAAATGTCTTTCTTATCTATTCTCTTAGTCATATCCACTTTATCTTTCTGACCTTTTGACCCAGTGTGTTTTAAGCCTAACCCATTTGACCTTGGTTTTTTTCCATTTATTACGCATTTTTAGTATCAAGGAATCTAATAAATTTCATTAGTTAATTCAAGGAATTTAGATAAAAATCATATTTTAGAGCAGTGTGACAAAAATTTTAGTAGTTTCATCCTTCATTTGTTATTCCTTTATTATCACCAATCTTGTTATTAATTATAACCACATTTGGGAAAATTAGTACCATTGAGCCATACCATTGTGTCCTAATTATAACCACCTATGGGCAAACTAGGGGAAGCCTTTGTTTCTTGAGCCTTGACATACCAACTATCCAATTCCTATGTCATACTTTGTCTTTTTACCATCTATGTTTGTTTTGTTTGAATTGACTACAACACTAGTCAACTTCCTCTGTTGTAGGTCAGAATTATAGTGACTAAAGGTCCTACTCTGGGACTATGTAGGTAGTGCTCACTATTTTTTAAAGTCTGCTCAATCACCCTTCCTACCATGCTCTTGCCATTTTGCAATCAACCTAAGCCATGCTCTCATTATTTTGTGAGCAACCTAAGCCATGCTCTCACCATTTTATGAGCAACCTAAGTTTGAACACCTTCACCATTTTGTGAGCTTGAACTATTTAGTGTCTCATCATTCTCAATTGAGTTGAGATACTCCATAACAATTCCAAAAAAAATTGATAAATCATTAGAAGAGAATAAAAACATTGACCACTTCTCTGCCTTAAAGATTCTGGAAAACCTTACTAAGTTACAAGAAAATTACTTATCACTTAGTTTCCCCATCATTTTTGGCCTTTTCTCTCACACACTTTCCATTTTTCAATACCATTCCTCTTCTTCTATCACATCCATTCTATTTATTTTCCTTAGTTATCACATTCTTCCCATTCCCTGGGAGAACTACATTTGTCCTAAAGTTTTTTAATGGATATTACATCCATAGAACTATGTAGGTAGCATCCACTTGCCTAGTGCATATGGAGACAACTTGAACACCCCCTTATTTTTATTCTATTCCTCCATTTTATTCACTTATTTAGCTATCACATATTTTTTAGGGGTAATGTTCATATGGTTTCTATTGCATTGTTTATTTTTTTATTTCTACTTATTTTATTTTTTTGACTACCTATTTGTTTGCTTTCAACACTATTGCCTTGATTTAGTTTATGTGTGTTCATTGGGTGATTCCTTTCCCACACTTACACTTTAATCCATCCATATTCATATGTTTACATTGACATCATGGTTTTTATCATTTGTGCATTATTTTCTATTGAGTATTAGATTACAGGAGTCAGTCCTTATGCATATTTCAGCTAAGTCCTCATGATGTTATATCATGATGACTAACAACATGTGCTACAACAAACCTAAGTTTTAAGAAGTCTATTCAATAATGGTGGTATCAACTTTTCTTCATCACCGACATCTCGATTCAATCCCAATCATATCTCAAATAGAGTAATTAAGAACAAAATAATTTCAACCTTTATTAGTTCAGATGATCATCTCCCTACTAGTAGGTTGTTCCAATTCATCAGTACCCTCTATTTTAAGTTATCATCATCCTCAACTAATTTTTATCATGTTTGCCATAATTGGGGTTCAATGATTATAACTACCATCTCACCTGCATTTCTCAATGATTATAACCACCTTTGGGAAAATCATTGTGTTGTCACCACTTTACTTTTTCTACCCATATAAGGGAATGTTGTTATCTTGTTTTTCTATCCTAACTAGGGAAACTCCATCTTCTCAATGCTTATAACAACCTTTAGGCAAATCATTGTGTTATCATACCATGTTTCCACTATTGGGGTATAATGCCTATAACTGCCTTTGGGCAAACCATTATACACCATCCCACTTAAATTATTAGTGATTTTGACTACTTTTTCAATATCATTATGTTTTCACCCCATCATCTTTCCTTTCTTTGGTTCCCTTATTTTGCTTCTTTCTTTTTGAGGGACCGTTTTCTGACCTATTTGTGCCAACCATTCCCTCGAGGGGGCATCATACAGTTAATTTATCATCATTTTAGTTGTAGGCATACAGGACCTTTTCATTATTTGAGAAGATGTTACTATGATTATAGCTTACAACACCTTCCCAAATAGGGGCAAACTATAGACACCTAAATCTAGCCACCAATAACCCCCAATCATGATTGTGGCCAATTTCCACCCAAAATACACAATTTGGCCTACAAACACTAAAACATGCTAAATTATGTAAAGTTAACATATTAAATGCTGATTTTGGCTAGGGTATCCCTAAATAAGGTAATGTAATTTATGGGCCAGCTAACTTTGATTAGTTCATTTCGAGTCAAAATGCTAATTTTGTACCTAAGTGCTTTGGATTGCTATTTACTATCAAATATCTTGCACAAGACATGTGCCTTTGTTATTTTATATTGGTAACATCCTAAATTAGAATACATATCTAATGCAACTGAAATTAACTTCCAATTCTAACCCAGTCAAATTTTGGACCAATAACAAGATATTCTAATCAATTTGAGTAATTTGTGCACAAAGTGCTTAAATATTCTTAAGATGTAATTAAACTAAATTATATCTTAATCAAGAATTCCATAGAAACTTGTTTAATAATTATTTTTAGAAATGAATATTGAATATCTACATCATCAGGTGACTTCATTTCTTAGGAAGACATCCCTAGCCATAAATGCCACAAATATCAGGATTCATGCCTCCCATGTCTCATCAAAGCCCTCCATGAATCTTATTTTCTCCTCTATCACAAATATTTATGAGATTATTTATCAAATTAATTCCAAAAAATTTAATTAATGTTCAAACACATATCTTCATCTCAAGATGGATGGTTTAGGTTGATTATAGACATTCTCAAAAATCTATAAATAGAGAGGCCATGAACATCATTTATAAGTCTTGATAATTCAAATTTATAATGCAAAAATGATTCCAAAATCTATTCAAAATTTTATAATTCCAAATTTATTCCAATCCAAGCCACAAGCCAAAGGTGCCAAGGAGAGATGGAGGTAGCCAAGCTTCCATTGCCAAGGACTTCATGAGCACAAACCAAGCAAGCCACTACAAAAAACATTTTGGAGCATCCAAAGGAGGTAAAAAAAGGTTTATTTTACATTTTATTTATGTATTTTATTCATTTTTATTAACTAATCTCTCCCTAGTGTCTAGGCCTAGAGATGTTTTGCTAGTTAGTGTGTTTCTTTCATTTTTTTTTCATTTTGAAACTAGCACCATACTAACCGTCCTCTCTTGAGTCAAACTCTTAGATCACAAATGTGACTTGGTTTAATGAAATAATAATACAAATTATATATACCTCATATATTTAAATCACACTTATAACATACTATTGACTGATATTTGAATCTAAAATAAATAATACAAATCTCTCTATAAGACCAAGCATCCTTCATCCTTCTACTTACTAGTTGAGTGTCTCTATGAAGCTTAGTAGAGTCACCTCTTCTCAAGGGTAATAAAAAAATATAAAATTAGGAGATTAAAATATGTCCATGCCCTTACTTGATTGATCTTTCTTCATGATCCTCTTAGGCTTGAATATCCCTTTTGGCTTGACCTCTTCAATCTCCATTTGAACAATATTTTGACTTGGTTTATTTGTCTTGACTCCTTCATCCACAATATGAGCTAATAGGGAGAATTATTGGCACTCCTTTTTATCTAAACTATGATACACAATGGTAAATAGTCCACTTGTAATTATAGACTTGTCATTATTTACCTTAGCTACTTTTGGTTTCCACTCACTATCTTATCTTCTTTCTTGCACTCTAGGGGCCTCAACTTTGTTGTTTTGATTTGAGAATCCATGCTTACATAACTTTGAAATATGACTAACCTTTTGGAAATTAAAACTCACTATTATTTTTTATGGAAACACACCATGACCCATACCTCTTGACTAATGACTTTCCTTATATTTCCATGCATATACATTCTTGGAGGGCCTTCTACAATGCCTTGTTCTATGACTAAATTGGTTACATGAAAAACAATAAAAATTAAAATGATAAACATAACTTATAGTATAAGGTTACCTAATATGATTAGTATTAATTATACCATTACCATCATTCTTTTATTGACCATTGACCTTCTTGATCACATTAGTGTCCTTTTTTTGGTCTCTATTGAAACCAAGACCTATTTTGTCATTAGCAGTCTTTTTACTACTTAGGATGTTGTTTAGATCATTGGTACTATTTTAAAACTTCATGAAAGACTTAACCTTAATTTATGACTAATCTAACATAGATATCAAGGAATCCACTTCAGTTACATACCTTGCACATTCTTAGTCTTTAACATTTAGGCTTGCAGCCATAATCTCAATTTGAGTCTCCGCTTGTTTGACTATTTCTTTTTGTTCCTAAGAGTTGTTTCTCAATATAAATTTAAAAAAATTGATTTTTTTCTCATAGTATTTTATATGATACCTTATCAAATTATTATTTTTATTCACCATCTTCATTTCTTCTAGATCATTCATCAATTCAACCTCAAATTCCACTGCATCTTCTTCTTCATCTAAATCACCAACAATACCTCTAATCCATATGGAATCTTCTTGATTTGAACAACTTAATTAATTATCCAAAAAGATAAATTCATTGAAATCAAGACCATCACCTTCATGGTCACTCTCAAAATCACTTCTCTCACTCTCATCAGATGAGACACAATCTTCCTTGGTGTAAAAGCTTCTTTTATTCTTAAAAATTTTCTTCTTGTCATATTTTCTAAAGATTTTCTTGCTCTTATCAGACCCATAGGAATTATTGTCATCATCATGACCTTCATAATTATCTTAATCAGCTTTTTTCTTATGCTTATGATGGTACTTGTTATCAAAGTGTCCAATCTCTCCATAATTAAAGCATTTAAAGGGTAGCTTACTCTTGTATTTATGTGAACTTGTTTTCAATTTTCTTGAAAACATAGCTATAAACTCATCAGCATCAATACCAAAATGAACATTTTATTTGAAATTATTACCTTGTGTATTCTTATCCTTTGAATTATTTTATACCTTAAATGCAAATTCCTTCTTTATAGGTCTCCCTTCACTTGTCCTCATCTCATAGGTTTTTAAAGTGCCATGAATTCCATCCATCTCAATCTTGTCTAGATCTTGCATCTCTTCAACAATAAATAATTTAGAATCAAAAATAGGGCTTAGATATCTCAAAATATTTTTAACAATAGTAAAATATGTCAATTCTTCACCTAGGCCTCTTATGATGTTAACCACTTCATCAAAGCTCAACAAGTAGGCTGAAATGGTCTTATCTTCGTTCATCCTTAGGCTTTCAAACTATCTTCTATGGGTGTGAATCTTATCCAAGTTGACCTTGGAGTCTCCTTCATGGATAGTATTAAAATTTTCCAACATTTATTTAGTAGACAAACAGTGCATCACCTTCACAATTTCTACCTCTAATAGGTCACACATAATACCATTCATTGATTTTGAATTATTGTCACTAGCTTTCTTACCTGTTGCATCTATAGGGGGAACAAGGCATGCAATATATCTATCAAAATTTGATTTTCAAACATAATTACCTTGATACATAAAATATTTTCTCATCCTGACACTCTAAAAGCATAATTAGATCCATTAAACAATAGAGCCTTGCTTATAAAGAAACCACCTTATGCTTGACTATCCATCTTTACTTTCTTAGGATATACTTTAGGCTATTAGGCCTCCTTAAAAGGACCTAATATGATAAAAAATGTTGGAAGTACATATACTAAGAGGGGGGATGAATCAATACCCTTAAAATAATCTATTCAATTTCACTTATCATCCATGAAGCATTCATTCACATACATACATTAACCATTACATAAATAATCATATATAAATGCATACAATATAATAACACAAGAGATATGTGTGAAACCCTCATATGGGATAAAAAAAATCTTTTAATATAGTCTTATAAGCAATGGATCAAGTTTTAGTAAGGCACCAACCCCACAAGGAGCACCAACCCCTCACTAGTCAAGCACCAACTCACCTAGTCCTTTAATAAGCACCAACTTGAAAGGAGGCACAAACACCCTTAATAACTTAGAAATAACTCAATCACCTATAGCCTATGATCACCTTTGGACACCTTTTTCTCACTCAACTAAATATGACCACCTCCTTTTGCTCTTCTCACTCTTCTATCTCTCAAATAACCTATTAAGCCTCTTCACTCAACTAACCCACTTCTTGGTAGATTTAGGTCATATGTCCTTTATAATCACTTTTATAACTTCATGAAATATTCACCATACCTATTTGATGGTATTCAATCCCTCTAACTATTTTTCAAACCTCTATATCATGTGTTCACTCTTTTGATTTTTTAACTAATCAAATTAGGCCTATTAGACCTTTTTTATATACTTAAATCTTGAGCTCACCCACTTTGGTCAGCCATAATCCTCTTTATACATTTAGTAAAATTTTAATGTATTTTGGACTATTTACTAAAACCACCATTAGGCCTAATAGAAACCTAATGCAATTAGGCCTTCTCAAAGTACACATTTCACCTTGACCATATTAGAACACTTCAAGCCTCCAAAAATGGATGAAAAACTTCAAAAATTATTAAATTATACCCATGATAAAATCAAATTAGGTCCCCAAAACCATTTATCTCATTTCACTCCTTGAGCCGCACCATTAGATCTACTCACAATTAGGCCTTCACACTGCCAAAAAGTCTATCTTGAATATATGAACTATACACTAAAATTTAATACATATTTTTTTAAAAAAAAACCACATGGATAAAACATATATGACATTATTTTAATCATATAGTCGATTATATTTCATCACATAGGGAAAAATTCCTCAAAATGATCATTTCTATATGCTCACTCAGAACTACACACAAACTTCAAAACCCAGTCAAGAACCATTGACATTTCTCAGCTTCATAAGAGTTTATAAATAATAAAAATGCATTAAAATGAACATATGAGACCTATATAATAACTTAATGTGAATTTTATTATTCAAATCTATGCATAATGACTAAATAACATCATTCTCACTCATACACAAAAAATTGCTTATAGCTCCAAAAACACAGTCATGAAAATCAAGATTTAGAACACCTGTGTGAACACTTTTATGAACTTAAAAAGTGTTTATATGATATTTAAGAATTAATATACCATATATATATATATATATATATATATATACATACATATATATATATATATATATATATATACATATATATATATATATATATATATACACACACACATATACCAGGTTAAATATTGATATTGGTCTTATAGACCAATCTTATGTCTTCACCCTACACAAACCTCACTATGTTAGACAGGTCACTTTAAGATTAGATTATTTCTTGTATATGAGAATATCCAAATATTATATTAAAGGGGAAAAATGTTATATATGTAAAAATAAACTCATTCATTTTTATCCATACCTAATCTTATTCTCACTTCTGCCTGGTTTTCTCACTATCTTCCTCATTGGGCCTTTTGAGTGATAAGTCAACTTCCATGATCGATTTAACATATTTATGTTATGAAAATTGATTATAAAATTAAATTATCATAAAATAAAAGTATCACACATCATCCTCCAATCATTTTCAGCATGACCTGGTCAACCCTACTTGTTACATCAAAAATATAAGAAATAAGTGTTTTCCTATAGTTCTAATCACTCTTATAATATAAAAATGCCACTTGAAGAAAACCAAGAGATTAATATACATTATAAAATCATAAAACTATGTCATCCCATACATTATAATCCATTTTAAACAAGATCTTTCATATCAAGTCATTATGATGGTTTTAGGAGGGTTTAGACTACCTTATATTATTATCAATCATTCATAAAGGATTTCCCCTCAACTCCAAAACCAATAATAAAAAACTTAATATATGACACTTATAAAACTAACATGATCTAATTGGATCCTCATTCAAAGGTTGCATGTGCCAATGAGCATAACAAAATCCTTCTCAAGTCTACAATACCTCATTTTGTGCACACATAAAACCTCAACACCAATTTTCATGATTTATCCTTTATATTTTGACCTCAGACTTGGTAAAAAAAGTTTATACAACCTATAACACAATTTAAAATTATATTAAGAGCTCTATCACCTTGGAAAATGAACTTGACCCCTCATTAGGCCATACTAGGTATTTTTGCACATTATGTCTTAAACTATCAATCATACTAAGACATTAAACACACCTTAAAACATATTATACTATTATCAAAACTTCATTATCATGTCATAAAACCTCATACCATAATCACCCACTACCACACATATTATTAAAAGATTCAATCTACTCACCTCATCATGTTACCAAGCCCGTGCCTTCTTACTAGGTCTCTTCATGTAAAGACTAAGCTGATAAATGACTTAGAAACCTCCTATGAAATATTATATAGCTTATACACTTGTTTACATAGTTTAATCTCACATGATCTACCAATTATTTTAATTTTTTATAACACATGAAGACTCCTCATTAGGTTAGATAGAGTCTAGGACTAGTTTGGTCACATGCTTAGTCTTAAGACCAATAAATTTAAGGTTTACCTTGAAATATTATTGAGTTTTTAAACACTTCATATTCATGTTTGGTCATCCTTAAACATCCACTCATACATGTGTGTATCCATCTTACTAGACCACCATCTTCACACACATGATCATGATATGACAATGCTCCTTAGTCTAGTGCTCAAAAGTATGCTTACCTTGACATGTCATCAACCTCAAAAGAATTACCAAGTTTACTTCAAATTATCTCTCAATATAGAGATAATAGGTTTCCTTCAAATTATCTCTTATCACTTTGTCACCTAGTTTCCTTGTTATCTACCATAATATTGTGCCAAGACCTTATGTAAAACTCAAGGACTTGATAGACCATTCTTAAGCCATCATGATCACATATTATGCATCTTAAAAAAAAATATCTAGGACATCAGTGACACTCATAAACCTTTTACATCAATGTCACAATACCAACAATATGAACATGCCTCAACATCACTATTTTCATGAATGCGATGAATAATATTAAGGATATGTGAATTCTCTAATTTCATCATCTTGACTATACCTAAAAAATAAAAATGTGTTCAATTTAATATTAATATAATGAAATTAAATAATTATAAAAATGGAAAATGATCCAAAGGAATGAATATACCTTGTTTTATGAAAACTATATTGTTATCTCTGAAAAATACCAAATTATCCTAGGTCTCAATTTCCCTAGCCATGTGGCGATACACTTTGAAACATGGATCATACTAATCCTACCATTTGGTATAATATGATTTTTGACTAAGAAAAAATCATGTGAAACCTCTCTATAACTACTTGACATAGCTATGCAACCTATTGACATATTTGAACCACTTGGAATGCACAACCAAATATGTAAGAAACCCTTCAAATAATGCTTGTAAATACCTATTTTGTGTGTATTTATAATTTACATTTTGAATGTTTCTTAACAACTCATAATTACATCATGTATTATAACTATTTCAACTAATATGAAGTAAAATCAAAATGCAAAGTGGCTCCATTAATTCCATTTTATTGGTTAAGATCACTAATCAATATGAATTATTTTGATTATAAAGACAAGTAGACATTTTGATAACATTCATTTTTTCATTAACTATAGTAGATATCAAATTATAAAATAAAAATAAAAATCATTCATAATCAAGTATTCTCCTTAAATCATGAGTTAAGGAATAACATAATATAAATTCTCATTCTAAATAAATCTCCTAGTTACATCATCATTCATAGTTCTCATAATTACATCAATTTCAATAATGCATCTAAGAACACATATTTTATAAAAATATACATATAAATATAGGGAAATAGTTTTTTCATGATAGTACACATAATCAATATAATTTTCACTTAATGCAAACATTGAGGATGCCAAATATGATCATTGAAGCAAGAAGTAATGTATAAAATGTGAAGATGGAGAATATCATAGAGGTATTTACCTCCAAACATAGATCATTTTGGATCCCTCTTACACCTCTCATCCACTGATATTGGGCATACCCTTTGTGATAAGGATATACAATAATTCAATAAAAATGAAGAATGTAATGTGTATATAGGTGAATACTATGGCTACTCCCCATAACTTGGTTACAAGTATGAAATAAAATTAGAACAAGAATATATACATTATTAATGTATATAAAATAAGAAATAAACCTTCCTCTTAGATAAACTAAGTATATATTTATTATGGCCATAAGATTGGATTTTAAAAATCCCTTTTGTTTTATCTAGACTCAAAATATACTAAGTCATAACGAATCTATGAATTTACATAATTAATTAGTACTCACATCACAAAGTTCACAATTCAATCCCTACGTTTCCCCAACCTTCCCATCCTAATAGTGATCTAGCAAAAAAATATATCTAATAAATAAAATAGTTACCATAATTTAAAAGTACGTGAGGGATAAATTTCACATAGGTTCCCCATACAATCAATGTGAGGTGCTATCTCACCACACTTTTATGAGGATCATATAAGTAATATATTATTTCTAAATAATAATTTAAGTCTTTAACTAATTATTTATGGAAATATTACATATAATAAACCTAAATTTTAAAATAACATGATAAAATATTAGATGCAGTTCAAAGTAGAGCTTGATAACAAGTGTTCTCAGGGTTAAAGATGATTTGAGTTTTATGCTTCATGTTTCCAATTTGTAAGGTCTTAACGATGTTATATTAGCCATTGATTGTCAAAGAATAGTTAGATGTGTAGAAATATCCTTATTGTAATTTTATTGATATCCAATTATTCAAAATATAAAGGAATAATTAAGATTGAAATAAAAATATTGATTTGAATACTTATATGTTACATTTGGTTAACAAATTATGATGCCATCATTCAATAGAAACATCAACATAAGACGTGACTATAGGATATTAATGAAAATACCTTTTTTTGTTATGGGTTAAATGTTTTGATAACATGTGCCAAATCACAATTTCTTTGTTTAAAATTTCAATTTGAGATAGCATACAATGATCAAACATCAGTATCCTTCTGAGTACCTTAGTTTGGGTGTTCTATTGTGGAAGTATTGAGTTTAAATTTGTACAATATGATAATTTCATTATTTAAGAAAATTAATAATAATATGGTTCATGTGATATCCACATAACAAAAAATTTACACAAGATAATAATATGAATAATGAAATGGTAAAGATGAAGCCCATATTTAACATTGGGAATTACCTTTTATGATATTCTATGCACTTATGTGTCTTGATCCAATGAGTAGATGGAGAGTATATACATGGACAAAGAGAATTTCCATTCGATATCCATCTCAGTGGTTGTCCAAGATAATATAAAAATGTGAAACTTAATATTACATCAATTTATATATTATAAATTACTTCATAAGTGAAACCATTTAAGAATGTATTTGATAAATTAAAAAAATGTATTTATTAAAATTCACATATAAAAACAAAGCTTAAAATATTTGAATACAATGATTATATAATTTTCATGTTGAGAATAAGATAAGGAGATATGTTTTTTTGGAAGTTAAGAATAATTAATTAATAATGTGATGTTATTTATTAAGGCATATTAGCACCTTATAATCAGTAATACAACCACCAGTTATAATAGAAATGACATGGAAGAGCCATGGAGAGAATTTGTACAAGTGTTATCATGAATATTATAAATTATTCCATGAATAGTATTAGTATTCCATTGATAAATAAAAACTATAATAGAGTAATTATACCTATTTTATTTGAGATAAACATCTACAAGTCTAATTTAAAAATAAAATAAAATAAAATTATAGAATGGCAAAAAACTATTGGATGGAAATGAGGGAAGATAGAAATTAGGAAATCTTATAGCAATTAATATATTTTTTTATTGTTCAATATTCAAACCATATATATATTTTAAAAAAATCATTTAGATATTAAAATGAGTATTATTCAACACCTAATATCTAGTTATGTCAAAAAAATTCCTCCTAAAAACCCCTCTACTTCTCCCTTTATACCCACCACATTTATTGATCTTCTTCAACACAAGGCATATTTATCATTATAGGTCTGATCATCTTATTTGAAAGGCAAACTACCATTTATAATATTAATACTAAAATTCCCATTAAAACTGCCTCTTTTTAATTAATTTTATTCATTGAATAATTATAACTTCAAAAAAAGTCTTTGCCTAAATAAAATGTAAATTAGGCTTGAAGAATTTAAATTTTGTATAATTTATTTGCATTAATTATGGTTTTTGTATCCCATGTGGCATTTTATTCCTATCTAGATATTTTCTAAAGGGATTTATATATATTCACATTTATTGTAAAGGGAGATATGTTCCTTATGTCATCTGTGTTTTTTGGAGTTTTTGATTAAATAGAATATCTATATTAATATAAACAAGTATAAAGTTTAACACTAATAATACAAAAAAGGGTGGAAAAGTCACACCCCACGAGTAAAGTCAAACCAAAGATAAATAATCCTTAAGAAAGGGCAAGTACCAACAGAGGGTCAATCAAGACCACTCAATGAAACATCAAATTGATAATGCATAACAACAAAGAGAACAAATAAAAAAGAACATAAAAATAAAGATAGCATTTAAGCTACCATAACAAACATGGTGGGAGGGGGAGGTAGTGGAGAAAGTGGATCCTACAGATTATCTCTACATCCTCTATGAGTAGGGGGATATGTGTCATCCGATATAGGATCTCAACTATCATTTTTTTGCTCGGCATTAGTTTCATCCTTGTTTCTATTTAGAGAAATTGCAAGAGAGAGCCAAGGAAACTTATTGTATGGAGGATGAAACCAACCCCTATTATCATCTCCATAATCTTGAGGGGAAGGCCCCTATCCCTTGTCATCACCTCCACTTATAGAAGATCCACTAAGTTGACCATGTCATAGGGAAGACCAACGAGGTGGTGATCTAAGATAGGAAAGACTCATGTGTCAGTTCTAGGAATGATACTGATGTGGACCACTCATCTCCCATGAGGAGATAAAGGCAACTATGCTATATTTATAGGTTCTCAACTAATAGCACATGGGGTATTTCCATAATGGTTAAGTAGATGTTGAATATGGTTGATTTCTAGGTGAACTTTGTTAGTCTAAAGTTAAATTTGAAGAGTAACATTAGATAGAATAATAGTTTTGTTAGTAATAGAAAAACTATGTTCCAATTCTTCATGATTAAATTTAGCATAATTCTTAGCTTTCTAGATTTGAAATAAAATGTCAACATGCAAAATCTACTAAAATTTATTGTATTTTGTGGGAAGCAGAGCAGAATCCCCTAAGAGAGCCATATTCCATGTAAAAAACTTAGGTTTAAATGGATGAAAGAGGTAATTACTCCAATGTCATGTAGAATAATCATGGATGCAAAACCAAAAAAGGTGTTTAATAGTCTCAAGTTGATAACAAGCTGGGCAAATGGGATTTTAAATCCCATATGCTTAAGCCAATCACCCATAGGCAAACCCTGATAGAGAAAACACTAGATAAAATGTGTTTTTTAGGATTTATGAGATTAGTCCACACATTATGAAATATTTTGGCCCAAATCCCATGGCTATAATGGAGGTTCCATCTATGGTTGAGAGTCTCATCTAGAATATGTTGGGGAGTTAACATATTGTATCCCAGTCATGGAGAATATTGAGTGAAAAGAGTGTATGTAGGCTAATGCCAGTATTTACACCAAGGAGTAAGATAATTTACCCCAATATTATGAAGATATTAATCAGGTATGGAACCTTGTATTTCTATAATATCCCCAACATCTAAATTATTTAAATGAAATTTATTTTGAATTTGTTGCCAAGAAAGCCAATACCAACTCACCCTATAGAAAAGATCCCCTATAGTTTTCACATCTTTATTGAATACTCTTAGCCCTTTAATCCAAAGGACTAAGGCAAAGGGAACTTTGTGTAAGTTTAGGCAAGGAAACCACCAAAGGGAGTGAGAATTAAGAGAAAGACCATTATTGAAACCCTCCCTTTTCTAAATAAGATGGGGTTTGGGCTTCTCCTAGGATTCCAAAAACTTTGAATAACAAAGCTACCCTTAATTTTAACTAGTACCGAGATAATGAGAAGGGTGTGAAGACACAAGCCTTGCCAAAAAAATATACCATAAAGAACTCCTTAAGAGGTGTTATGACATAGAAGAATATTCTAGGCTTCCTCACCTTCTAGACCACACTTATTTTTGTAGATATTGAATTATCATCAGATAAAACTTAAATAAGTCTTAAAATATTAATTCTAGATAATAATTATGTCCATCATAGTTTTAAACAAGTTAAAATGAGAAACAAATTAAATATTTGAACTTAACACTAACACAACATTTTCTAATCATGAAGATGATTTAAGAGTTACATAATCAAGCCATTTTAATGCATGCATTTTCCCTTGAATACCCTAATAATTTAATTAAAAATATACACTTAAAAATTTATTAAAAAATATTAATATCATTGGGGAACTTAATTTCACAATTTGGCTAAAATAAATATCGCAAAGCCACAAAATTAAACATGTGTATATTTCCCACTATGCTGTAAGTAAGTAATTATTATTGTTATTAATATTATGCACTTATGTTCATTTTTAATAACTAGGGATAAAGTAACAATAACTTTAATAAATTATGAGAAGAAAACAATACTATACAAGAGATTAATGACCATTTTTAAATGTTACAAATGTGGCATAAGGAGAAAAGAGGGATTGAGACAAAGTATAAGGAATAAATCACCTTATATAATATAAAGACTAGTCTCGAATCTTATTATAAAATAAAAAGAGGAGACATCATAAGCTACATCATACAAATGGTTTTCCCATGTTTTATTTTGCATGCACAAAGGGATTGATAATAGTGAGAATGAGAAGGTTTAATTTAATTTAAACTAGATGTTTGATGTTTGACACTTGGACATTGACACTATGAAATAAGTACTAAATAAGGTAAAATATAAATTTGGATATCTATTAATCCATGAGGTACTAGCAACTATCCTAATGCATAGATCACTAACAATAGTAGTTTTTAAAATTATATAATATACATTATATTTTTTATGATTCAACATCGCATCTATCTATCACTCAATGTTACACTCCCTATTTTATAGGAAAATAAACCTATGATGCAATCACATAATTAAAAAACCTATTAAGTGGTTAAACCTGATTAATAATAACTCATTTCAATATATACATCAAATAAATTTATAAAATATAATCAATGAAGGTGCATCGAATCCATTTGATGTTGAACATTATAGGCATGTCATTACCATTTGATGCTATTAGAATTTATAGAGTATTATTTAGTTGGCATTACATATTATAAGTAATCAATAATTTCAAACCACTTGGTGATAGTGTTAAACAAGTCACATTTATTTGATACTCATATATAAAAATAATTCAATTCTAATTTGATCATAATAACCACGAAATTCATTAACATTAAAATAATCATGTCAACTCCTAGATAAAATTAAATAATTAAACTAATGAGCAATTTGATTTTAAAATCAGATAAAATACCAATCCCATTTTATGTTCAAAATCATTTATATTTGATGTTAGTCCAAATACCCAAACTACATAATATAATAACATATATTTAACTAAACATTTATTTCATTCAAAACACAAAATAATAGTTATATGAGTAGTTTCTAAAGGCTACGGTTCCAATTAAATAAGTCCATGTGGCACACCATGTTAGCACACAACATATAAGTAGTTTATTGTTAAAAATGGGGTGTGACATTCTCCCCCTTTAGGAAAAGACATCATCCTGATGGCAAAAATAAAATAAATAATTCAACTGAATATATGATGAAAATATTTAGATACTTCTTCAAAATATTTTGAAGTATAATTCTCTTTAGAGTATTAATATGATTGGACCTTAACTGAGAGACCAATCTATTTTAAAAACTAAGTTTGTGAGTATCAATGATTCATAGCAGTTCTACCAATATCACTCTTAGACCCTAAACTTGAAAAGATTTATAATCAAGGACATGTGACATATAAAAATGGTAAAATTTAAGCAAAGAAACATGAGAAACACTATATAATTGTGACAAAAAAGGAGGAAACATAAGTTTTTAGGAAATTGGATTGACTACTTTAAGGACATTGAATGGTCATACATATCTCAGAGCTAGTTTGGATGAATTTCCAAAATTAATGGAGTTTTTTTTGGATTTATTATAATAATTTTTTTATCTCTAACTAAAAAAACTATAGGATTTATTTTATTATTTGCATAATTTTTTTTGGCTAGTAGTTTCTATCAATCTTTTTTGATTTATTTGACTTATTTTATATATATCTCAAAGAAATTTGGGTCCAAATACGACATTGTCATTGGGATTATCCTAACTAAGAGGATATGGAAATTTATTCCATAAAAATATTCAAATGGTGCCATGTTAAATGAGTAATGATCTTATAGGCAAAATCAACAAAAGGTAAATATTCTTCTCACTTCTACTGCTGATTTATACAATACATACAAATAAAATCTTCCCAAACTCTATTTTCTCTCTTAATTTGACCATTTGTCTCTAGGTGATATGCTATACTAAAATTCAATATTTTTCCCAAAGTTGCATACAAATTTTGCTAAAAATGAAATTTCATTCTAGTATCATAGTCATAAATGATATTTTATGGTATTCCATGGAATCTAAACACTTATTGAACATATCTTTTTTCCAAAATTGGTGAATATCTGTCTAATTCTTATGTATAAAATGTGTAATCTTGGTATGTTTTACACTAAAATAAATATCACATCATGATTTTTATTGGACATAAGAATTCCTTGAACAAAATACATTTTAATAACTTTCCATGTTCATTTCATAACTTCGTAAGGATACAAATAACCTACTAGGTGCACATGCTTAACTTTGACTCACTAACACTCTAAACATCATGTCACAATTTTTTTAACATATATTTTGAGTCTTGACCAAAAATAAATATTTTGAGGTCTACCATAATTTTATTCACAATAGGGTGACCTGAGTAAGTAACTACATGAGCCTCCTCCAGAATTATGATGCAAAAACCACTAAGGTTAGGTACATGTATTATGTCATTAAATTGAAGAAGTCCACCTTGTTCTATTTGATAACCCTCTTACCTATGATCTAGATGATAAAATATAAGGGAAATCATAACCTTAAAATAAAACTCATCTGATGCTAGCTAAATTAAATTTTTCTATCAAAAAGTGGTCCTTCTAGTTTCCATAGAATTTATATACCTCCTTTGACTGATGGCATTTGCCAATGTGTTTTATTTGTCCTTAATATGATCAATGTCTAATTCATAATCATTCAAAAAACTTAAAAGAACACCTATACCTTATGTCAAGGTTGGGTTGAGTGAAAATAAACTTGAGACATAAATTATCTATCCTGAGACCAAAATGATTTCCTATAAGGAAATATCTCCACATTTATATTGCATGAACAATAGATATAAGTTCCAAATCATGAGGGGTATAATTTAGTTCATATTTCCTAATATTTAATGACTCATAGACTACCACTTGTCTACCTTGCATAAAAACACCACCCAATCCTTCACTAGATGAATCTATAGTGAATGAAAATTTCCCATTAGGATCAAGAATCTTCAAAATAAGACTAGTGGTTAAAATTTCCTTAAGAATATGAAAATTTATTCATAATTATATAAGGATGTGATTGAATTCCCTATCTTAGAAAATCCTTCCACATACTTTCTATAGTATCCTATGATACCCATGAAACTATGAACTATATGCATATTCTATGGAGAGGGACAATCCATAATATCTTTTATCTTGGGTGGGTCCACTAAAATCCTTTCTAATGAGATTATATGGATAATATAGTGCACTTTCCACCTGAAATAAGGATAATTTTTATAGTTTTACATATAATTTTTATTGTATTACACATTTCAAAACTAGATTTAAATGTTGTATGTGTTCTTTCTTTATTTTTAAATAAACTAGAATGTTGTCTAAGAAAATAACACAAAACCATTCAAATAATATCTGAATAAACTAGTTATCAAGGTCATTAATGCTACAAGAGAATTTATGAGTCTAAAGGGAAGCATAATGAATTCATAGTGCTCATAATGAGTTCTAAATTTTGTTTTTCATATGTATTTCTCTTTGATCCTTAATTGATGATAAATTGATCTCAAATCTATCTTTCAAAAGATAGTTTCCCCTCACAATTAATCAAAAATATCATCTATGTGTGGTAATATATACCTATTATTAATAGTGTATTTATTTAACATCCTATATTTTATGCACAATCTAAGCGTTCCATCCTTTTTCCTAACAAAAACTACTAGTGCATCCCATGTTGATACACTTAGATGGATCAAACTTTTTGAAAACATTTCCTATAATTAAGATTTCAGCTCAAACAATTATGTTATTATCATTATATAAAGTGATTTTGACTATGGTTTTGAACTAGGTAAGATCTCAATAGATAAATTAAATTCTATCTTAGGTGGAAGTCTTGGTAATTATTTAGGAAAAACATTATTAAAATCACAAAAAAAAATGGTAGCCATATATAGTGGGCTCCCTTTCAACTTCAAATTCAACTATATAAATTGAACATGTGACACGATCATTTTTTAAATAATTTTAAGCTACATGGTCAAAATTTATCTCACACTAATCTCACATTTGACTCAAACTATCTCAAATTGACCATTATCATTAAGACATGTCATTTTCTTGGCATAACAATCAACTTGAGCTCAATGTTTACATAACTAATTGATGTTTAATATAAATTAATATGAACCCAATAAGGAAAAATATAAATATAATTTTTTTCAATCCAAAAATATCTAATTCATATTTAAACACACATTGATTTACCCTTGATTTTGCTTGGTTGTCGTACTAAACTGTCCAACTATATTTCCTTAAAACTAGTATTTCTATGTAATTTCTTCAAAAATTTAGGTGATAAATTTTTTTAGTTGATATAGTATATATAATTATAGAAATGGGATAATAAAAAATTTCACTTTAAGCTTCCACTAGGGTTTCTTGGTATTAGACTTGATGGTTGTTCATTGTTGCATGAATTCTTTGTTGAAAAGCTTGTTTCTAACTTGGAAATGGAGGTATTTTGAAATTTAATCCACTTATCCTATTATGCCAATGATTAGCATAATGACTACCCAAAAAAATGCAACATCATCCTATAGGATCTACCATTTCTTTAATTTTTCTTCATATAACATATTTATAATTTTTGTGATTGTTGTTATTGTTCCATCCTCTATTTCCATTATTTGACTTGGAGAAATTTACAATAATAAATTTGTTATTAGGCCCTAAATTTATACTTATGTTATTTTTACTCCTCCAAATATTCTTTTGGAAGGGATTTGGATTCTATTATTGAGGACCTTTATCTTTTCCCTTAAAATTCCTTTTTGACTTACAAGGTCTTGAGTTTTTATTCTTATTTTACTATTTTTTCAAAAACTTGTTCCATATTCTAAGTTACATGAAGGTAAACATCCATAAAAATTAAAATATTTAGTCCTAATATAAATTTTTTGATTTTTAAGCTTTCATCCTCTGGTATTAATGGACATACCTTCAGATTCAAGTGATAGTTTCCTAGTACTTTGTAACAAACATATCCTCTTGCTTTAGATTTTTAAATTTAGTCTTTTTTCCATCAAATTAATTTTTTGGAATCCATATCTTCCTAATATATGATATAAATAATGTGATTAATTTAGAAGTAAGTTATTGCTTAGCCTGTAGATTGGTCTATTAGGATGAATATTCACCTAAGAGCTAGTATGCTTCCCAAACTACCTTGGTTTCTTCAAATAAATCCTCAAAATCAATTTTTTTTCCATATTAATCAACTAGGGTTTTGAACTATCACCAAGTATATTTACATCATACTTTGGTTTTGTTGTTATTATAATATCCCTATCTAGTTCTATTTTAAAACATGCTCTCTTATGGGGACCCTATTAGTCCTATAGATCTTGATGTTTTTTATTTTGGTCTTGATGAATTTGACCCTCATGATTGTGAAGATTATGGTTGTTGTTTAGGTTTTATTTTTCATCTTATTTTTAATTATTTTTCATACCATATTCAAAATTTAATTCCTAAATCTAATGCTCTAGGGTACCTATCCTAGATTGGGTATTGATTAACATACCCAAGATCTAATCAAACTTGTTCATAAGTTCCTCATTTGGATAAATACCCTCCCCATTAACCCTTGTGTGAATAATATTTTCCTTATTAGTTCACAAATGTTAATGTATGGATTATGCCCAAGTGTTAAATCTAAGATTTGACACCATAATGTAAGAACCCCTTCAAAGAACACTTGAAAATACCTTTTTTGTGTGTTTATAATTTACATTCTAAACGTTTCTCAATGAATCATAATTATATCATGAATAAAAATTATTATGATTGATTTGAAATAAAATCATTATACAAAGTAATTCCATTTATTTATCAAGTTCACTAATCAATACCAATTGAATTCACTATTGAAACAAGTATGCATTTGCATAACATTCATTTTTCATTTAACCATAGTAAATATCTAATTTTATAATAAAGAAATTAATAATTAATAATTAATTATTCTCCTTAAATAATGAGTCAATAAACAAACATAAGATAAATGCTCATTCTAAACAAATCTCCTAGTTACATCATATTTCATAGTTCTCATAATTACATCAATTTTAATAACACATGAGAATACATATTTTCAAAAAAATACATACAAATAAAATAAAATTATTTGTTCATGATGGTTTACATAATCAATATATATTTTTATTAATGCAAACATTAAGGATGCTAGAGCTCATCATTGAAGTATGCAGTACTATATAAGATGCAAAGAGATAGAGTATCATAGAGGTATTTACCTCAAACCATAGAGATTTTTAATCCACCACATAATTCCCATACACTAAGAGTGGCCATACCTTTTTTGAGAAGGATAGATATTAATCTGATGAAAAAAATAATACAATGTGTATATAGGTCAATACCTTTATTGCTCCCTTTAACATGATTACAAGTATGATAGTGAACTATGATAGGAATATACATTCCTAATGTTTATAAAATAAGGAATAAACCTTCCTCTTAGATAAAATAGGTACACATTGATTATGGTCATAATAATATATTTAACAAGTACCTATTATCATATCTAGACTCATAAATCTGAGTCAGAGTGAGACTAAGGATTTCCACAGTCACTTAGTGGTCATGTCCTAAAGTTCACAACTAAATCCATAGTTTCCCTAACTTTCCCATCCTAACAATGAGTTACCAACAAATGATCTCTAAGAAATAAAATGGTTAAGATATTTGTAAAGTGTGTTTGGGATAATATTTTTACATGTCTCATACCACCCATGAGAGGTGATATCCCACTCACACTTTGATAAATATAATATAAGTAATATACTAGTTTTAGGGCATCCTATCGCTAAAGAATAATCCAAGTTTTTAACTGATGATTTATGGATATTTCATAGATAATAGACCTAAATTTATATATCATGTGATCATATGTCAGATGTAGTTCAAATTAAAGCTTGATAGTAAGTGTTTGTAAGTTTTAAAAGTGATTTGAGTTTTATGTTTTGACTTTCCTATCCATAAGGTTTTAACGATGTTACACTAGTCATTGATTGTCAAAGAATAGCTAAACGTGTAGAAATATATTTATTATGATTTAATTGAAACCCATTTATTCAAAATATAAAGGCATAATTACGAAAGGAAGAAAAATATTGGTTCAAACACTTATGTGTTATTTGGTTAATAAAGTATAGTGTCATTATTCAATGGAAACACCAACATAAGATGTGACTATAGGATGTTAATGAATATTATTTATATTTTATTATGTGTTAAACATTTTGTTAACATGTTCCAACTCAAATTTTATTTTTTAAAATTTTATTTTGAGATAGCCTACAATGATAAAACATTAATATCCTTCTGATTACCTTAGTTTAGGTGTTCTATTGTGTAACAATGGTATATAAATTTGTACAATATGATAGTTTCATTATTTAATAATAATATGGTTCTTGTGATATCCAACTAACAAAGAGTTTACACTAGCTAAGAATATGAAGAATAAAATGGTAAAGGTGAAGCTTGTATTTAATGTTGGGAATTGCCTTTTTATGACATCTTATCCACTCATTCATCTTTCCCAATGAGTATATGGAGATTATATAAATGGAAAAATAGACACACCATTCCATATCCATCTAGATGGTTATCGAATATAATATAAAAACATGACACTAACATGACACTCTTAATATTCTATCAATTTATATCTTATAAATTATTTTTTAAGTGACACCATTTAATAATGTGTTTGATGAATTGAAAAATATGTATTCATTGAAATTACCATATAAAAAATAAAATGATTATAAAATGTTTTTATGTTGAGAATAAGATAAGTATATAATGTTTTGGCATAGGTGAAGAATGATTAATTAATAATAATTCATTATTTATTAAGACATATTAGCACCTTAAAACCACTAATACAACCACCAACTATAGTAAAAATCATGTGGTAGAGAAATGGGGATAAAATGGATGTGTTATTATGAATATTTTTACTTCTACCATGAATAGTATTAACATTGTAATGACAAGGAACAATAGTCAAACCTATTTTATTTGAGATAAATTCCCAATTAGTCCAATTTAAAAATTAGAAACAAAAAAATTATAGAATGGTGTTCAACTATTAGATGACAATGAGGGGAAAAAAAAATCATTAAAGCTTATAATGAGATATACATTTTTTTAAAGAAATAATTATACCATATATATTTTAAAATAATTATTTCAATATTAAAATGAGTATTAGTCGGTACCTAGTATATCCTAATATCAAAATATTCCTCTTAAATTACCCTCTACTTCTCCATTTTTGATCACACATTTACTGATCTTCTCCTACCTAGGCCCCCCTCCTCTTCTTTGAAAGGAAAATTGACATTTATAATGTTTCTTCCTAGCTCTCCATTCAAATATGCCTCTATCCAATTAATTTTTTTATTAATAATTCTAACTTATAACAATGTATTTAATTTTAATTAAATGAAACTAGGTTAGAATATTTTAAATTTTTTATAACTTATTTGCATTCATTATGGTTTGCACTAGCCATGTGGCATTTTCTTCCTAGTTAGAGATTTTCTAAATATATTTAGATATATTCATAGTTATTGCAATGGGAGAAGCATGCCATATGCCATATTTATTTTTTGGATATATTAAATGGCATGTTGGCCAAAACTTAAATAATTCTTAGCATATTGATGCTAAATAATAATGATTCCCATCATGGGTT
Organism: Torreya grandis; assembly: GCA_037957365.1. NCBI lineage: Eukaryota > Viridiplantae > Streptophyta > Pinopsida > Cupressales > Taxaceae > Torreya > Torreya grandis. The sequence continues at coordinate 2,512,545 of JARHVA010001630.1, read as the reverse complement.
TAAATAGGTTAAAATGAGAAATAAATTAAATATTTTAATTTAACACCAATACCATAGTTGTTAATCATGAAAATGGTTTAATAGTTATGAAATAAAACCATTTTAACATGTATTTTACCTTTAAGACCTTAAAAAATTACACATTTAAATTTATAAATAATAATTATTATTGTTGGGAAACTTAATTTTAGATCTGGTTAAAACAACTATCTCTAAGAGATGAAATTAAACATGTGTCTATGTAACACTATGTTTTAAGTAGGTAATTATTATTTTTATTAATATTATACACTTAGGTTTTTTCCCTAACTAGGGCCAACATGACATTAAATATAGTAATTAATGAGAAGAAAACAAGACTATGCAAGGGCTTAACAACTATTGTCAAATGTTGCAAATGTGGCATAAGGACAAAAGAAGGGCTTGTAACTAAAGGTAAGTAATATAATGCTTTCTATAACTGAAACACTCATGTTGAATTTTTTATCAAACTTAGGGAAGGAGTCATTACACACTACATCACAAATATGGTTTCCCCATGTTTTATTTCACATACACAAAGGGATTGATAAAACTAAGAATGAGAAGGTTTATTGCACTTGACATTAGATGATTGATGTTTAATTATAGGAAAAAAAATAAATGAAATTTCAAGATATAAATTAAGCTATCTACTAATACTTGAGGTACTAAAAATATCTTAATGCATAGTTCACTATTAATAGTATTTTTTAGACTTGTATATAACACATTATTTCTCTTGTCCTTCAACATCACATCTATCCATCTCTCCTTAATGACACTCCTCCATTATTTTTTAGGTAAATGAACCTATGCTATAATCGGACACTCAAAAAAACCATTAGGCATGCCATTACCATTTGATTCAATTAAAAATAATCAAGTAATATTTAGTTGATGTTACATATTTTAAGCAATCAATAGTTTCAAATCACTTAGTGTTAGTGTTAAGTAAGTCACATTTGTTTGATACTCATTTAGAAAAATAATTCAATTTTGATTTGATCATAATAACCATGCAATTCATTGATATTAAAATAACCATGTAAACTCCTAAGTAACATTCAATCATTTAATTAATGAGCTATTTGATGTATAAATCAGATTAACATACCAATCCCATTTGATGTTTATGAACATTCATATTTGATGTTAGTCTAAATACCCAAAATGGCATAATATAATAAAATATATTTAACTAAACAGACCTTTTGTTCAAAACATCAAATAATAGTTATATTATCAATTTATTAAGGCATTTAAGGTTCCAAATAAATAATTTCATGCATCACGCCATGCCAACATAAAATAGACAAGTAGTTTAATAGTAAAAATGGGTGTCACAACCATGTCCCAAGAAAATAAGGAATTAAAATACAACATCAAATTTATTGCATAAGTGAGAAAAAATTCAATGAGAAATGGCATAGAAACATTAATGTACCTTAGGACTCTTTAAAGATAATTAAATTGAAGTGGAGAGACCAATAATAAAATCAAGTGCAGTGAATTTGACAAGGTAATTGAATAACCACCCTAGATACACCAGAGATTGGATTTGGAGTTGAATAGAATGCTCAACAAGTGGGATGAGATATTGAGTGGCTAGAATTTATAATTAATTTTATGTTGTATTCTAGCTATTTCCAAGTAGTTTTGGAATGTTTTGTCTCTATAGTGGACTTTAATGTTTACTTGGATTTGAGGACCTTGTATGTTGTTTCTTATATAGGGTCAGGTCCCTAATTCAAAAAACCCTTTTTTACCCATGATAAAAAAGGGATGTGATAAAATATATAATAAGATTATTGTATTGTCCTCTTTTAAGGTGGGATATTTAATTTCATATCATTCATCTCAAAATAAAATGATTAGTGTACCTATAAACATCAAATTATGGTACAAAATTCTTTTTCATTAGGTATTTTTCATGTTTTAGCACACTTGATCCACTTATGTACATTTTTATATTTTTAATCTTTCACCCCCATTATCATCTCTTTAGACTTAATTAATCTAAATATCCTAAATTTCATGTGATATTTTTTGTTACCAACTTCAAGATCCTAGTCATCCATTCTCTAAGAACTCTTATTTCCATTCTGAGTAGTTTTCCTCTTAGAACAAAATCTATTGTCTATAAAATCTATCTCATATATAATAAAGGCAAATGGGAGATCCCAAATAAAGAGATTCCATAATAACCTATATATAATGGCAATGGCATGATGGAGACTCTTGCATAGAGGAAGTACACTCTATTGACATATAATTGCATGCCAACAAGTTAGAATGAACTCTATAAATAAAATATAAGGTGTTTAAATAATTACACATGAGAGGAGAGACTACTAATGAGATTCCCATGTCCTTTCTACCTAAAGAACATGCTCATGCACTTTACCCACAACTAGAATAAATTAACCAAGATGTTGTCTATCTCTCAGGCATAAGAGTGTTTATAACATATGGAGAATAAGTGTGTTGTAGTAAATCATTCCTTACCAAATAATCAAGACATTGGTTGCACAACCTATGTGAATATATATCCTAATTATGTATGGTATTATACCAAAAAAGGGAATCCAACCTCTTATACAAGTAGACAACACAAGGCATAATGGTAGGATTTGGATTAATGGTAACAAGCTAATAGGCCATTCAAGTGGCAAGAGAAGTTGTAATGCAGACTATTACACTATAAGTATGAGGAATGTGAGGAAACATAGAGGAATCCAAAGTTAAAATTCACATTCAACTAGCACATTGATACAACATGTGCCTCAAGTGGCAACTAAACCTGTACCTACTCCCCAAGTATTTATAAAATTTCCTTGAGTTTACCTAAATTTCAAAAAGTGGATAATCCTATGAAGCATGTGCATAATTATCATCTGATTTGGTGCATGAAGGGATTTAAATTTTTATAATGTATTGAAATCTTGATCCAAACTAGGCCATTATAGATTATGACCTTTTGTGGTAACACTCTTGAAATATTTCAACACTCATAAATTTAAGCAACAAAGTATCATTGCACTGAAATAAATCAATAAATATATAACAAAAAGTGTCCATGCATATTATGTTAGGTTCAATACACTAGTTTATAATCTCTCCTTTGGTATTCATCCATTACATCATGTGTAATGGTTTTTTAGATGATTGATTTCACCCTTTTGATTCTACTTATCTATAAAGACATTCACTAAACCTCAAGAGGCATAATTAAGATTTGAATCCATTAGAGGAATAGATATAATAATCAACCCATTAATGGAGGCACTTATTACTTCAATGACATCATATCATAAAATCTCATGGCCAATAACATCCAAGATTCCTTAATTGGGTTATGGTGCACTGACTGCAAGGTAGAGGGACATCATAATAGTAATATCATAAGGAGGAATGTGAGATCCCTCATTGATTCATGCATTATTTTTCATGAAGTACATAGTTTTCACAATTTACCCCTCCTTCAATGCATAACCCAAGATAAGGTCTCTCTTTACTAAAAAATTTATGATTCCTCTACTCACAACACTGAAGACTATAGGATGATTGATGAGATCCACAAGGTAAAAGATTGAGGTGCACAATAAGACACTAAAAAATTAGCTAACCAAATTTATGGTGATTATGGACAATAATTTAGATATATATGATGTGGTGGAGGATGTAGAGGTGAAAGGTTCAACCCATGAACTTGTTACAAGTGCATATCACTAGACTACCCAAGGTATCCCAACCCAAGGTATCCCACTTATGGGTAATGTTAAGGTGACCACAAGGTTGAAGAGTACCTAGATTTATATACCAAACTCACACATAATGAAAGGTATGAGAAAGGTGTTGGCATGATCAATCTTGAGCATAAATAATAAAAATGGGTTCAAAAGGCTTAAAATAAGAAAATATTATCCCCAAAGTACATGTGATGACTTTTAGTGGTATAACTATACAACTAGTAGCTCCCACTGAGTAGGCAAAAATAGGATATGGGTTGATATATTAAGATAAGGTTGCATGCCTAAAACCATCCATGGCATCCTATTTACATGGTCCATGCTAGAAATAGGTATTTCATGAAGCTATGTATGTCATCCATAATTTTCAAGATAAAATTCATTATGTCTGAGACTTAGAATGAAAGACAAGGAGATCCAACCCTAAGTATAGGTTGATAGGTAAGAGATTGATTTTTATAATGCATTATCTCTTCTACACTCTAAGGGAATGATCCCTATGTTGAATAATATTTTGGCTAATTATACAAGAAAATAGTGCACTAATGTGTGAGTGCTAGATCTAGCATGAAGGCATGAGGTAAGGATATCCTAGAATGTAGGCTATGATCACAAAGTACTCATGGATAAAAACATTAATGTATGGTAAATATATTAAATAATGGTGGACACATGAATTGAATTATGACCCTCACCACATATTTTATTCCTGTTAAAAAAACTCATGCTCAACCTATGGGAATTATACACAATACTAGTATTGATATAATGAGCACGAATTTTCTAGTAGATTAGAGGTGATCATGATTAATAAATTAGACAACTATCCAAATTTAAATTTTAAAACTTAGTGTTATGCCAACACACATATGTGATTCAAAAAGTGTTACATGATATTTGAGAATGGTAAGGAATGTGTCATGATTCCCATTTTAACTAATCAAGGCCCCTAAGTGAAGAGTTTTGATTTGGAGGATGAAATCAATGACATCTATAACATCACAATGCAAGGATTGGAGAGTATAGAACCTAATAGGGATGGTGTCCTGAGTTGGAATGAGTTGAAATTTGCTATAAAACCAAAATAATCACCTATGATCAATGGGTATATTAATCCTATGAGGTCATGAGAAGGAAGTGTGTTGTGGTGCACTCAAGAGATAATTTTTTCCTATCATAAAATCATTGCATGTTAGCATAAATCCCTCATATGTTCTCAAAATTATCTAGATACTAATCATATCATCCATGGTGAAGAGACTGCTTAATTTTAGCAAGGTAAAATTTGATAAATTACCTTGATATAATGGTTCCATAGGTGCTACACCATTTTTTCATTACCTTAAATCATGTGTGCCAAATGATAAGGATTTTTTGGGTGCTTTAGTATTCACTATGAATAATATTGTTGTGTGTTAGTACAATACTCACAAGCCAAGTATTTCCACTTGTAAAAAATTTGTGGATGTTATATGATCCATATTTGAGCATATAAAAGACAAAAAATGATTATCCATATACATTAGTGACTATAATTTATGGATGTATATTCATGAATGTGAATAAATGGTCAAGGTGCACACATTATTTCATAGTATAGTTATGGTCTCATGCTTTATAATAAACTCTAAATAATTGGGCCTACATGTGGTATGTTATGAATTAGATGCATTGGGAGACTTATGATTATACAATCCTAAATTACAATTCCATCCATAAATTTTATTTCTCCTTGCCTAATTTGGAGCTAGTTATGCTCCTGCATGCATCAATCATGACATTCTAAAAGATGATGCCATAATGGAGGAATGGGTCATATATATGTGTAGTGAAAAAAGGACTCATGATACCCAAGTTAATGAAGATTATGGGGTTAATAGTGATTCCATTGACAATGATGATGTGGTATGGGTGGTACAAAATTGGAAGTATATGGATGAGAAGAATAATATGCATAAGCTAGATGAAGAACCCCAAGAAGAAACTCTTCATCATTTACAAGTTAAAACTTCTCTTGGGAAGTGAGAAGTGATTCAGATTCTAGATGATTAGCACAAATATTACTAGGATCCTCTAAAAACCACTAGTGAATATCAACTCAGAATAAGAAACAAAGATAATAACCATTGGAGAATACTTATCACATGTGGAATTGATGCACATCATCAAACTAATTCAAGAATCCCAAGACCTCTTTCCAAGTATTTACAGGATATGAAGGGTGTGCATTTTTCTTTGGGAATAATTAAGATCATATTGGTGGATGGAATGAGACCCATTAAGAAATAACCATAATGAATGAACATAGACTTGTATGCCAAGGTTAAGAAATAAACTGATAATATGTTTGATAATGGTGTGATCTAACCAGTAGTGGAATCTAAATGGATAAGCCCAATGGTGATTAACATCAATAAATATGGTTGCATTTTTATATGTGTTTACTATCAAATCCTCAATGTCACATGGGTCATGGACCCCTTTCCCACCCCCTTCACTAAGGATATTATTGAGGGAGTATTAAGTTGAAAGGTCTAAACCTTCATTGATGAAATTTTAGGGTATCAGCAGGTGCAAATTGAAGAGGAATATAAACCCAAGGTAACCTTTTATTACTAAATGGGGTTCATTTGCATACAATTTCATGTCATTCAACTTGAATAATGTGTTTGTATTATTCTCTCACATTGTCATAATAGTATTCAATACTAATTATTTTGAGTGTATATAAATGATTGGATAGTCTATGGGTTGGTGAAATACCATCATGATAATTTTTTCCTCATGTTTACGTGTTGTGATCAAATCTGAATATCTCTCATCTTGAAGAAGTGCATCTTTACAACACCTTTTGACACAATGCTTGGACATGTTATTTGTAAGTATGGAATCCTTGTTGACCATGATAAGGTATTAATCATTCTCTAGTTAGAGGTACCCACCACCCAATAGGATGTGCACACATTCTTAGGATATATGGGCTACTACCATAAGTTCATTCACCACTAGCCAATATCAACATGTTACTGGAGGTAATTTTTTACAAGAATGAAGTGTGAGAGGAGGAATTTGATGACACCCTTCATGTACATGTCAACATGTTAGGGAATATAATATACACTATCCTAGCTTAGTTGAATGATAATAAGATGGACCACCTGATTTAATTTGTTGTTCAAAAGCTTACACCACTTAAATAATAATATACAACCACTGAGAGTGAGACACATGCAATGGTGTAAAAGTTTTATCAATACTTGTTTCCCATATCATTTATTTTCTTCATTGACCTTAAATCCCTGAAATACCTTATAAACAAGTTAATATTCCATGGATGCCAATGAATTATGTTGTTTCATTAATTCTAAGTTTTGGTGGTTGTAAATCCTAGAAATAAAAATTTAGGTCCTAACAACCTATCATGCATCAATACAAGTGAATCTATGAAGAAAATTGAAGATGAAATAATATATACTTAGTTATATGCACATAAATGCATCCTTGAATATATTTATGATATTGTTACATTTATCACATTTATAATTATTCCCAATATGCTCTCCACTAAGGAAAATAAGAAATTGGTTGTGTATATCACTTTGTATCTATTTATTTTAGGTGAGCTTTATAAGTTTGAGCATGATGAAGTCTTATGCCAATTGTATATTATAACATGATTTTTACAAGTACATGAAGACATTTTTGGAGACCCCTTTTCTCAAAAAGCTACTATGTGTAAGATCCTCATTTTTTGGTCTATGGTGGCCCACTTTGTTCAATGATGCTAAATAATATGCATATAAGTGTGATATATGCCATTGAATGGGGAAACCCAACCATCACAATGAGATTCACTTGATACCCATCCTATTACAATATCACTTTTCAAAAATGGTCTATTGAATTTGTGGGTCCAATTTCTCCAACTGAATGTAAGATGAAAATGTACTATAATATTACTACCAACGTCTATTTTAATCGATAGGTTAACGTGGTACATGTTAGCCAAATTTTGGATACCATTACCTAGGTTTAAAAAAAATGATTTTAATGCCTCATTACCTTGTTTATAACCCATTATATTCTTTATTAGGTATTAAAAGGGTCTTTATAAAGTCTTATTAGCATAAATTAAGGTTAATTTGATAATATTGAGGTAATGCCTTACATTGAGTCTTGTGTTAGTATAGTCATAAAATGGTGCGAAGAGGTTGGTATAATAACTTTAAAAGGTTATAAAGTGTTTTTAAAAGTCATATCATGTTTTGACCACCTTTTATTAACACTTTACATTGGTTTGGAGAAGTTAAGGTTCTTTTGCAAACTGTAAGGCAAGTGAAAATCAAGAAAAAAGGGCATATAACTAACTCTAATGCATTTCAATCCAAAAAAGATAAATTTTAAATACATCATAATTTTCATATATTATGTAAGAGTTATCTAATGTGAATCTATGTCATGAATTTTAGACTTTGTTAGTTTTGCAGGTGTAACATATAGAAAAGAGAAATAACTCCAAAAAAGGCATTTTTAGTCAGTTGAAAAGATCTACTTTAGGGAAAAAATGTCTTAAGAGTGTTCCTTCACCTTATCTATGTCATATCCATGGATATATATATTTTATAGATCCTAATAAGTCAAAAATTACACCACAACCTCCATCGCTCCCATGGCAAGCTAGTGAGGGTCAACTTCATATGCTCACTACGAATAAAGGAGAGAGAGAGTCATGGTTTAAACTTGTGGGAAGAGTAAGGGGGTATAAAAAAATTAATTTTTTCATATTGGTTCTTATATTGGTGCCTCAATCCTTATGAATAATTAGTAAGACCAACATGTGGTCTTAAACCTCACTTAAACCCCACAGGCTTGGTTTTTTGCAATTTTCATGCAAATTAGAGATAGTTGGAGCATGGTACAAATTTTCAGATATCTATATGGGTCTTTAAAACCATATAACATATTTATCCATCAGTTTCACACGTGTGAATAGTCAAACATCAAGAAAAACCTTCATAGGATAATTTGTAGGTTTAACACTTCAAGGTTTGGAAGTTTTGCAAGTATTCAATGCATCCAAATTATTATATAATTTTTAAATCATCTTATAAATTCATTTATATCTCTCCAAAAAAGTTTATCATTTTGTACTAACCTTCAATAAGGTTGCCTCATAACTCACCTTGAGGCTTATGTGCAAGCTACCTACATAACAACGGTTTAAAAGATATTATCTTGCTTCATCGAGGTGTTTCAAGGTAATGAACTCATGTGTATTTGAATGAAGTAATTTAAAAGTGTTATTAGGTTTGAAATTATTAAATAAGCATCATGTAGGGTTCAAATTATGAAAATGCAGACTTACATATCTATAGACTATTGATAGAATCCATGTAGGAATATAGATGGATACACAAGATATTAAAATGTAGTTGAAAGTAAATAATATCACATAGATTAATTGACACAAAGAAAATAATTTAAAGTGGGAAAATCTCCAAGAGGCAAAAAAACCCATTAAGATGATATTCAATAATTGAGAAACTCTGCACCCCAATACAAATCCTTCCCTTCTCACTTCTTCACAGAACCTTTATAAATATTTTCCACATACAAATATTAAATTCACTAAGTGTATTTATATTAATAATACAATAAGGGTAAGATATTATTTATAATAAAATGTGAGGGGAGGTGACCGTTGTAACCAATGGGTCCATCCTTCTCAATAATCATTTAAATTAATTGGTCAATAATAAATTATAATATTTTATTATTTATTTACATGAGGTTTTCAACTTATGTTTAATAAATAATAAATAATAATTATTTAATAATTAACCAAAGTATGCTAAGGGTATAAATTATACCACTTAGACATTAAATATTCTAACACTCCCCCTTAATGTTAAGTGGGGATAAATGTCATAATCACCTTAATACAGGAATTACACTATGTACACAATTGAAGGATTTAAAAAAATTCATCATGCCAAATATCACCTTTTGAAACAAAAAGAATTATAATCCATAAACTACTATAAAGTAAGACTAGGCTATCATGATTGTGAGACTACATCTCACAGTTTCTCATGTATAATCATCTAAGTATATTTGGAGGCTTTTATAACATAAAGACATCTATTAAAAAGTATGCTTTTATGTCTTGGGGTACAAAAGTAAAATTTCCACATGAAGTTTACTTAAATCACTTAACTTCCACATGAAGTTTACAATTCCTTACAATTAGAATAAGTATAAAGAAGAAGGAACATATGGCTGTTAGGAAGTGGAATTCTCATGCAAACTCCCCCTCAATGACAAATCTAAGAGGCCTAACATTTCATAAAACTAATAAAACTTGGTAGCACCAAATGATTTTGTGAATATATCTACCACTGGTTCATTTGTAGGATATAAATGTAGATCAATATCACCATTTAGGACTCTCTCTCAAATAAAATGTGCATGAACTTTAATATGGTTAGTTCTTTGGTGTTGCACTAGATTTTTTTCTAGAGCTATAGAAATTTTATTATCACAAGGAAAGATGGTACTGTGAAAAACATCCAAATAAAGTTCCCCCAATATCCTTTTCACAGCCACATGGATTCTTTAGTAGCTTTCATACACTTCTATACTCTACTTCTGTGTGTGTGTGTGTGTGTGTGTGTGTGTGTGTGAGAGAGAGAGAGAGAGAGAGAGAGAGAGAGAGAGAGAGAGAGAGAGAGAGAGAGAGAGAGAGAGAGAGAGAGAGAGAGAGAGAGAGAGAGAGTAGCTTGCTTCTTTCTACTCCAAATGATATCACTTGCACCAAACTTAAACACGTATCCAAAAGTAGATTTATGATCTAAAGTATCACCAGCATGGTTAGCATCACAATAACCATAATTTAGAATTATCAATGGAATAATAAAATAAACCAAAATTAATTATTCCTTTGATATAATAAATAATTCATTTAGCTAATATACAGTGATCCAAATATAGATCTTGCATAAATCTAGAAGTAACACTAATAACATATGCAATATCTAGCCTAGTGATGGTTAGATAAATCAAACTTCTAATAATCTATCTATAAAAAGTAGGGTTAGATTTTTCAAATGTAACTTTAGGATCATGTTTAACACCAACTTCAATAGGAGTAGTGGTAGATTTACAATCACGCATGTTAAACTTAACAAAAATATTATGTGCATACTAAAATTAAGATACAATAATTGAATTTTTATCTTAACATATAGCCATTCCTACAAAAATAATGTAGTATACCTATATCAATCATTTCAAACATTTAACTTAGTTTATCCTTATTTCTATGAATTAAACTAGTTATATCACTAGTAATCAACAAATCATCAACATATAATACAATTACAATCAAATGACCATTTTCAACTTTAAAAAAGAGATCATTATCTAAATAGCAATTAAAAAACCTTAATTCTTTGAAAAAAGAAGTAATCTTAGAATACCAAGCTCGAGGAGCTTGTTTTAAACCATTAAAAAAAAATCAACTTGCATACATAATGTTCTCTATTATGTTCAATGAAACTTTATGCTAAGTCATGTAGATTTATTTTTCTAAATAACCATTTAGAAATACATTATTGACATCGATTTTGTGGATAACCCAACCATTTTGGGCTACAAGAGAAATAAGAATTCTAGTAATACTCATTTTTGCTACAAGAGAAAAGGTTTCAACATAGTCGATCTTAGGTTTTTGAGTAAACCCACGAGCAACTAATATAACTTTAAAATTGTGATTTTTACCAATTGAATTATATTTAATCTTATAAAACAAGTACAATATGTATTTTATGTGGAGGAGGGACAAGATCCTAAGTATGATTTTTAATTAAGGCATTATATTCAGGTTGTATAGCAACATTTCATCTTTCATCTTGAGTGGCTTCCTCAAATGATTGAGGGTCACATTCATATATAGTCATTAATGCATGATAAAAATGTTGACTTATAGTTAATTTATTAAAATTGTCAACATTAGAAGATTGAATTAGGGATTCTACTGATTTAGGTCTTTTAGATTGAACATGAAAATCAAGGGGTTACTTATACTTTAAGTTATCCAATATTGGATCAACTTCCTCAATGGCATCTATTTCATCACTAGAAGAAACATGAGAGTCAGGTTAATCAACAGAAGAACACTATAGAGGTTCCACAAAGAGTTCACAAAAATATTTTTCAAGAATAAAAACATTCTTATTCTTAAAGATCTGATGTTTAGAAGGATCATACACTCTTAAACCTTTTGTATTACCTTTATAACCTAAAAAAATGCAATAATATGAAGTAAGGTTGATCTTCTTTATTTTAACTTTAAGAATAAAGATAGAAGTTGTATACACATAATATTTTTCACACTTTTATAGATTACTGACACTGAACATCTTACAAGAACCTATCATGACTAAATATATCTAAGTGCATGCCTTAAGGGGAGTATCAGGAAAGGGGTGGGTATACCTTTGGTGATTTTTAGGATTATTGTCCCTTATTGTCATATTATTCCCTATCCATTCAACTCCTAAAACCTTTCCCTAATCTATCTCTCCTTCCTTACACATTCCTCTAGTATTTTCCTCTTTCTATCCTTATTTCCCTTGCTTAACACCCCTTTTACCTATTCAATAATCATGGTCAACCTAGCTGACCTAGCATAGTTTGAGGTTACTTTAGCTCTTTAAGCCTAGTTTCCATCTGGCTGACCTAGTACAAACTTCATGCATTAACCTGGTAATGTGCTAGGTTGACCTGGTTGACCTAGCATAATTGACATGTTTGAGTGATTTTTGGGTTAGATACTCCTATATATAAGGTTATTTCTATCATTTCTATATCAATGAAATCAAGATTTATTATTCACTCGTGCTTCTTTATAATCTACTATTCCACCATTCTACTTGAGGAGTCTTAGATTAGGTTTCTTATTTGGAGAATATTAGTCTTGTGGATAGGTCTTGGATGCTTTGTCCTAACAAAGTGATCCTTAAAAACCACAACAACCTCTTGAAAAGCCCCATTGGCCAAGGGAGAGATTGAGTCATGATGGGTTCACATTCATGTAAGTATATTCTAACTTTATTTTCCTCTCTTTTAGTGGATAGAAGTAGCATAAGTGTTGAATTAAATAATGTTACTCCTCATATTCCATGTATTAGGGTGTAACTCATACTTAATTTATTTGAAGTTCTCTATACATTTATTTGATTGCTTTGCATCTAACCCCTTACTTTGTGCCACAAGCTTTGGTGAATACTAGATTACTTTATTTTTCTTGTTATTAGATTAGTTTACTTTCTTATGTATTATCATAAGTGAATATAGAAACCATAAGAATATTTTAGGTTTGTTATGAAATTATGTTAGACTATATGCTTAAGAACCCTACTTATCATGATGTGTTGTGATAGATGATACAAGTGATCCCTTAATTAGGTCTAACAGATCCTCATATTGGTCATGCTCCCACTTAACAAGTGTGTGCCCCAATCAAAAGTGTAGGTGTGATCTATCTTATCTAATACAATATTGATTTATGTGCACCATATAATTTTGATTTTATAAATTCTGGTGAACCTGACATGAATCCTATCCCACCGTTGGTTGGATTGTCTTCACGTTTCCATTTTGTCTCTTTTCTTATTAGTACTAGTAAGATTCCTTTCACTTATTTCATTATCTTTATTTTATTCTTTATTCATAATTTTTATCACTTATATCTTCCCTATTTTCATTCCCTACATCATCAAAAATCTAATGCATTTTATGATTTTTAAAATGGATGATTAGAACTAAAGATATAGGTAAAATAAGGAACCTATATGTTGTACTAGGTTGACCTAATCGACCTAGTGCTTTTTATGACCTCTGTACACTGTACTAGGTCGATCCAGTCAACTCTATATAGTTTTTTAGTCTTGTCTTCTATGTTAGGTTGATCAGGTTGACCCATTACTATTTTGTGCCTTCTTTGCTTTCCAATTTAGCTTTCTACATTCTTTGTATGTCTGACTTAGTTTTATATCTACCTGATTTAGTTCTCTATCTCTATCTATTATTTTTATTATTCAACATTCTTTTGATTTTATCCTCAAGCATCATATACCCCATTATAAACTTCTTGGATAGCTTGAATCCATTTAAACACTATATGGGGTTCTCTTTTCTTCTTATGCTTTCATATCTTTTCTTCTTCTTTTTAGCCGTTGGGGCATCTTGCAATGCCCATCCACACATTTCTTTAGCCTTTAAAACATCTTGTGATGCCCACCCACATATAATTTTAGACTTTGGGGAATCTTGTGATTCCCATACCTACATCCACTTACCCTTTGGGGCATCTTTCGATGCCCACTCTTATTCTCCATTACATGCTACCAAACTAATTCAACTCTAAGAAACCTTCTGAGACATAAGCTTGTCTTTCCCATGTGCTTATAATTGATAGCCATTAATGTAGGGTACATTTCCTTCTTTTCATGATTTATCCCTATCTTTCTAACACTTTTTGTAAGTTACTCAAGCATGGGTCTCTCCCTCTATAGCAGTTCCATTTTTGTTCACAAACCTTTAGTCCTCCCTTTTGGTCTTTTGGGTTTCTTGATGTACCATATTCTTCAATTCCTTTCTTTTCAAACCTTTAGTCCTCCTTTTTGGTCTTTTGGTTTCTATATGTACCATAGTCTTCATCACTTATCTTTTCACTTTCCTTTTGCTTTTCAATGTTGTTTTGGCATCCTCTTGGGCTTTGCTTTTATGAGTTGCTTGGTAAGACAATGGATAAAACTTGACCCTCCTCATAAAATGACCATTCTTTTTATTTATCATTTTTTTTAATTTTCATTATTTTGATGCTTTCCAATGTTGTTTTGGCATCCTTTGGGTCTTTCTTTGTGAGGTGCTTTATATAAACGCTCCCTCACTTTTTGCTTATTAACACCCTTAGGTTTTCCTTTTGTGAGTTACTTGGTAAGATCGTGGATAAAAATTGGCCTCCTCATAAAATTACCTTTATTTTTATGTTCTTTATGATCTTTTTTATTTATACATTAGTTTTCGATTCTTTTGTTAGATGGAATCTATAAAAAATATATGTTAGCATGTTTTCCTTCACTTCCCACAGTCTTATGATAAGGAATCACACCTTTGCTATCATTATATTCCTTTTTTCCCTTTGTCACATTTTTTGAAATTTGAAGAAATTCAAATTTGTTACATGTGTCATTTTCCTCTTGATTTCCCCCTTTCTTTCACCTCCACATTTGGATAAAACAAGGTCAAAGTCAAGATATCACTTTTATTTCACCTAGATTTACAAGACTCTGAAACCCCATGCTCTTTAATTTTCTCTCTCTTAGCAACCTTATCTCAAAGTTTTCAAATTAAAGTCATCTTTAGCACCCATGTTTGGTCTTCCAAATATATATGGAGAAGGAATTTTAAAAAATAAATAAAGTTAAAATCTAATCATTGGAAAACAAAAGGAAAGGATATCTACAAGGAAACATAAAAATCTTAAAAGTCTAATCATACCAAAAGACATGATTACAAGCACATCTATTATCTCTAATTAAAGCTCAAAATCCACAATTGGATTCACATAGAACTGAAGTCCTTTGGGGTGTGGTAGGCTAGTAGATTGGAATAGGGGATTTCAAAAAAATCTATAGTGCTAGCTACTTTCTCATGCAAGTACCCAATATTCATAGTAAACTGACAGCTCTATAAGGGGTCATAAAGAGTCAATAACACATCATGGGGAGGTAGGCCATTTTAATTTTCATTCATATAGCCTTCATGATATATATATATATATATATATATATATATATATATATATATATATATATATATATATATACTTCATTTATTGACCTAAGACTTGTGTAGTTAAGAGAAGTTCTTCAAAGTCCTTAAGGTTGATAGTCCTCTTGTTTTGACAAACCAAATTTGAGTGTCTTAAATTTGATAGAGAGTTCCTCTACCTTGGTTTTTTATTCATTTTCCCCTCCACCCCATTTAATTTACCACCTTGATAGAAAATTGTGATTCCAAATCTGTTTTCCCTCTTCTTTAAATTCCTTCTTCATTTCTTAAAAACATTCTAACACTACTTTGTTTCATTTTTATCTACCTTTAGATGAAAAACAACATGTTTGAGAAACTATGGATCATTTTCACCATGTTATATATATTTACTAATACTACTTTTCTATCCTTTTCCCATTTATCTTGATTTTGTTATTCTGTTGTTGTGGACACCTGAGTTTGCACCCTTTTTGCATTGTTGCATGATATGTGGATTGTTACTACTTACCCAACCATATTGTTTTCCCTTTTATGCATCCCCTTTTTCCATTGATGATTGAGATGTGGATTATTACTACTCACTCATCAATGTTTTTTTACCATTATTTTTTTGAATCCTCTTTTTACCATCTTGTTTGACATGTATCCTTGATTTGATTTGGTGAGTTTGCCTTTTCTTACTTGAGGTTTACTTGTTTGAGTTTTTCAGTCTTTAGTAGCCTTGTCTTTTCAGTTACCCAATTTATTTTTGTTTGACTTGGTCATTTGCTCTAACATAACATTTTTCACCCATCTTACCAAATTCCCATGTACGTTGCATCCACATAGCACCAATTATCTTGTCTTTTATTGCATTTATTTGTTTTTAATCCTTAGTTTTATATTTTTGGGTTTGTCCAAAGTAGTCTTTACTTTTTATTTTCAATTATTTACTTTTTAGTTAGTTTCCTTTTATGTCATTTAATTTTAATTATTTTATACTTTTTAAAATACTACATTTTTTTAGCATCAATAGTGTGTGTGTCCTTATGTTGTTTCTTGAAGTACCATTCCTTGTTATACCTTAGTAACACATGATGAGCTTCAAGTGGGGAATAGGTTTACACATAATTTTTTCACATTTTTATCAATTATTTATGTTTTACATCTTATAATAACCCATCATGACTTAATCTCTCTTAGTGCATGCCTTAAGGGGTACACCAAGAAAGGGGTGGGAAGACCTTTGGTGCTTCATAGGATTGTTGTCCCTTATTGTCATATGATTCCCTATCCATTCAAATCCTAAAAACTTTCCCTAAACTATATCTCCTTCATTGAAAATTCCTCTAGTATTGTCCTCTATTTATCCTTCTTTCCCTTGCTTAGTAAACTTTTTACCTATTCAGTAAGCTAGGTCACACTAG
Source organism: Torreya grandis (assembly GCA_037957365.1). Classification (NCBI taxonomy): domain Eukaryota; kingdom Viridiplantae; phylum Streptophyta; class Pinopsida; order Cupressales; family Taxaceae; genus Torreya; species Torreya grandis. The sequence continues at coordinate 2,495,528 of JARHVA010001630.1, read as the reverse complement.
TCGACCTAGCACAGTCTGGGGTCACTTTAGCTCTTTAGGCCCAGTTTCCATCTGGCCGACTTAGCACAAAATTTAGGCCTTATCCCAATAATGTGCTAGGTTGACCTGATTGACCTAGCACAACTAACATGTCTGAGTGATTTTTGGGTTAGATACTCATATATACAAGGTCATTTTAGTCATTTCCATAACAATGCAATCAAGAGTTATTATTCACTCGTGCTTCTTCACAATCTGTTATTCCATCATTCTACTTGAGGAGTCTTAGCTTATGTTTATTATTTGGAGAATCTTAGTCTTTTGGATAGGTCTTGGATGCTTTATTATAACAAAGTGATCCTTACAAACCATAACAACCTCTTGTGAATTCACATTGGCCAAGGGATAAATTGAGTCATGATGGGTTCACATTCAGGTAAGTATATTATAAATTTGTTCTCCTCTCTTTTAGTAGATATAAGTAGCATAAATGTTGGTTCAAATAATATTACTACTCATATTCCATGTATTAGGGTGTAACTCATACTTTATTTAAAGTTCCCTATATTTTTATTTGAATGCTTTGTATCTAACCCTTTACTTTGTGCCACAAGCTTTAGTGAGCACTAGATTAGTTTAATTTCTTTGTTATTAGATTAGTTTACTTTCTTATTTATTATCATAAGTGAATATAGAAACCATAGGACTCTTTTACGTTTGTTGTTTGATTGTGTTAGACTATAGGATTTAAAACCCTACCTAACATGATGTGTTGTGATAGATGATACAAGTGATCCCCTAATCAGGTCTAGTAGATCCTTTTATTGTCATTATCCCACTTAACAAGTGTGTGCCCCAATCAGAAGTGTATGTGTGATCTATCTTATCCTATCCAAGATTGATTCATGTGCACCATATAATTCCAATTGCATATAGAAGCAAGATTACCAAGGATCCTGAGATGAGCCACACTAGGTTTATTTTTAGTCCACATTTATAAAGGGGTAGAAAGATACAAGGCTTTATAAGGGATTCTATTTATAAAATGCATAATAGTATTCATAGCTTTGACCCATAAAAACTTAGAAACATTTATATATTGTAACATTGTTCTATCCATTTCTATGATGGTGTAGTTTTTCCTTTTAACAATACCATATTGCTGAGGGGATTAGGGAGTTGTGTTTGGCTCTATCACTTTTAGCTATTTGGCTCTACCAAGGGTCGAGCCATAGGGATCCACCATTAGCTGAGCCATTTGGATTTGCCACCAGGCCAACCTGAGGGTAGATCCATTAGACTCTGACATTGGTAGAGCCATTTGGATCCATCATTCGACATAGTCATTCAACTCCATCATTTGATAGAGTGGTTCAACTCTACCATTTGTATCCATTATTTAATAGAGCTATTCGACTGGGTAATTTGGTATATCCATTTAGTTGATATATTTAACTCTTCCATTCCATTAAGCCTTTTGACTTTACCATTTAGGTTTACCATTCACAAGAATCATTCAGCTCCACCATTTGGTTGGGTTGTTGTCCAAGTGATACTAGTCTTTTCAGATGAGTTGTAGGCTTAGCCTCAAGCTTTAGTGCTCTAGAATCCATCTAGAGCATATGGGCTCATTAAAAAAAGTCATTAAAAAATATAGAACCCTAGGTGACATAAAGATTAAACTATTCCATGAATTCAATCTTTATGTCATCAAGGGTTTCATCTTTTTTAATGTGGACCATTTTTAGTGAGTTTGTATGTCTTTGAATATATTTTGAATCTATCCAAATTTTCACAAATCCATGATATGGTTGCCAAAGATAGCTTCACCAGTTCCTAATTCAAAGGTGCACATGCTAGGTTTTGTTTGTATAATTAATGCTTATCTTTCAATATTTAAATTTATGGTTTCCTTATTCTTTTCCTAGTTTAGAAACATCATTTGGTACTGTCATTCAATGCTAATATTTATTTTTGTCATTCATCCATGTAATTTGATGTGGTTGTTTGGCTATGATGTTCAGTTGATCAGGTTTCAAAAATATTTTGTTGTTTGATATTAGGATTGAGGGGTATATATATATGTGGAAAATTAAACTATTTTCAAAGATAATGTCATAAAGGGTTGGCGAGCCAACCCTTTAAATAATATGTATTCTTAAAATTTTAGTGATTTAGTCCCATATGTGGACTCTAAAAATTTGCCAAAACCAAATCTAGTTGGAATATTCATGAATTAATGAATATTCACCACTAAAAGAAACCTTATTTCCTACTTAGTATCAGTCTATATGTTAAATACCCATTCATATGTATTAATATGAATGAAACCTTAGCCTAGGTTTTATTTCATCTCAGGTCTAACTTAGATGCCTCACATCTTGCAGGATTCAATGATCAACACTTCTTTATGACCTTTTAATTACATGGTACAAATAAATCTTAATAGAATCCAGCAATTAGTCCTTTGACTAATCACGTTCAAACTCTCATATCATGATCAATATTTCTCAATTCATCATATGTTGAAGATTAAATAGAATGAGGACACCATTGAAAATTCAAAGCCTTAGAAGGCCCATAGAGTTACCATATGGCATTCCCACATTCGAAGATTAAAAGTAAAGGGTCTTGCATGTCATAAGGGACCAATCATGAACAATATCTTAGATCATGATTGGATGACTCTTGCTTCGTCATGATTTTCAATCCAATGGAGAGAATCAAGTTTGAGATCTTGGGAAGTCTTACATAACTGACAAGTGGCATTCTCATATTGAAACACAAGAGTTTGATGAGATTAAATTTAACATTTTCATAACCATCATTTGATGTCCATGAAGATGTATGTAGTGTTTATGCGACCATCAACTTTAATCCCATTAGAGCCAAGAACTTCACAAGCTTAAAATTGACATTTACATGACCATCATTTAATGTCCATGAGGATGTATTTGATGTCCACATGACTGTCAAATTTAAAATAATGAATTATGTTGCTCAAGACTAAGATAGACTTAAAAATGTTGTTAAAAAGCCTATAAATTGCTTTAAAGATGACTGAAAACCTTTGAAAGATATTCAAATGCTTTCAATCTTTAAACTACAAATGTTTGAAATAGTCTCATAGGTCTAAATATTTGTAGAAATGGGTTTAGTCTAAGCCTATATCCTAAGGTCCCCATTGCATTTGTTTGAATGTCATGAACCTTAGGTTAGAGACTTAAAGTATTATTTTAAAAATATCTTTGTGACATGAAACTTAGCCCAACTAATTATAACTGAAAGTTTTATTATATTTATTAATACAAAAAATCCCTATGTCAAATTTCAACATTTTATCCTTATATCTTTTAGATCCCCTTTGGACATGTTCTAAAGCTCAACATAAGTATTTTAGCCCAAAGTATACTTTGTGTTTATTAAACACAACGTAGAATTTAGCCTATTTATCCATGGCCCCTTTGTATAAATATAGAAAACTTAGGTTTAAACACTCTAGCCTAAAGTTTATTTCATGCTAAATAAACATGAAATGAACCTTAGCCTAAAATGTTTAGACCTAAGTCCCCACCTAAGTCCTTTGATTTAAAACTTAACATAAAATTTTTTAACCTAAGTCTATTTGTGTTTATTTAAATATATAGACTTAAGTAAAAACATTTTAGCCTTAATTATTTTATGTCTATGTACTGACTTAAAGCTCATGCATCTTTACAGATCCTACAACTCATGCTTCATCACATAAGGATGATCCAATAGTGTGAAGGCACCTAAGAATTTTAAACAAAACTCCTAGAGCCTATGGGGTCAATATGTGGTGAATGTGCATTCAATATACAACTGACAAAGGTGCCATAGCTAGGAAGGTCATGGAGGTACCAAGTGGCATGATCATGGGGCTTAGTCTTCAAAGGGACCAATAAAAACTAAGGGCTCAAATAATAATCAATGGCCCATGCTAATCCTCTGATCTTGATCCAATAAATAGAAATGAAAAGGATTTTTTAAATGCCAATGGCTAGTGCTTCAAAGGCATTTATGAAAAATGTCATGAAAGGTTCCAGATTGATGCCACATAAGCACCATGCAATCAGAAAATGACAAAACAAAATATCTTATGTGCCTAAGAACACAAAAATATAAAGGAAAAGGTCCAAATCAAATATAAAACACATATGAGCTAAAATCCAAATGAGTTACCACCATTAAAGCTATAAATCCCTAAACTTGCATAAAAGACCCTAAGTAAACTTAGATTGATTATAGTGAATTTAGAAGGAATTCAATTGTGTTTTAAGGATGAAGGAGCTACACTCAAGGCCATTTTACAATCTAGTTGTGAACAATTTTCAAGTATAGAAGCCATGGTAGCTTGCAGATAGCAATTGAGAGATGCGATGGAGCTATACCTATCTATAACAATGAGGGAAGGGTTTTAAAGGATACAGAACTAGACACTATATCTTTGAACAATGATAACAAAAATTGGTCTGAGCTCTTCTGGACCATAGAGGAGATGAAACCATTACCAAGGAGGAGTAGAGGATTACCCTAATATTAGGAGGTAGTATGACTTGGTTTCATTTCAAATGGCTAGCCTCCACCATGATGCTACCAAACTAGAGGTACTCCATTGCATTGATGTCCTTGCTCTAATTTTTATTGATTATAGAATTGATAATGATTAGATTATTCATGAGGGGAGCTCTAGGAGAGTTTATTATATTACCCTATTAGCCTTTAATAGGTACTATAAGATTCTAAAACCCCATGTGGACCTATCCATAATCAAATAATAGACTAATAAAAATGACCTTGATACCATCCTTAGGCCATGGTTGCTCTAAGGGAACCATGTATTCTAATATTTTGAGGGAAGAATCCCAATTGTCTAGTTTAGGGAGGGAATTAGGGTAATCATGACCCTATTAAATAGAATATCTAGAGCCCCTACAACCACTTATGTTAATAAAATTTGGGTGTCTTATGTCTAATTTATGGTAGAGAAGGAGCTCATTCCTCCAATTCGGGATATGATTAGTATCCACTTAAGGAAACAATTTAATACCATAAAGAGGAAGACTAGAAAGTAGTTCTTGATGATGTCTTACTTTCTAGATGCCTTGCAAGCCTCCACCAATATCCCTAATATCATAAACTAGTCTCCTGAGGGTAGAACCACCATCTCCCACCACTACTCAAAGCTACACATCTTCAGGTATAGACACCACATGCAATTCATCTATGACTATGTCTATCCTACTTTGGTAGAAGACATTATAGGGTATCATATACCTAGGGTTAGTGATTTTATTAATAAGTGTGGAGTTGATGGGAGATATCTAGTTTTACCTAGATTATACTATAATTAAGATTGAGGGAATTTTGACCCAAACCTATAGGTAGCCCATTTATGTTCTTAATAAGCTGGTAAAATAGGAAATTATGTCCTATCTCCTTAATGGTGTTAATGGAATCTACAAGGATAAAAGTAAGGGCCTCTTCCACCCATTTTCTTTGATAATTGTAAGAATAGTTTTGCAAGATTGGGATCAAGTGGACACCATGGCTAGGCATAGGGAATCCTTTGTGTTTCAATTAGATGACCTCAAGCATTGAGATCCTAAGAATGTAGTGGGCCCACATATAAAGAAAAAATAGTTACCCAAGCCATTCTATGAGAATCAATTGGGTGCTTTTCACACCCTCCACATCAAGGCCCAAATTTTTGAGAAAGTATTAGCTAGATTCTATAAAACCAACATCAAGCTAATACACAGATTGACTAGTGATGACAAAACACCAAGGGAGATATGGTAAATACATCCTCTTTAGTATCATTTACTATCTATAATTTATAAACCACCTCAAGAACAATAATAGATAGAAGCACCACAACACCCAGCATAAATTATACAAGGTACTAGCAAGGGAAAGTTAGAGGAGAGACCTGGTGAGGGACCTTTATCCTTAGCTTTCCATCAAAGACCAGCTTCCCCTATTGAACACTTGGATATGATTGCCCTAGAACCTGATGAAATAGTATAGGATTACCTCAAGGTCCTTACTAAGGCATATGGATCTAAGGGAGAAGAGGAAACACAAGTTGAAGAAGTTTAGGTTCAAGCATAAGGAGTTAAACAAGAGGATAAGGGGAAGGAAGTTGCCTTGGATCTACTCCTAGTGGCATAACCAAAGAAGATAAGAGTAGAACTGGAAATTGTCCATGTTAGATAGAAAAGGCCAAAGTTGACTCTCATTCATCCCACAAGTGAGATTAGTTTGTTTAGTGAGGAGTACCCCATTCACAGACCAATCATCCCTAATTGGTTTGTCTATGGGAAGTTTTATAAGATCCCTTACTTGTCCCATTCATGGACTCTAACCCAATCCATCAATGTTACTATTCATGGATAAATCAAACCATGGATAAGGGCCTTAATGAAAGAAAAAAAAGAGAGAAGAATAATAAATACTATAGGGATAAGTGATAAGAAGATGGATACTCCAAGAGAATCAAGTAGCACAAGGATAGAGGTCCTAGAACCTCCAAAATACACAGATTCATTTACCACTATGTAGTTCAATCCAGAAATAGTTAGATTTGAAAGGGTAATAACAAGAAAGTTCATGGTGGGGACATAAGAATTCATATTCAAAAAGGTTGAGCCTTTTACAATATTAACTCTGGTTGAAGGGTAGTAGCCTAGTAAATAACCCATCCATGAGGAAGATATTGAGAGTCTAACTAAAGCTCATTCAGCCCAAGTTAGAACTAGCATCAGGGGCATGAAATAGAGGATCCACAATTTAGAGAAATAAAAGGATAAATTATAGACCCAAGCCATTTTATAAGTGCCTAAGGCCATAATAAAATTATTTGAAGCATCTTTTTTTATATGTTTAATTTTTTTAAATTAATAAAGATAAATAAAGATGCATTAAGCCGACAAAGTGAGGTGGCTAAAGGGCTAGTAATAGAGTGGTAAGATGTAGAGGCTAAAATAAGGGATCTTATTAGCATATTTATTAGGAATAATATTCCTAGGTTCAAAACCATTAGCCTAGCCACCTAAATTATATACTAGGGATAATGGTGGATAAGATCCAAAGCTTAAGTACTTGGTCAACATTCTTAGATAGGCTTCTAAAGGATGATGAAGAGCTGATTACCAAAATTAAGCAGCTCCTTGGCACCATGTTGGAAAATAATACCAAGATTATAGCCATGGGGATTATTTATGATGTAAAGTATAAACATAGAGTCACTTTAGTGATGAAGGAAGTAAAAGGCAAAATCCAAGGTAAATCAAGCAGTGACAATAGTAGAATTTTGGGCATGTTCTTCATTACTGAAGAAAAGATTACAGAAGATAAAAGCATCAAAGAAGCAAATGGCAAGGGATGATAGAGACTTTGAGGACATAGCAAACCAAGAAGATGTCTCCCTCTTGAATCTAGCTATGGACTTGAAGCTTATCAAAGAACAACATCAAAAGGCTATGGAGCTTCTATAGGAGAAACAAGGGGACCCTTTAATAATGGGCCCACCTAATTAATATTCCTTTTTGTAAAACCATTGTAATATTTGAAATAGGAATATTCTTTTATAAAGGCATATGCTAGTCTGTTAGCATATTTGCCTCTAGGTTAGTCTAGTGTATAAAAGCAAATATATTCTAGAAATTTATAAAAAAGGATAGTTGTCCTTATCTTTTATACATTTTGTATCTTGTAGTTGACCAATATACTGCTTGATATTTCCATAAAAGGCATGTATTACCATCTTGTAAAGGGAGATATTTTTGAGAAAAATTTGTATAATTGGATAAATTAATACAATCAAGTAATTTTGCAAAGATTATACAAATTTGATGTGTCAATTGTTAACATAAGTTTCTCTCAATTTTTGGTTCAAAAGCTTGAATTCGAATAATTTCTTTAAATTTTGAATTTTCATTTATGATATAGGGTTGATAATTTGTGATTATGCTAAATTGGTTGAAATATCTTGAATTTTCTTCATTTCATTTGTTTTATATTCAAATGTGCTTATGCTATTTGAGTTTAGTAACAATTATTTAAAGCAAACTCTAGTTCTTACTTATATAATTCCATATTATCCTTAGAAATTTTCTTGGTGTGTGGTGAGATCTGAGCTTTTTGTTATTTTTCATCATATACTAGTAAATGTAGGTTTAGTTGTGATTGAAAATTTATCATGATATTTTATTTAAGGATCAACAATCACTTGTTTTCTTTCTGCTTTACCTTTCCTTTTTGCTTCTTTTTTTAAACTAGATCAATGTAGCTTAAATTTTAATATAAATATCCATTTAGATTAATCTATATTTTAATTTTTGATCAAAATTCACTAGCATTAGAAAATATAATTAAAATTTACAAAGAATTGGACCATGATGGCTCCCAACCATCAATTGTTATAATTTTTTTGGAACACTCATACTTTACTCAACCATTATTTCACCACAGGTAAACATTAAGTTGCCACAACCTGCTATTCATGATTTAAATTCCTATAATTCTAAAATGAAAAGTGTTATTTGAACACTAAAAACCCCTATGATACATTTAGAGGCATCAACAACTAGTCTACTACTAGTCTACCCACCCAATTATGTCAACAACTATCTGATCCAAAGTCTAATGCTTCTGCATCCAAGTCATGAAGTGAAGAGATCCCCTATACACTTATTCCTATATAATTATAAGCCCTCTTCCACTATTGTATCACCAATAATATAATGGTATATACATCCATATGACATATTAATCCCACCAAGACTAAGTCCTCTTGGTATAAATCTAACCAATACTGTGTATATCATCAAACATGGGGCATACCATTAATCAATGTCCTAATTTCAAAAATAATGTCTAATACCTCATCAACCATGGTGAAATTGAAATTTATAATGAATTATATGGGTCTACATCCAAGGGTGAACAATAAAAATAATACCATGATTATATTACTTATCATGATCGAGCCCTTCCCTCTCCAAACTAAGGTCAAGACACCACATCCATATTCCATGGTCCCCTCATATTTGACAAATCTTCCATGGAAGATGATTTCAATACCCCTGAGCCTAATCCTCCCTTCCATAATGAGTCCTTATTCCATGGGATTATATTTGGTGAGACCCTTATCCCTCCATCATCTTCCTCTCACCATCACATCAAAAACCCCATGTTGAGAGGTCACTTGTGGATGATGAATCTTCCACTAGAAACATCACATCATGTGTACCAAATTTGGCATTAGAGTCAACATGAATATTATGTACATCAAGATCATGTTTAACACTAATGTCTGAATTAGATTCCTCATCAGAAACATCATCTATCATAGATATTATAGTATATGATGAATATGCATGTCTTTATTAAGATACCTTTAATTCAGATGATAATCAGTCACCAGTCATATCTTTTGATCCCAATCATGATGATAAAGTCATAATATATTTATTACAATATTTATCTATTAAAAATAGTCAAATTGAATCTAATCCTACTTTGGATGTGTATACTATAGCTAGTCCTAGTGATCCTTTTACTAATCTTAAGGATATTTTCTTTGATGTTAAAAATAAGTCTCCTAAGAACCCCTATGAAGACCATGATGCCCAATAACCACTCATTAATATCATCATACCATCAACCTCACCTTCATCCATCATAGACCCCTTTTTTCTTATCAATGCTAATTTAATCACCTTCCTCCATAGGGACAAATACGAACATACATCATTGGACCCTTCCATGAGCAGCATAATATATACCACAAATATAAAGATCCAAGACCATATCCTAAAAGTCATAAATCATGATCAAATAACCTTTGATCCCATAATTAAAAATCATGAAAATTCAAATCATAAACCTAACCAAAAATTATCTTCCCCTAGTGAAACCTTATCCAAGGAACTAGGGGACCATCAAATTCATAATGACCATCATCTATCAAGTCAAATATCCTCTAGTGAAGCCCAATGTCAGGCACTAGAGGGCAATCAAGATATAATCAAGTCTAAAAATCAAAATAATGCCAATAGTAGTATCAATATGGTTGATAATCCTTCAAATAATCAAATCAAATATGAATCATATAGTCCAAAAGTCTTGGATCTCTTATAGCATTTTGTCATATGGCACCAATAAAATAAAAAATGTCCAACATGTCAAATAATGTGTGTGACTGATAATCCTAATACTAAAATATCCACTACACCTTATCATGATCCTACCATCCATTCAATTCCAATTCACCCCATCAACATCAAGATCTAATACAATCCATACCTCACTTCACTATATCAGGCAACATTGTCTATTATAGGGGTGACAAAGACACCTAGTCTAGATCTCTAAAGGGGTCTCAATCATGAATAAATTAAGGATACATGGATAAAAATTCATCATGTATTGACAACATCATCCTAACATCACATATCTCTAGAACTGGTGTTGGTTGAAATAATCATGAAAATGTATACATCCTGCATCTCACTAGCCTCTAATAAATTGAGATGTCATCAAAAAAGTCAAAAAGTCAAAAAAAATCATCAATGGTGAAAAATAGTCTTTTGGCACCTTGGTTAAGTACAATGATGAAAATGGGTTTTTGGCATCATGGTAAAATAATCTATTATTCGCATTATACCTCAACACTGAGGGGTAAAATCCATCCCTTGTCAATCCATCAATGTTATCTTTGATTCCTCTATCCATTATTCCTACTCATAATCCACTATCATACCATGGATTCTTTATCATATTGACCTTTTTAAGGAAGTGGATGATGTATTTATAAATGATCTTGAATCATCTTGGTATATCCTCCAGTAGACACTTGGGTAACTAAACATTTAGTTCCTTCACGATGTGGTCATTGGCAATCCCTAATCCATTCTTATTTGGTCCTTATCCCATTTTAGCATCACCATTATCCTTTTATCATACCATCCATTATTCCATCCATCTTTATCATGGTTGATAGGATTGGTATTCCCTTTTCTATTAACCCCATTTGTATAGTGCACATACATATTCCAAAAACCCTAAAAATTATAAAATCCAAAAAATCCCAAAATACCTAAATTGTCTTGTGTCATCTTGTTATATATATCCAAGTCATATTAACCTATGACCTAATTTTTCCATCTCATTATCATATTATATTATCTTATGTCCTCATGGTCTTATCATTTATTCATCTTACCTTATCTTGCAATCCTAGTCATATATCTTCTGTAACCTTATCCTAATCTAAATCACTAGTCTACTCCAAATCCATACCTTTGTCTAAGTTTATAACCTTAATAAAAATTTTCATCATGATTATCATGAATAACTTAGTCTAACTCATCACCTAATCAATCATCTCATTACCTTTCATCAGGATAATTTGACAAGACACAATGACACTGCATGTAGATACTTGTGTGTGTTACTTAACTTGTTTGCATAGATTTTATCATGCATATATGATTGTTTTATGTTTTTTTTATTGTATATTTTTTTTAATTCTTAAATCATCAATATTTTTGTCTATTGGGAAATGAACAAGGATTATATGATGACACTGAAATCTAAAATGATGATTTTAGGGCATATTTCCTAGTGCTATATTTACATTGGATTAATTAGACTATGATGAGACTTATTACAACAATCATGGCTTGAATTACTCATAATTTATCCTATCCTTTATCATCTAACATACCATATCCAATAATTAATTTGATTATCCAAATTTACTCATCTAGTATCCAATCATTTATCCATGTCATTTATCATCACACCTATATCCTCTAAGTCAATCATTTATCATCTATCTAATCATAAAAATCTCAAATCAACTATCCAATCATCATCCTACCTAGTTTTAATCTAAAAAATAACATGTATAAAATTCATCATCACCTTAATATTCTAATTTATCATCATCCTCTAATATATTCTAAACTACATTGGCATAAGGTCTTTTCAAACTATATAGGTAGCGTTTAGTCACATAATGTGTCTAAGGTCAACTCAACCACTCTTTTTTCTTTCTCCATCATTTCATCATCACAAATATCTTGTCATTCATCATCCTCAAATCTTAAATCAGTCAAATCCTTGAGCTATAATATCAATCATTAATCAGTCTATTGATCAATCACCATCCCCAAAATCATCTCCCTAATTTTATTCAATTTCCCACACCTATTTATTTGGCCCAATAAAATCATAACATTCATATTTTATTCTATCAAACATCTATTATCACTGATTGGTCAATTCATCATTTAAATATTATGGTTTCCTCCTTATATTGGGGCATGACCAAAATCATAACTTTATCATCACTATTTATCACATTGTATCTCATTGATTCAATGCAATATAGTCCAATTCTTCCCCTTCATCTTTTGCTCATTTTATCATATCATCATATCTCTTGACTTTAGCTTTGAGCTACCCTCATCATTAATATTATCAATTTATTATCTCATCTTGGCCTATAGCTCTCCATTTTATGTGTCCTTACTTAGGATATATCTAAATCTTGTAGCCTTTAGTCTTATCATCATCATGTTATAGTTGATTCCCCCTTGGGATGTGTCGATAACCATGACATAGTCATTCTCAATCCATGTGCATTTGTCTTTTCCAGGAACATCATCAATCTATAGATCACTTCTCAAGTCTAATTCATCTTCTTCATCATCTATCTCAACATTTAGCATCCCATCCCCCTATCTATTCATCGTATCCCACCCCTCATTTCTTCTTTTGAGTGGCCATCTGTCTCATTCTTCCCTACATGTCCCCTTGAGGGGGCATTATATCTAATAGCATTCATCCATGAAATAGTTTTTATTTGAAAAACCATTACTACTTCCACTTAATCCACTTGTAATGCCCTTTCAAAAAGGGGAAAAATATATGCACTTAAATTTGCTCTCACTAACTATTCCACTAATCCCTCTATTTATCCTAATTAATCCTATAATCATAGTCTTAATTAAATAATTAAATATCACCCCCATTTATTATTATTAATACATTTACCTTATATTATCCCTACCAATATATTAATTCTTCTAATCATATATCATCCAATAAATAATCTCACTTGTCTAATATTTGGGAATTTAAAATTCTCGTGACGCACCTACCTACCTATGCCTAGGCTTTCCTACAAGCCTACCCTCTTAGATTCTTTAGAACCCACTAATCACCTATAAAATCACTCATTAATAATCATTAACCCATACTAATGGATTATATAATTATCCAATTCTAGAATCATCTCCATCTTAGCTCCTCTTTAGAAGCCTCTGTTCTAGAGGCTTCCAAGGAATTTTTAATTTTTTGGATAATCCTCTTTACCCAAATTTGAATAATGGCCATTAACTTTACCTCATTATTTATATTTAAACACCATCACCCATCCATGTCCCAAATAATTATTGAATTCATAAACCTCCATGTCATTCTATGCTATCAAAATCATTGATCAAGTCCACATTAAGCTAAAAATTTGAGTCTTTGGTAATCAATTCGTAATCCAATCTCCATCCATAATCACTTAGTATTTTTATTGTTTTAAATATTACTTAGAGAATTTAGATTTAGGTTATAATTCTAGTTTTAATGGATCTAAATTATGAAGTAGAATGATATTTGGGTATTTTGGTTAAATTGCATAATCAAAATCTATTGCTCAAAATTTCCATCTTACACTGACCACATCTATATAATTATCCTAAATAGATGTATCAAAAATCAATGTATAATGATCCTAAATAGGTTTAGAAACCATCTATGTATGATGATCCTAAATAGGATTTGTAAAAATCACCATATAATAATCCTAAATAGGTGTAGTAAACATCTTTGTATAATGATTCTGAATAGTTGTAGCAAATAATTACAGTAGTGGTGGGAGTGGAGGATGAGATATCAAGGTTTTGGGGGATAATCATACCATAGACATATAATTGTGACTATATATTTTAGTGTATGTAATTTAGACATCAGTTCATTTTTTATGGTACTACATGAATTTTTTGCATTTAATGACATCCTAAAAACATGTCACAAACCCCATTAATTTGTAAAACTAGGAATGACAAAGCTAATATGGCAAAGCCCACCTAAATAGATAATACTATGTGTCCCAAGGTATTCTATTTTTCCCATATAATCTCTTTACTTCTTTTGATGTAACTTTTTAATCATGATATATGTACCCAAAGGAGTGGGGAAGTGTCATCATGCAAACATTCTCACTTGAATCGGTATCAATCATGACACTTTGCATGGGTTGACCATTGATGTAGGCTCATATGAAAAGTGAATGAAAATATGAATCATGATAAAATGTGATCATAGACTATTTTTGTGAAGTATTTATAAATTTACTAATAATAACATCAACTGGATGGTCATATGTCATAGGTGGAGGGTCTATGTTATACGCATAATATAATTTTGAAGTGCCTTTACTTTCTATTATCTCATGTTTAAAAAATGAATCATTAAATATTTTAAATTTTTGAACATTATGTTATGGTATATATTCATTTTTATGGGTGCCCAAATTTATAATGTTGTCATCTATAATATCTTGTATCTTTTGTATTAATTTTAAATATTCATTCATTGAATGCTTTGCAATGTGATGATACTCACAATATACATTGTAGTCATAGTTCCTTGGTCTAAGCCTATTTCGATTGATCTCTTATAGAGTAAGGAGTGTGATAAGGCTATATTAGAGTAACTAATTTAGTAGTACATAAGGATGGCATAGTAATTTTAAAAAATACCTCTTCGATGGAGCTATAAAGTGTAACTAGTTTATAGGTTGCATCACTACATTGATTTAAATATTCACCTCATTATTTTTATAATTTGATTTAACCTTATAACATGGTTTTATTAAAAAAAAATCATTAAATTAGTCATAGGAGTAGTTGTGTACTTGAGTTTATTCAAATCTATTCACTTGACTTATATGTCCCTCGTTGCAAGCATATCTCATCAAATGATTTTGATATATTTAATATAATTGACTTATGGAGTAGTGCTATAAATTTTTGATTTTATATATTTCACTACATTTTTTTCCATAACATTAGTCATATTATCTAGCATGGTATTGTATTGAAGTACATGGTCATTGATTGGTTCATTGGACCCTTGCTTGAGTTTAGTAATTTTTGTGTAAGATAGATTTTTATCAATATTGATGGAAAAATGTGTTATGAATTGGTTAGCTAATGGATTGAAATATCTTATATATTGGAGGGGGAGATAATATAAGCATTTAAACTCAGTTATTAAGGCTTATTATAAATATATTGGTTAATAGTTTTTCATTTTATGCATGGTCCAAACATGTTGCATGGGATGATCAAAGGTTTTGCTTGAATCACTTTTACCTTTGTATAATGTAATCTTAGGAGATAGAAAACCTATTGATAAAGGGATGCTAACGGGTTATGGATCAAGACATGAAAATCCATGGAATGAATAGTTTTTAGATGCACCCATGATGCACATTTTTCTAGCTTCAACATCTTAGCATTCAAATTTGTAATAGTACACTCAAGGGAACATGCAGTTAGAGAGGTTGGTGATGGAACATGTGTAGTAATCATGGGATATATAAATTTTTATTGCATATAAATATGTATCTAAATCTTTTGGAGGCCTTGTGTTTCCCCAAAACCTTGGATAAATGTCTCATATGTTACTATATATGTAGGTGTAGGGATACTACCAATATTAGCTATTTGAATACCTGATGTAGAAGCTTAAGCCATTTTTTTGTGTTCATCTCTTGTTATGTGTAACATTGCATCAATATGATGTGGATTCATTTCAAGATATTTGATTAATTCTTGATCATACATAGCATCTAATTTATCTTTAGTAGTTATATTATCAGATTCAATATTCATGATAAGTCCATCAATAGGGTGGATACTGTTAATATATAATCCATAGTAGGAGGAATAAAGGACATGTAATAATCGGTATCTTAGATTGGGTGTTATAATAATGGGGTTTGAGAAATGATTAAGATTATTAATTGTTAATTTTAAACTTATTAATGGATTTGTATTTGATCCTTGTTACCCATTTTCCTACATAATTGATCCAAATAAGATACATTATCCATGTGAAACAATATGAAAAGAGTAACTTTATTACTTATGTTAACCAATAATATTCATTCAATATGGCCATGTTTAATATTTATTATCAAGTTTGAAATTAAAACCCTAATGCTGAAAAGTAAAACCCTAGAATAAAAACTTAACGAAGACTTAGGGTTGAAGGTGAAAATATTTTGTGTGTGGAAATCAAAAATCAGATCATGAATCCCTAGGAAAAAATATGAAAAAAATTGTGTATGGAAATCAGAAATGATATTTTGAAACATGAAGAAAAAAAATCTAAATTTTTTAAAGGATGAAACCCTAAAGGAAAATTTTGGTTTCTACTCTACACAATATGTGTATGGGTTCACCAATATGTTTTAATCTAATTTGGATTAATATGAATTACTTAATCTAATTAAGATATAAACTTATATAATAACTCAAATATTAAGATATGGCATTCATGCATACATATAAATGTTAAATAATAAAACTAATTGCAATGATTTGATAAGTGTCATATTATAAATATATTAATTATAAAAATTAAATGATTACTTAGTTTTTCTATCTGACTATGTTATATTCTGCAAGTGGAAATCAAGATAAAGTAGACATATGGTTCATTCAATTCTGTAACTAATTATATATCTATGTAGGGTTAGTTTCATTGGATTAGGTTAATATCAATGATTGATATTGACTTGTGGTGTTTATTATTGACCTATACATAAATGAGGAAAATTGACTATACAATCACACGTGACTAGATCTATATTTATGATTTTAAACCCCGATGATGTGCATAGCTCCATAAATCAATATATTTTACTTGGAAATCCTATGTATGCTTGTGATGGATATAAAACTATAAAAATTAGGAAATTATAATGGGATGACTAAACCCAATAACCCTTATTTGATTATTGACGGTTACCTACGTATATAATAATTTTAGGATGGAAATCAAGACACATTAATTCTCCCACCTAGTGTGATTTTGAAATTGTTCTAGATTTTTATATGTATGCAGGTAATGATTTGGATGTGATACTTGACAATGTTTTTTTGACTTGGATTTAGTGTGATTAAAACATGGCTTATGATTGATCCTAGTGATAGGTTTATAATTCATGAAGAATAAGGAATATTTTCTCAATTTGAAATAGTGTATAGATGTGTTCCAAATAAGTTTCAAGCCTATTTTGATTTATACCTTGATTTGTTTATATATGAGTCCAATTGGGTAATTTCTTAGGCTAATATCATGCTAGGAAAATGGGTTGACCCTAAGGAGAGATTTGATTTTTAAAAATAACAATTGTTAGGAGAGGGACAATAACAACTAGAAAATGTTAGTATCAAATAGTGATACTAACTAAATTTTGTATAACTAACATGTGTATAGGTAGACTAAATTAAAAATCTATAGATGTTTTTTTAGGATATTTATCAAGTTTTAAGTGGAAAATGATTTTGTTTAGGTGTGTAAAAGTATAAAAAAGGGTCCACTCATAAGACAACATGAAAGTGTCAGTGAATAGTCAATTAGGACTTTATTTGTATACTTAATTCATGTGTGGTAAATGTGTGCCAAAATTTTCATTGTCAAGTACTGAAGACCAGATTTTAGTATCTAAAATGTGAAGGTGTCATTGCTCCTCTACTAGTACCATAATGACAGGCTAACATGTCAGCCTCTAAGGGTGATCTACACATATATATAATTTAAAAAAAAACTAAACTAATAATATGAGTTATGTCCTCATCTAAAAGTATGTTAACAAATCCAAAAGACATGATGCATCAATAGTCCATTATAATCATGATCACCTATATGCTTAAAAAATTCTAAATAATAAATTCCAATTAGTCTCCCATCAGATAAAAAATACAAAAAAAAAAAAAAAAAAAAAACAATACATAAAACTATAAAAATTAACTATATAATCAATCTAAATTAACTATTATAATAGCCATGTGGATAATTTTTTACTATATTGGCCCTATAGGTATTTTTTAATTATATTGGATATTAGTATTTTTATATATCAGCTAATCAATTTGTGTTTTCATATATTGGTCACTAGTTTGACTATATCATCACATCTCATTGATACTTAACTATATATTTTGTATTACGTATTTTACCTATAACTGTATCGATCTATTTATTTTCCTAATATTTAACTATATTGGATAATTTTATCTCTACTATATAGGCCATCTAATACAACTATATCTACCTAATTGTACTTTCCCACCCACATAATTATGTTAGCATGTCCAATATAATTATTCTATGATATTCATTTGTTTCTAATCCCCTAAAAAAATTGTGTGCTTCATAATTCAAAAATATAGAACCTACTTGATTTTCATCAAATTTTTCTCTTTGATTTGATACTTGTTGGGGAAATATTTTTCACACAAACTTTACCTGACACTCAATTTTCATAGATATATCATATCTACTCATCCCAACATTAATTGCATATCTTACCTCAATGAGTGTTACAATAGGTCCCTAAAACCCTCTGTGGTGTCTACCTCTAAATTATCATGCCATCATCTCTCTCTACATTATAAATGATCACTTAGAGATCTCAATATATTAAAATATCAAATGTCCAAATTCATGTCTTTTTATCCTATCTATATCAAAAAAAAATCAAACCTTTTAAACTTCGTTGCTTGGATTCTATTTTTTGAACATATATTTATTTTTTGTAATGTAGATATTAAAATATGGTATTAAACACATGAAATTGTTCATTTTGGCCTACCTTTTCCTTACATGACTTGTCCATACATATATGACTTTGATTTTCCTTTCTCTTAGATCTACATGTTATCTATGGATCCAATCCTTCTAAGTTGTTGTTAGTCACTTATAGGAATTCCCTAAACATGCACCAAAATAATAAACTATCATACTAAAAAATATCCATATCATCATATTTGTATTCATGTCCCCTAGATATAAATTTCATACTCAAATAGTACTATCCAAATATAATAATTTTGTCCTTCACCTAGAAAAAGGAATATTTTAAAATAAAATCATTCCTATAGGTTAGCCCATCTTCCTAGCATATTGGTGGCATGAGAAATTATCCAAAGAGTCTCATATAAAAATAAAATAATTCTAATCTTTTTATCAATCTACCACTTATTTGGAATACATCTATACACTACTACACATTCAAAGGGGTTGCCCTGGTCTTCCCAATTTACTAATCAATCAAAAGTATTAGGTCTTAACTAAGTCTAAATCACCTCAAAGCCAAGACAAATTTGTTGTTTCTAAGTGTTGAAAATAATATCACATTTTAGATACATTAAAATAACACTAACTTTTCACATACACCTAAAAGGGAGAACTACATGTGGTTTGAATTCCCTCTTCAAAGTATTGAATATGTAGGTAACACTCAACAATTTAACAAGGAGTGGTTTGGGACAGCTCAACCCACCTTTATTTCTATTTTTTAGGCCTTATTCGATCATTTCAAGTGGCCTTAAGGTTTAGAGTGAATTATATTGATTTTTATGGATTTATGCACATAATCAAACCTCAAGATTGCAGACAGGGATTAAATACAAGCATACACACCTACTTGTGTCAAAACATAGAATGAAAATCAACATAGACAAAATTGTTAAAATAGGAACATAATGTCTGGTATTATTTACCTAAGGTTGATGATACTAGCTAGTCACACACAAAGGCCAAGATCATGATTTAAATGTCCTATAGTCTATTTTTCTATCCTTCCTACCACTCCTTATAATCTTAGTCCTCCATGTATAAATTAATAGATAAATATATTATCTTTTATTGTGTTTACCATATTTAGTAAGCTAGAGTATCAAATCAATTTCAATGTTATGCATTTAGATTTGTACTTAATTTTTATACATTATAATATAAATTATTAAAAAAAATTAATCTTGTTTATGTAGCATTAGAATTAATCCAAAATAGGGTAAAACATATTAGTTAACCCATACATTACTTGAACATATCCCAACCCTAGGATTCCCTTAGGGTTTTAACATTATGTCTAGGGTTTTAAAAATTTTATCTCAGGGTTTCAAACCTTATTTTTTATTTTATTTTAATTTTTTTGTAAATATAAATTTTATATATTTTACCATAGGATTTCACACTCATTTCCTATTAAGACTTAATCTCCTAGGTTTGGGGTTTATCTTCCTATTTCTCATATCATATGTATTTCAAAATGACTATTTTCAAAATTATCACAAGTTTTTTTTAGTTTTTACTATAAAATGAAAAACCTAATTTTTTCTCCAAATTTTTTTACGTATTCTATAAAATTAGCATTTTATAATTTTTAGTAAACTCAACCTAGAGGATGAAGGGTGTATCTATTCTAAAAAAAAAATTTGGGTTTCATTTATCTATTATTTTTTCACAAATCTATTTGTTTTCAAAAATGTCTCACTATTTTTTAGATTGGTTGGTTTTTTATTTAACCATAGTCAAAGATATATTATATATATTTTAACTTATTTTATGAGTAGGATATGTATTTTTACTTATTTTTATCCTATAATTTGGTAAATTCAAAAAGAGTGACCAATTGAAAACCCATAATATCCCTCATCCCATAGATCTCCTATTTTATAACCATTGTATGCCTTGTACTTATGATAAATAATGGACTGATGGTCAAAATTGTGTGATTACTAATGTTAATTATCTACATGAATAATATAATTATGAAGGAATCAATTATGATTATGAATAACAAGAGTATTTGTACAATAGTGATGTATATAGTGAAGAATAAAATGAACAAATTAATTCTTGAAAAGAAGAGCCTAGTTCTCCTACTTCTTTACATTATTCTATTAATCATACACTAGAACAAGAGGAAATATAGAAAATTATAGATATATGTGTTCCTAATAACTTATTATCATATTAAAATCATAAAGATAAACTTACTTATGGCCTACATCAGATGACTCCACATTAGAAACTATGTGAAGCATATCCATTTTATACATATACCTTAATAGAGTGATTTTAATAAGTAATTCACCTCATTAAATACTAAATAATATAATTGTATAATACATACATGAAAAATAATTTTATCATTAAAAAATAATGTGATGTCCCTTCCTCTTCCCTTGAAATCAAAATAGTGAACTCCCTCCTTATCCTCTATAAATTCAAAGTCATATTATTCCCTCTTATATTTAAATGACTTACAATGTTAGTCCTCCTCATTTACAATAATTTTCTAATAAAACACATAGTGATGAAATTTATAATATTAATTTAGAAACAAAATGTGATGAGGATTCCATGTTATGAAATCATTACAAATTATACAATGATTTTTCAATATAATACAATTCCAAGGAATTCAATTATTTTGGTGATGGATCTATTGTACCAATGTGTAAGATAAATAGTGAGTTAATACCAATGAATTATTACTTTCAAACTACTATTATTCCTACGATATATATCATTTACATGATGCATGTCATAGGTGAACTCCAAAATCAATTAATTTCTCTCAACTTAAAATCAATGTCATGTGATGCTAATACAAACAATAATTTTATCTTAGGACAACCTGTAATATGAATCATATTCATTTATAATTATCTAAAAGTATTTTTCATACCTAATTTATAATTTTTTTATTCCATGGATATCATATTAGTCACTTAATTCAATACACTCTTTATTTTTGGAAATGTGGTAATGATGAATGAATACAATAAAAAGTTTTCCAAAAAAAAATTTAAGGTGAGGCCTTAGATTGGTTCTAGAGTATTCCAAGTGGCTCATTACCTTACTTTAATAAGTTATAAGAGATATTTAATTATTTAACTTTAATAATAAAAATGTTATTAAATTCACATTATAACATCTCCAAAGTCTAAAGCAAGATCATGATGAGCTTATTGAAGAATACATTTCAAAATTTAAGAATACATTACATTATTTAACATATAAACCTTCAAATTTGGAAAAGTAATTTATCTTTGTCCAAGGTATTATGTATCCTTTTAAGTAAAGATAACTTTACAATTCTTATCTTTATTTTGAGAGACATTATATGAATGTTTTTGATTATGCCTATGATTTTAATTATGAGTCAAATAAGGCAAAATTTTAAAGTGATCCAAATCCACCTTTACCTAAGAAGGAAATTACTCATAGGTAATTATAACTTACTATATCATATACTACATCAAAGAGTCCACTTAAGGTATTTAACAAAAGGAAAGAATCATAGGACATGGGTTACAAGGAAACAACTAATAATAAGTCACCTACTACATCCCACTCAAGTTTGATAGTTTCAAAGATTAACCAAGTGTTATTTAATAGACATTAATTGATAAGAATATAATCAATTTAGATCCTAATTATTATCACGCTCTCATTATCTCTAAAAAGTACAGTCAAGATCATTTTGTAACTCTCATCATATTAATAGACATAGAGATAGCCATTGTTATATATTGTAACAAAAGATTAAACAACTTGTGGATATATGGATCATTACATTTTGAAATTTTGACACTACATCAAAAAATTTACCCCTATCCATATTATTCTACTACTCATCAAATGGAGATTTATATATCACATGATGTTCTTAAAAATTATCTAGTGGTCTATTAGGCTTCTAAGGAATATGTTACTAGGAGAATATCTTCTTATAGTTCAAATTCTACAAGGATCAATACTTCTTAGGATGTTCTTATTAATGAAACAATGGGAATTTGAGCCTTTATTAGAGGTTAACATATATAATGATCGATAAATTAGGTGGATATTCCACGCTAAGTTTCATCAACATTGATCCTATACTCTTAGCTCATAAAATATTGATAAATGACTATTATAGACTACTTTTAAATCTTTAAAATATTAAACAAGAGAAATAAATTAAATGTAAAACATATTGAACATAATTTGGAAGAATAATAGTAGTAAGAACATAATATAAACACACCATATGACCTAAATAAACCCAACATGGGAAAAAATCCAGTGAGTGAGGAAATTTCTACCCCCTTCAACTATTAATTCAATAATTGTACAAGTTTACTACCTTGTCAAGGCCTTAATTAACATAGTTTGCAGTAAAATATGTCCAAAAACTTATATATTCTGAATTTCTCATTCATTCTTTCTTTTTCATACTCTAACTCAAAAAACCACATACAATCAAGAATAATATCTACTAGGAACATTCCCCTAATTAAAACCCTCTCCATACATATATATTCAATTTTAACACCAAAGAGAGATCTAATTAGAAGCCACAATAATCAAAAAATGAATAGAAACTATTTGAAACCATTACTCAAACTATTATTTATCTCCTTTGAATTATAGTGTTTTATCCTTTGGACCAAAACCTATCTCTTTTGGCATCTTAAGGTGTCACAATTTTTTATTGAAGTCTAATAATTGTTACATCATTTAACTAACTTGAAAAGAGGAATATAAAGAGTGTTTGAAGTGATTTCAAGTTACATTATTATACAATGAGAGTATTGTATTAGTTAGGTCATATGGCTAACATTACTAATCAAAAAATTAAATCAAATAATGAAATTCATGTATAATTGGTTTTTTCAAGATGTTGAGTTATAATGAGAGATATTTATAGCATACACATGAGGATGTGATGTGATATGTCAACATTATTATTTATCTAGGGCCTAAGATAGTGGATACATTATTATTTCTATATAATACTATTACATAAGGTAATGTCATATTTAGACATTCATGGTTATAATAAATGGGAGTAGATTTTGATATCAATAATATGACTATTTTTTAACTTTCGAAGAAGGTTTAATTACATATTATAATTAAATTACAAGCATGAACAAAGATAAATTATATCCTATATAATGTAAGAATGGGTACCAAAAGTAAATCAAGTAGTTAAATATCATGGATTGAAACAAGCAAACAACATTACACAACAAAAGAAAGAAATACAACCATTTAAAATTATTTTGTAAGACACATATCAACCAACTTTGTATGATTATATTGTATTTTTATTGCTGAGGAAGTGGTCAAATAGATTTTATTCACTATAGATTATTGATTTAAATGGAATCATGGGTTATTTCATACATATATGTGTTTCTCTTAAATTTCATACTATTATATGCATTTCAATACAACAATAGGAAGAGGTATCTCCTCTTCCACCAAAACCATTGCCACAATCAATTGTTACACCTATTCAATATCATTATATAGAGATAGATATCACACTTATTTAGGATCTTTCTATACACCCAATTCAAAGGAGAGTAGTTGACTCTCCCAGATAGTCAATTCTTTAGTACCCATCATCTCAGAGAGTCATGAAAGACTTAAAAAGGCCTTTATCTACTATAACATACACCGGGATAATTTTGTGTACATTTTAGTGTGTTCCACAGTGAACATATGCATTGATATATTCTCCTCCTACATAGTGGATTCAAGTAATTACTAGGCTTACTAGAGTTACTATCATAAATAGGATCTAATGTGTAGTGATGATAGTTACATTACGATAGTTAGTTACTTCTAACAATGTGATACACCTACATCTCACACTTTTCTCTCACAAAATGTGACTCTTGCACTATTCAATACATGGAATTTAGAGGAGATTGGTGGGATAATTGGTTAGAACCTTTTGTATTTTCAAATCAATATAATTTAAAATACAAAAAAAACAAATAATTTAGAATATTAAAAAAACAAAACTTATGACCTAATCACAACATAATTCCTAATTATATGATTTACATATTTTATTTATCACATATTTGGTAGATGTCATATTTTTTACTATACACATATCCATCTCATGGTATATGAGTGCAATCCAAGACATAAAAACTATACATAGATGCATAGATGTTAGAATTTACTATACCCAAGGGTGACACCAATAATGGGGGCATACTTTTCCATAGGTCACATTATCACATTTTATATCTTTCTATAACCTTTTACTATGTTGATATACATATATTGTTTAAACATATTTTTATCTACTCATTCATTACACAATTATACATGGATATGATATCTTTCTATGTGGTGATATTTAAATGAATTAATAACATAGACTATTCTCACTTGTTTTATGATTCATTGATGTTATTTATTTTCATATAGGCTACTCATTTCTTGTATGCATCCCTTGTCCTTGTAATTGTGATAACTTCATTTCTTTTGTATGTGACTTTGGCCTTGTGTATGAAATATTCATGTCCTTTGTATGTATCCTTTGGATTTTTTAATTGAAAATTTCCATGTCCCTTGTTTTCATCCCCTTGCCTTATTCATTGCATTATTTTTATGTCCCTTGTATGCATACCTTGGTCTTATGTGTGACACTAAACTTTATTATGTATGATTTTATTATGTGCATTATGGCTAAAGCATTATTTTTTGAGATTGTTGAGTTTATTGAGATCATTTAGTTTATAGGTGCATTGATCCATACCATGTATCTCTAATTTATGTGTGGTGCCATGACACACATCATGCAATTTTATTACTATGTAGTCTTATTCAATATATTTATAAGTGATGGTTACTATTGTGTATATAATTTATACATCTATCTTGACATGACACTTATATGCATTGAATTTCATATTTACATAAATAATTTGATAACAAATATGTTACTAAGATGACATATTATCAAAAAGTATTTTTTATTTGATCAGGTAAATAAGCAAGTTTTACAAGGATCCTACAACCTAAAAATTAAACAGTATCAAAGTAAAATATTATCAAAATGTTAACATGATTATACATGATTATATATTTATACATACATGATACAATTAACTCATTATTTTTAGATGAGTTACTTTTATACTACATCTATCAACTCAAAATGGGGGTATATTAGTGGGCTTGTCATAGAGACTTAAGTTACCATGAGCATATTATTTAGATATTAGGAAATAATACAGGATTTAGAGATTTCAAAGTGGTTCATATATTAGTTTTATTAATATATAGGAGATATATTTATATATTATGGGGGCATATGCCATGAATATGCACTCACTTTATAGAGATATGAGTTACAAAATATATATTCAAATATATTTAGATGCATATGTAATTCATATGTGCATTTTTTTTAGTAACAATAGTTAAAGGTTTTCACATACAGATACATTTGAGATAAATTTTATTAAATTTATATTTTAGATACATATAATTATATATTATTTGGAAATAATTATGGTGTTATGAGCATTGTTCATGTACTTATACATTATTTTAGATATCAGTTGGCATTGATTCTTGAAACATGAAATGTGTTCATGCACATATACATTATTTTATATTTTTAAAACACATTTGATGGTGCCTAAAAGTGAGAAAATTTTATTCTATAAGTTCATATACAATGTTTGATTCATGTTTAAATAAATAATTTGATTGAGGTTATTCACCCATAATGGCCTAGGCATTACTTTGGAGCACAATATGTGGCTCTCACCTTTCATCCTAAGGTTCAAGACTAGTATAATATTATTTATTTGAGTTATTTAATTTGAGGTTAAATGATACTCAATGAACTTTACACTAATACCTATTCATAAGGTTTGCATCATTTGTCTTCCCAACCTATAGGCTTACATTAGTGATGCAGGAGCATCAAGCCAAAAAGCATTATTTCTGAGTTGTTGTCAATAAGAGGTTAAATATGGTAAAATTTTAATTTAAAGGTGTTTTAGGGACCTTTTCATGTCTATTTTTTTCTTAATAATCAATTTTTAATCATAGAGTTATGTTATGTGGTCTTTAGGTGTTTCCCCTCCAAAACAGGGAATTTAAAAATTCAAATGTTTGTAAGAGCCTAGGAGAGCATAAACCTAGTCTAAGATGGTTAAATGAAAGAATGATGGTGTAAGAGAGTAAATAAATATTTTAAAATGTGTTTTAAGTCACATATATATAATTCATGAGGTGGAATTCATTATTTTAAAACAAACCCCTCACCCATACATTGGGTTCAAGAAAAAGAAGTTATTTTGTAACTGATTTGGTAACCAACTTTGAAGTTGGTAAAAAGAGAGAATGGTATGTGAGTCTATGGAGGAGGAAAATGAGATATATATATACAAAATAAATTAGGATAGATAGTAAGAGAGGTTGGAGAAGGATCCCAGAGTTAGGAACAATGATCCATGAGAAAAAGATTGATTCACCTCTCAAGAAGGATGGTCAAGTCCTCTTAAGGATTGTATGTTGTAATCAAGCTTGATGAGATTAATAAAATAAAATGTGTTATTTTTGTGAAAAATTATCCTTTGATTTGTTCTGATATGATTTGAATGATCTTTATAACTACAAATATAGATATCTTTATAGAGGTTGCAGGTTAGGAGCTTGAATAAAAGTTGCTAGTCTTATGTGAAGAGAGCTTACTTGCATTGGAAATTATTGATACAAGGGTAAATTTTATCATTAAACCTGGGTATATTATTTATACTTATAACCTTTTATTTTGTTTTTGAAGGCATCTGAGAATGTGCAGTTGATAGGAAATAACTTAGTTTGGAAGTACCTGTGTATTGGCCTAGTTGGTTGACAGAGTTACCAAAAGAGGATTGTTATGGGTATTAAGATTCCCAAAGTCTTTAAGAATATATTAACATATTTATTAATTCTAATTAAATATTTAATAGTAATAATATGTAAGTAAATGGATCTAAAACTAGTTTGGGGTCTCAATTGCTATAAGTCCAGTCTATACCCTGTTATAGGTAACAATCACTTGCAAAAGGGAGTTAGGGTATTTTTTATTTTTATTGTATTAGTAATAATTTAAAACATTATTTGAATAATTTTAACCTTTACCCAAGTATTTTTATATCTATTGGACACTTTGGAAGAGTATTGACAGAGAAGGAAGGACCCTATTGTTTCTACAAGACTATAAATAGTTCATTTGTCTACACAGTCAAGAATGAAAAGGGATAGAAATGAGAGAACAAGAATGGATGGAAAATTAAAAATTTGAGTTTATAACATACATTTATTTGTGAACATCAAGTGACAACTAGGTCATTTATTAGTAGATGTTGGAGGAAGAACAGGGCATTAAAAACCATACACAGTCATAAAGAATCCTTCATTGACTGTATATTTGTTGTTTTGAGAAAGTTAAGAACATCAAAAGGACTCTATATTATTTTAAAAGTTTAATATTATTATAAAAAAACTTTTGGTGAAGTTTTTTACATTTTAAACTTTATATAACTCAAGATATGGAATTAAATGTGCCTCAACCTATACAAGTATTGAGAAACCCTAGAATTAGGGTTTTTGTGTTTTAAGGAGTTTTAACCCTAGGAAAATCCTAAAAACTTGTGATCCTACCTTATTAAAGGTTAAAATAATTAATAAATTTTTTTTGAATTGAATGGATTCCATACAGTACAGTTACCAAAGTTGGAGTATGCATTAGGGCTAATTAGGCCTATTTGAGAGAAGGATAAATAAGTATGAGATAATGGTAGAGTTTAGCCATTAAATTTGACACAAACATAAATAAGGATACATGGTATCCATAAATGTATTTATAATCTATTTATCTATCATAATTATTTTGTACAAAGTAAAATATAGGAAAAAAAGGGTACAAGCCTTAGAGAAGCATTGTGTCCAAAGGGTGTTGAGTGAGAGTCTAAGATTGTTTGAATGAATGAAGGAGGTAGTACCTGATATTTTAATAAAATATAATAATATATTTATACTTTGACATCTAATTAAAAATTTGGTCTTTGAGACCTAAGAGGTGTGCTAGCTTGAAGAGCTACTGTAAGAGTGATTGCTCAAAGGAGACCAGTGATGAGAGATGAGGCAAGATTTAAAGTGTTTGGTTTAAATAGAGGTATAAATACACAAATAAGTTTATTTATAAAGTATAAGTCATAGATACAATGGACTGAGGCTATTAATCCATTGAACAAGGAAGATATTGGCATAGAGATGGAATTTTGAAGATCTAACCAGGCAGTAAATTGTGACCAGTTAGATTGGGAACTAGATAATGATGTTTATAGAGACTTATACCAATGACTATGCATAAATTATTTACTATAAATTTGGACTTTATCACCCCTAAATATCCAAATGTTTTATTGATAATAACCACTCTAGAATGTTTCAATAAGGAAGCATCATCTCCAATGAGTTACATAACAACATGATTTCACCCACATATAAGTGTACTTATTCCTTGCTCTTCAAATTTAAAATTTTAGTTATAATTAAAATTTCATATTTAATTTTATGGACATTTATTTCTACATAGTCATTACAAGTTTTTTTAGAGCACCTTGCAAATTTGGAGAATTCTCCTAGATACAAAGTGTATTGCACACATTTAGGTATATCTTTATCATTTTAATCTAATATTTGTATTTAATTTAAATATTAGAATAAATTGGGGGTGGGGAACATTTTTAGATACTAAAATTTGGTATTATACATATTTAAATGTTAGTTTTGACCTACCTTCACTTACATGACCCGTGTGTACATATATAGCTTTAATTCATAATTCTCTCACATCAATAAGTTATATGTGGGTCCAATCCTTATAAGTTATTTGTCATATACATTAATTTTACAAGTATGTTTCAAACCAAAATATCATACTCAAACATATACAAATCATTAAATCTATATTTATATCTCAAGATATTTTTTTTTACTCAGATGGTATAGTCCAAATCTAATGGTTTTATCCCTTGCCCAACAATGATCATTTTCAAAATTAAATCATTCATATGGATTGGGACATATACATATGATGTTGGTATCATGATAAATTACCCAAAGAGTCTCATACAAACAAAAAATAATTCTAATTTGATTATCCATCTAGCACTTATTTGGCATAAATCTATACATTGTTGCATATTCAAATGGATCATCATATTCTTCCTATTGGTGAAATATTTGGTACTTTGACAAATATTAAATTTTACATTAGTGAATGAGATGAAAATTTTATCCTTTATGTGAAAGGTAGGCTCCCTTTATTTTTTTTAAAAAAACATAAAAAAATCTATTGACAGGTTGAGTGGAGTATTGTGTTTTG
Organism: Torreya grandis; assembly: GCA_037957365.1. Classification (NCBI taxonomy): domain Eukaryota; kingdom Viridiplantae; phylum Streptophyta; class Pinopsida; order Cupressales; family Taxaceae; genus Torreya; species Torreya grandis. The sequence goes on along the minus strand of JARHVA010001630.1, from coordinate 2,465,185 downwards.
TTGTTTTCAAACTTTAAAAGAAAAATGAAAAATATGGAAGGCAAAGGGTCATGCATGAGTTATAAAATATAGAATTCATCTCTTTTATGACAATAAGTAATTTTAAAATTAATTTTATATTTTAATGATAAAACATGTATTTCTTGTGAGTTGAGGGATATGCATCAACATAAGAAAAACACACATCAACATAAGAATAAACACATCAACAAAGAAAATATTAAACACAAATTTCTGGAATTTCACTTGTATTATTCTTTAGAATAATGAACACAAAGTATCCTTCTCCTTTAATTTCAAAAAAAATTACCATGTGAATTAAAAATTCCTTGTACAATAGTGTGAGACCCATAATTTCATAATACTTACTTTTAAATAGTTTTTGTTGTACACACATCCTATAGAGATGTGCCTTATGTGTTGTTGAGACATGAGATTTTAATTTTCCCTTATGTCTAAGATAAAGATTCCATATATTATGAGAGGTTTATGTTTTTATTACAAAATAATAGTTATATTCCTATATTAGATGGTTATTCTATGTATTATAATATCAACTTACTTATGTTATTTGGTTATTCATTATGATGTGTATTAATTTTGCACCACAAGAACTATTGTTCTTAAGCACGTGTTTGAACTATACATATGTTTAGATGATTGGTATTATATTATTTCCATTGATATGTGATTCCTTCTATATTTCATGTAAATTTTGTGGATTGAGATCACTTTTATTATTTATATTCTTTAGCTTTAACTATCTAGGGTAGGGAATTTTATGTGCACAATGTTGTGCAAGTGACAAAGGAGGTCAATGAGGTAACTAGGAATATGTTGGGGATGAAAAAATCATGGGTATAGTGGTGACATGTATACTTGACCCTACCATGACCTAGACCACTCCTTGTATCTTTTTGTACCTATTTGAAAGTGTAGACATCCTTAACCTATTGAGCAATATTCACCCCTTAGATACTATTCACACCTTTCATTCTAAACCTAGGGACTTATATTTAAGTTTTATTTCATTCATGAAGTTATTTTAAGCCACTTAAGTGGCCCCATTTGATTTAAAATTAGATGGATTAGGAGAGACAACTTTAGTTCTTAGATAATTTGTGTTGAGTTTGAAGTCCTTAGACCAATAGTAAGGCTGGAGAGTATGTATAGGAGCCTTATAAGACTTTTCACGTAGCCCATGTGTCATTTATTTCATGGTATAGTGTCTTTATTTATGAGGTATGGAATTTTTTGTTTTCCTATATGGGCTTGGAAGTGGAGATATAGAGAGGGAAGACTTTTTAACCATGAGCCAAAGGATGGGAAGGGACACATGTCACCTTTTCATTAGATTGTAGAGAAAGTATTTGAGCCTATATGAGGAAGAAATCCTTCCTTGAGATGACTTTATTTGAACTTTGGAAAATGGGAAGAGGAAAAGAGGAGGAGGAGCTAGAGGAAGAGATTAGAGAAGGAGAGTTAGTCATTACCCAAAGGTTTTATGAGGTATTATTGGGTAGATCCAAGAAGGAACTAAGGTAGACTTTTGTGCCTCATTTTATTTAATTTTGTTTTTATTAAAATTATCTACCTCATTTCCTTGTTTTGTAATTTTCAAGAGGTGTAGGGACATTTGGCTTACCCTCTTTCTTTACTTGTATTCCATGGTCCATCTAATGGCCACCATGTCATTTTAATGTTAATTTGGTCTTGGAGATGTAATATTCCTCCTAAAATTTTGGTTTTTTTTTATGTCATTTTCTTCTCTTAAAATGGAAATATTATGCTATCAAGATTTATGTGATTATGCATGTTTATTGTGCACTCTCACATATTGGTACTAGCAAGTGGACAAAATTCTTGATGCTTTCTACATAGTTTTATTATCTATATTAGAAGTATAAATTGGACCTCCCAATGCCATACTACATGGTGTTTTATTTTTTGTATTTATATTTAGATGGTGGAATCATAGGTCCTCAATGCTAAGAGATGGTAGAACAAGGGTGAGTTATCCACATGTTCTTCTCCTTTGGTGGGCCTTTATTGTTGGAAACATTTTATGGATGATTTTATTATTTGGTTCTTGATAATTTATTTTGATTTCCTTTTATTCTATTTTTTGGAGATGGAAGCCTATTTTGTGAAGTTGGACTTGTAGTCTCCTAGATGTATTTCCTAGTGAACATTCCTTGTCCAACCTTACCATTTAAACCTAATTTTATTGAATTTTACACCTTATACCATGATGTGATGATGCTTGTATTATTAATATTTAGGATGCCTAGGGTAGCTTCTTGATGATGGAAAAATGATTGGAGGTGATCCCTTCCTTTGGTTGGCCTTGCAATTGTGAGTGGAGTTCTTTTGAAGGTTAACTTATGTAAACTTTTGTATAAATTTCTAAAGAAATTATATTTGAAATTTGAGAACCATGTTAAAGTAATTATTTCATTTGAAGTTATGTATATGTTGGAATAAAATTTTGTATTAGTTATTATAAATAAAAAGATATTTCTTTATTGCTTGAATATTCTTGTTTCTACTCATTTTTGCTTGTTGACATATTCAGAAAAAATAAGAAACTAAAGATTAAATGGTCAGGGGTTTGTATGTACCCAGATTAAGTTGTGCACCATTATCTAGATGTTGTAGGAGCTCCTCTTTGGTTGTGGAGGATGACACATGTAGATAAGAATAAGAAACTCAAACAAAGAGATTGTTAGAGACAGATATGGTGGACTACCAAGCGATATGCTCGGTCCCATAAGTGCAAAGACTTCCTTGAGGGATGACAGTCCACTTATTAACAAAAAGATTGATGCTAAAAAAGAAATGGTGAAAGACTAAACAAAAGAAATAGAGATAATGCATACCTATATTCTATTGTCAGTCTGTCACAGTTGCTAACATCAGTTAGTCTGCTGGCATCAGTTGGTCAGTTGTCGACATCGGTTAGGCTGCCGATGTCGGTAGGGGCAATGGTCCTTGGACGGGTCTCAGGGTTGTGCCCGTGGTCGACAGAGGGAGTCCAGGAGTTAAAAGGGTCTGTGCAGGGTTGCAAGGAGACAAATAAGGTCTGTAGAAGGACAAAGGTAGATGATAGGTTGTCAAAAAGGGTCAAGATAAAAGGAAGAATTTATAGCCTCTCCAGGAAGAAAGCCGAGTCTGGTTGAAGGTCGGGTCTGGTCTGGTAGTATTTAGAGATAGAAAATTGACTAATTACTAATGTGTTCTAAATACTAAAATGAAAGGAAGAAGAAATACTTAGCTCTGGTGAGATGAAGAACCAAGGTGTTAAACACTTGTGCATGTTACGACTGATGTCTAGGACCCCATGCAATGCTTCAGTCCAATCTGGAGTGACTGGTGTAGAGTCTCTGTGGCCAAGGGAGTGTTAGTTGAAGTCTGATGTCTATTGATGTCTCAGAGTCCAAGAGGAAGAGAGAGAGAGAGAACCAGATTCAAGTGAGAGAGAGTCCCAAAAATGATTGATAAGAGCTAAAGGGCTAAATCTATGTTAGACGTTGGTTTATGTAACTGATGTCGATGATCTCACCAGCGTCAGTTGACAATTGACCAACGTCGGTGGGTAGATAACTGGTAAAAGGGCTTAACAGCTCATTCTCCATCTGCCAAGTCCATCGTCTATTGGAGAACGGTCAAAGGTCAGGCTAAATATGCACGAGAGTTAGGAGGTTAGGGAGGAGTAAGAATAGGTCTTAGGTGAGTCATGGGGTGAGAAAAGGTCTAAGGGCGAGGTGTCCAAGGTGAGGTGTCCATGGTGAGGTGTCGAGGGTGATGTCATTAATTTAAAATAAGTAATGTATTTTAAATTAATAAGATGTGTAAGGGTTAAGGAGAGGACCAAGGGAGAGTTGACACATTTTAGGTGTCTACATTTGCCCCTTTTTGTCTTGTTGGTTGTTCTGGATGAACTGCAAGACAAAAATAGGAGTAGATGCCCCAGTTATGGTGATGAGGTATTCCCCCTCAAAGTGGGAGTCGAGGGAAGGTAACTTGATATTGGGTGCCGATTTGATAGGCAGTGGATGGGTTATGGTGAATTTTGAGTGTGAACGCTGTAATAGCTGAGATTGCATGTATACCACTTCATGTGATAGGTAGGTCAAATTGTTGCGATCAAGGTCAAGGAGTGTTAAAATTGAAGTAACTAGGCCCCAACATTTAGTCGTAGCTGATTGGGTTAAACGATTGAAGCTATAGCTCCAATGGTCATCATGTTCCAAGTATCCTAGGCTTAGGAAGTGCTCTTGGAAAATATGAAAATGTCATAAGTAGTGGGGATCAACTGGAGCGCGATCTGATACTTTTGAGGGTCTTAATATGAGGTGCACATAATTTTGCTATCTATTCATGAGGTAGCATACATGCAATCAAAACAACTAAGGCAGAGTTGTCTCAAAATTGGTCATGGTCAGAGGAGATAGGCATAATCTCCATGGTCATTGGTCGAGTCAGATTGAGATATAAGTGAGCTCAAAGGTTGTTTGTTGTGGTCAGGGAGATGTATGTGATCTCTAGTGTTCCCCATGAGAAGTCAAAAGTGACTTCTATAGTATTAGGGCTGGTTGATTGGTCATGATTTGGTTAAAGGTTAGATGGTTGGTCCATCAGGTAGATGGATGAACGAAATGGCTATCGTCATTAGGGAGATGAATGGGGGAATGGCCGAGCTAACCTCAAAAGACTGAGTGCTGCCTACATAGCCCCTGTTGTAAGGGGCATTAGACCAATGTAGTTTAGAAAAAGGGTCCAAGTGGTTGATAGTTGGTCAGGTTAGAGATGTCATCATTTCCCATATGTGTGATGGTACATGCTTGAAATGATGAAGATATGATGATGTTACAGCCTTTTCCATATTATGTGATGGTGTGTTCTATAACATTGGTAATGTGGTCTTTCATCCCTAGCAATTTTCCATATTGGTGATGGTGTATGCTAAAAATGAATTATAGATGATGTTATAGCCTTTTCCATATTGTGTGATGGTGTATTCTATAACATTGGTTGTGTGTGGTTGATAGTTTCCATGTGTATTATTTTCTATAGAAACTAGTGTGAATGGGCTAAGTCATGTTAGTGGTCTGAAAAAGGTTTGGTTTGGTTTGGTTGGATGTGACCAAGATGTATAAGAAGTGAAAGGCACGTTGCTATTTCATTGACAAGGACTATAATGATAGCATAGATAAGGTTTTTGGAAACAAAATCCCCGTTTATGCATTACGTCATTAACCACAGGTTCGTGTTAGAGAAGTAGTCGAATCACTTGACGTTAAGTGAGCTCAAAATCCCTTGAGTATGTTGGGGTGATAGGCATGATTTTGTGAGATGTAAGGATAGGGTAACCCTTTTTTAGCAGGGACAACTTTTCCCCTTTTATAGGTGACCCTAAGAATGACTATAAACAAGTCCATGACTTAATAATTTGTCAGTCATTTTTTTTAGACTGATCAATGTGGGAAGTCCACTTGGGGATATTGTTGTGTTTTATGGTCATGTTGTGTTGTGTATGTATCAAAATTTGGTCATATCCATCCTTCGAGGGAGTGGTCTATATTGTGCTTATTATATGTTTAGATGTCTGTGAATAGCTATCCTTCAAGGGAGTAGTCTATTTTATTACAGCAATGATGTAGTTGTCCTTCAAGGGAACAATCTATATTTATAGTTTAGGACCTTTGAATAGGCATCCCAATTTTATGTTTTATTTATGGACTGAAATTTTGGTCATGGACTTGACTATAGAGGTTTAAAGGTTTCCCTTTTATTAGGACAAAGCATTCATGCTTGAAAAAAGGGTTGAAAGGAATAGGAATGACAATGATGGGGGTTGCTCAAGGAACGAGCTCAAGTTAAACATCAAGTGAATGATTACTTGACTAAAAATAAAATGGTCATAGACGTAAGGCATTAAGAAGCTCAAGTTTTGACTAGCCTTTGAAAGAAGATAAACGATAAGTCCCTAATCCATGCTTGTGTGTTGATGTAAGGTCTGAGTCAATTAGGAGCAAACTTGCCCCATTTGCTTCATTCCAAATTGATCACATGTTGGTCGTTGTTGTAGGTAAGTTTTGGTCGATGTTGGTCATGAAGTCGATTAGTATGATGTTGGTTAGTATGTTGTTGGCATTTGGTACAATGTCGAACATAGTTGTTGCAGTCTTGGTTGATAGTGGGCCAATAATAGCCCAGGCAAAGGATGCACTTGGCAACCAAGTTACCATTGAAATTTCCCCCACAAGTCCTATCATGGACTTGTTTGATGACATGAGAAGTCTCAATGGTTGTTAGGCATTCGATAAGGAGGTTGTCTTGACCTCATTTGTAGAGATGTCCCCCCATCATGGTGTAGGGAGCAGTGATTTTGATAAAAGCCCACCGTCCATTGCTAGAGAGATTGGGAGGTATGATAAAATATGTCAAGTAGTCCACAAGTCGCTTATACCATACGTCATGTGGACTAGAGAGGTTAGGAAGAATTTCCCCCAGTGATGTTGGTTGAGACATGTCCAAGATAGAAATCTTGGGTTGTGTTGGTTGAGAGGTCTTGATGAATAATGGATATGTCAAAGGTGTAGAAGTCTGGTATTTTCCTTTATTATTCACAACTTGGGGCCTAGTGGCCACATCAATTGTGTTGATTTCGAATAAAGGAGTGGATGGTGGTAAAGGGACCATAGTCTTATATGGGGATCCCAATTTAGGTGAAGAGATTTGGGATGATGTCAGTGATTTGTCAGAAAAATGGTCAAGAGAGTCCTCAATGTGAGGGGTGCCCTTTTTCAAGTGTTGGTGAATAACAACCTTAAGGGCACAACAACGCTCAGTATCATGTCCAGGTGTGTGATGATACCAGTAGATTTTAGTGTCATCAAACCAAGATGGTTTTGATCTGAGAGGCTGATATGGTTTAATAGGTGGAAGAGTGATGTTAGATGACTACAACAATTGGCATAACATCGAAGCATGGGATTCCCTTAATGGCTTTGTGATTTTTGTTGTAGTTGGGGTTGACAACTCCTTTTTAGGAGTTGTTTGGGGAGTTTGTCGTATCATATTTGTGGTTGGTGGTGTGGCCACACATGTAGATGGCACTTGTTTGATGAGAGGTGATGGATGTTTTAGAGGAAGTGTGTTTTTGGTGGGAAAAGGGTGTAATGGAGGCAATTTGTTTTTGTTTTTGATAGGTTTTGGAGTAGGAAGCACTCCTATTAAGGTGGAAGGGTGTGGGCCCAAAATAGAGGGCGATGATGATGGTGGGGGAGGAGTTCTCTGATGTGGTTTAGTAGCCTTCTTTAGTGTAGTGCGATGACTACTATTGGGTGAGGCGAGGTTCAAGTCTACCTTCACTTGTGGGTGAGTGAGGTTTGAGAGGCATGGGATGGTTATGGCTTCTATGTGTGGTTGAATTATGGGGAAAGTATGATCCCTTAATGATGATAAGAAGGATGAGGGTGAGGCAGTCAGTGTTGGTGCCATCAAATCATCCTCCAATATGGGAGAGGTCAAAGTAGACTCTCCCACGTGTGAAAGGGGGTTGGATAGAGGACAAATAGGAGAAGAAGGCTCTTCTACCTGTGGTGGACAAATAAGAGAAGAGAGTTCTTCTACCTGTGGTGGACAAATAGGAGAAGAAGGCTCTTCTACCTGTGATGGATAAATAGGTTGATTAACCTCTTCAGACTGTGGGAGAGGTTGGTTAGAAACCATGTCAACTGTGCGTATTTTATGCTCTTGAAGGTCATCGACTATGGTCTGAATGTTATGCTGACTGGGGGGCTGGTTAGGGAATGGTTGTCTAAAGACATCCATGTTTTGGTTATCCGGTGCATTTGGGTTATCCAAAACAAGATCCCCCTTGTCCAACATGTCTTGAATGATGTTCTTGAAGGTTTTGCAGTTGTCTGTGTCATGACCTTTGACACGGTGGTAGTGACAGAAGTCATTTTCCCTATACCATGTAGGGATGGCTTTTGAGGGGTTAAATTAAGGTGGTCAAATTTGAGGGAGATTGAGGACTCCCTACTTGACGATTTTATCCAACATGGAAGCATATGACTCTCCTATTGGAGTGTATTGACGCTGTACGTATCATTGTTGGAATTGTTTTGTGATGTATTCTGATGTTGAAGGTTGAGACTGGTTAGTTATGGTTGAAGATGATGGTCTAAGGACCATAGCATTTGCTGATCCTTTAGACTTGGAACTGGAAGAAGAAGGTTTGGAAGATGAAGGGTCATTAGATTTTGTGTTACTACGCAATTTGACCTTGTCTTCTTCGACTGTGCGGAGTTCAAACTTTTTGGCCATGGTGAAAGCTTCGTCAAATGTGCAAAATGTTTAAACCCGCAAGGTGGAAGAGATGTGCTTGGCACATGCTCGTGAAAAGAGCTCAATGAGCTCAGGTTGAGGTAAAGAAAAGGAGAGTTGGTTAATCAAACCTCTCCAACGGGCAATGAAGTCAGCTATTGATTCATCGTCAAATTGTTTAATAGAATATAGGTCTGTAATAGAGACCTTCTTGGTGATGTTAATTGAAAAGTGGTCAAGGAATAATTGAGTGAGTTGAGTGAAATAAAAAAGATAATGACTGGTAATGGAGCTATACTAGTCAAGGGCAGCGCCAAAAAGTGACATGGAAAATGTGCGAAGTAATAATGCATCATCGTGTGCTATAAGGTAACAAGCGTGTCTAAACGCTCGTAGATGTTGTTGTGGGTCCTCTTTACTTTGAAAACGAGTAAATTTTGAGAGCTCCCACTAGTTAGGATATGGTCTAATGGGCACCGAAGGGTGAATGGGTTCATTGCATATTTGTTCATATGAAAGAACATTGCTTGAACTAGAAATAGATGTCTCAAGGTTAGACATCTTATCCATCAACATATTGATTAGATCTACTGACAGATTGGCAGGTGGAGCACCCCCCAAGTTGTAAGGTACCTAGAAGGCATTAGGAGGGGCATATGACATACTTGGTTGCACTTACATAGGCACAACATATTGGTAGTTTGTCATAGGGACTGAGGTTGAGGTCAAGGGGGCTTGTGCCATGAAGCTAGAGGGCACAACTTGACTAGGTGACACCAAAGGTGATTGAATATTGGTGACACTAGTTAAAGGGTAGGTGGTCACTCTTGTATTTGTGGGCGCAAGAGTGTGTGGGCTAGAGACAACCAAGTTTTGAAAAGGTGTCGAACTTGATTAAATTTTTTGTAGTTGAGGGGGTAAAAAACCCCTGATGGAGGTAGGTCCAAAAATAGATGGGGAGGCTGAATCGTGGACATTGGTCATGGTCATGGTCAGGTTGTTAGTTGAGGCAATGGCTTGAGTGATTATGGGTTGGGTAGTGAAGGCTATTGATACCATTGCCGCTTCAACCAAGGAAGTTGGCATCCCATAATTAGGATTACCTCAAGGGTCTCGCGTTTGGGTTCTTGCGAGATAGTGTTGGAGAGCCTTGACATTATGGTCAAGGAATCTCTCAAAGTTTTGATCCCCTTCGGGAACAATTGGATGTTGGTCGGGGGTAGGCTAGACAAGAGTATGTTCAATGTTTGAAGTATTCTCCATTTGGGGACTTGATATGAAAGGTGAAGGCAGAAGTGGTTGTTGCCTCGCATGGTCAATAAAGTATTTGGTTTGACTGCATGTCAAATCCATCCAAGGAAAAAGGTGTCTAGGTTCCAAAAACTATATATTTCAGTTTTAGAAAACCAGAAGGGGTGTTTTACAGCAAGAAAGTTAGGTTTTAAGCTTGCTATTTTGGAAAATGTATGATCAACATCGGTTGAAAAACTGATGTTAGTGAAGATAGGTTGCCGATGTCGGTGGAAAAATTGATGTCGGTGAGTAAAAGTTGCCGACGTTAGTTGAAAAACTGATGTCGGTGTCTGTGTGTTTCCAGAAACTCAAAAAACTGAAAGTTTTTGGAAGAAAAAGAAAGCTCTAAGTTGTTTAAGAACTCAGAATAATGCATCCTTACCAGCTCAAAAAACTAGATAAAAACAACAAAAGTGATGAAGGGAAGCAACCTCTAAACGTTAAAGTCTTAAGAATAAATTTTAGAGTCGTGATGGCTTATGCCTTAGAAGAATATGTTTGGAAGTGGGATTTTTAGAATGGGTCCTAAAAGAGGCAGTCTAAGATTGGTTTCAGGTTAGTTTTGGTGCTCAAAAAGTTTGTGTTAGGTTTCATACATGGCTTGGTGCTAGGGGCTTGCTCCCCTCACTTCACGAGCCCAGAGCCAAGCTGGGTTGCTTAGCCAATATATACTTTGCTTAGAGTTTATACTCTATCAGAGAACAGAGTGGGTCCTCCTCTTGGTTGTGAAGTCCAAGTAGGATCGCTGAGAAGGGTAAGGTATCTGTTAGGTGGTGAAATCCTAGTCGGGCCTTGTCTCAGGTATGTTATATGTTTAATTTTTGAATGTGGTCTGGATGTGTAACATATGTGCACTACAATTTATTCATAATGTGGTTAATTACTAGATGAGCTAAATATGCATTCAAGCAGGAGTGAAATGCATTTAATTTTTAACCCAAATTGAAATGTTTGTTCAGATGCAGACAAGTGGGAAAAAGTTTAAGAGCATGAATTTCACTACTCTAAGATGCAGAAAGAAATGACAAGAAAAAGAAAGAGGTTCTTTTTAACTTGTGCTTATGGTTTCTTTTCGAAAGAAAAATAAAGAAGAAGGCTACAAGGAGATAAAATTTCCCTAATGCAGCTATATGAATGATTGCCTTTAGAAGAAATATGAACCCAAGGAAAACTCCAGGGGTCCCACCAGGCGTGCCAGAATGTTTCTACTCATTTTTTCTTGTTGACATACTCAAAAGAAATAAGAAACTAAAGATTAAATGGTTAGGGGTTTGTACGTACCCAGATTAAGTTGTGCACCATTATCCAGACGTTGTAGGAGATCCTCTTTGGCTGTGGAGGATGACACCTGTAGATAAGAATAAGAAACTCAAACAAAGAGATTATTAGAGACAGATATGGTGGACTTCCAAGCGATATGCTCGGTCCCAGAAGTGCAAAGAATTCCTTGAGGGATGATAGTCCACTTATTGACAAAAAGATTGATGCTAGAAAATAAATGGTGAAAGACTAAACAAAAGAAATAGAGATAATGCATACCTGTATTCTGATGTCAATCTATCATAGTTGCTGATGTCAGTTAGTCTTTTGGTGTCAGTTGGTCAGTTGCTGATGTTGGTTAGGCTGCCGACATCAGTAGGGGCAATGGTCCTTGGACGGGTCTCAGGTTTGTGCCCGTGGTCAATAGAGGGAGTCCGAGAGTTAAAAGGGTATGTGCAGGGTTGCAGGGAGACAAATAAGGTCTGTAGAAGGACAAAGGTAGATGATAGGTTGTCAAAAAGGGTCAAGATAAAAGGAAGGCTTTATAGCCTCTCCAGGAAGAAAGCTGGGTCTAGTTGAAGGTCGGGTCTAGTCTGGTAGTATTTAGAGATAGAAAATTGACTAATTACTAATGTGTTATAAATACTAAAATGAAAGGAAAAAGAAATACTTCTCTAGTGAGATGAAGAACCAAGGTGTTGAATGCTTGTGCTTGTTATGACTGATGTTTAGGTCCCCGTGCAATGCTTCAGTCCAATCTAGAGTGACTGGTGTAGTCTCTATGGCCAAGGGAGTGTTAGTTGAAGTCTGATGTCTGTTGATGTCTCAGAGTCTGAGAGGAAGAGAGAGAGAGAACCAGATCTAAGTGAGAGAGAGTCCCAGAAATTATTGATAAGAGCTAAAGGGCTAACTCTGTGTTAGACGTCAGTTTATGTAACCGATGTCAGCGATCCCGCCAGCGTCGGCCGATAGTTGATCGACGTCGGTGGGTAGAGAACTGGTAAAAGGGCTTAATAGCCCATTCTCCATCTTCCAAGTCCATCGTCCATTGGAGAACGGTCAAAGTTCGGGCTAAATACGCACGAGAGTTAGTTAGGAGGTTAGGGAGGAGTAAGAATAGGTCTTAGGTGAGTCATGGGGTGAGAAAAGGTCTAAGGGTGAGGTGTCCAAGGTGAGGTGTCAAGGGTGATGTCATTAATTTAAAATAAGTAATGTATTTTAAATTAATAAGATGTGTAAGGGTTAAGGAGAGGACCAAGGGAGAGTCGACACATTTTAGGTGTCTACAATTCTTCCTAGTGAGTGTATCATATTATAAGAGTAATGGAAATGTTTATTTTTTGTTGAAAACCAAATTACATATATTGGTTGGACATGTATTTATATATATTTTTATAGTTGAGTAAAATTAAAAGTTTTCTCTTTCCTAAAATATCAAATTACATTAGTTTATGTGAAGCGAAGAAAGATTATATGCATTTGTATAATTTTTACACAATTTTGATCTCAAATAATTTTCCATAAATCAATTTCATTATAAAATAGGATTTATTAGGATTTCATATAAATTTAATGAATTTTTTATTTATTACCATTAAAAATTTATGAATTTTTAAGATTCAAATACTAAACATGGTTCATTTATTTTATAAATATCCCAAACTTTGCTTAATTTTTAAGCATATAAAACAATGTGTTGAAGTCGCAGAATAATTTTTGAAAATAACCAGTCTATAGGGTAATTATTTTAGCCCACATGTGATTGTGGATGGAAATGATCCCTTGTCTTATGGTAGCTAGCTAAATATTCGGTGATCACCCATGTGATTGAGTGAGAGGTGGAAAGGCCCTAAAGGGATAGAGCTTGTTAAAGGTTAGTCTACAAGTTAGTATTGGTGGTATCACATGCCATGCTTTTGAATGGCTAGTTAATATTGTTAATGGTGATAAACCACATGAAATTTAACCATAGGGGTGGTCAAACTATGTTGACTACCACCCTACTTTATTTTCAATGAGTGTTTTCAATAAAATTTAATTTAATATTATTTAAATTTAAAACTTTGATGTTTTTAAAGTTTTTAACATGTAACAAAAAAAATAAAAACATGAATTTTTTCAACCTTATATACCTAATTTTATTCTTGATTGAATACCTAGTAACACCAAAAGGGACCCCTCTCCATTTTCCATGCTCTTCCACAAGAAATAAGTTTTAGGAACTTAAACAACATGATTTTTCTATTATGACGCCTTTATATTTACATATTCCTTAAACCTATTTTTCAACCTAGTTACCTATTTTATACCATTAGTTATAGATATTATATGGATGAGATGTGAAGGAACCTAAAAAACTTCATCCCCTTTTGTGTGGAAGTGGTTTCAGGACCTGAAACTTCATAATTTTCACTTTGTGCTTGTTTTGTCCTTAGAAGGCCTTTTTGGGCCTTGTTGGCTATCATGAGACCCTAGGAGTCTCAAAATAGGATGACCCAAGGGGTTACCCCTATTATTTTTTTGCCTTATCTAGTCAGATCAATTTAAAAATCTAAAACTTAAACTTTTCTAAAATTTTACATTAAATCTTGTGGCAACCATTAAGGGTTGTGGTGGAGCTTGAAGCTCCCAAGACCTATATGGAAATTATGGGAGACTGAGACCTCCTATAATATTTTCATCAAATTAGGTGCCAAAAAAAAAATCATCCACATATTTCTATCATCTTATAAAATTTAAAGTGAATTAGATGGTTTTGACACAAATTTTAGAGACTCTATTAATGGTAATTGTCCAGGGCTAAGGAAGGAGAGGAAAGATTGTTGTGGGAAATTTCATCTTCCAACACCTTATCCCTCCTTAAAAAATATTATTTTTGATCTCAATGACTTATTTGGATACCTTATGGCCTCTATAAGGTTATTTTAATCACCCTTTACTTTGACTAGATGTGACGGTCAAGGTTGAATTGATCCAACAGTTGAGATAGAGTATTCCAACCTCAAGGGACTTATCTTAGATATTTTAGACCCATTTTAAAGTTTTATGGGGAATATATGATATTTATTTGATTTATTTTCTTTAATTTCAATTAATTAAAAAACTATTTTTTATTACAACTTAACTACAAACCAAGCCCTTTGATTGGTTATATTCACTCAGAGACACTTTTGAGCACCATGAAGAGTTAGATAGTTTAGTTCAATCTAGTGGTTTCTTGAACCCACATCACATTAATCAAATGTTAATTTTTTCCTTTGGGTCTTTTGGCTAACCAATTTATCTCAAAGATTAGTAGGTTTTTTTGATAGTTGTACACTAATTAGAGTAAGTGGGGTCTGTATGGTTGTGCAGTGATCGTGCATCCAATTGCACATTGCCTCAATGTCATTTGGTCAAATGGGTTTTTAGATGATTTTTGTGTATCATGACACATATTTGACCAACTAGTGGTAGTGTGAGTGTGTAAAATGTGTGTTTTACATTCTAAAAAAAATGGCATGTTTTTGTGTGTGTTTCCATTGTGTCAATATTTGGTCATGACAAATATTTCTCCTATTTATAGAATTATGAGGGAATGGACTGATTATTTGTACTATATATTTTATTTTATTCACATTACACTTTTATATTATTTTTTACAAAATAAAAAATATATTTTTAAAATAAGACAAAAAATCCTTCCAGGGAGTTTTTCCCAATGATAAACCTACACTGGGAGTTATTGACTTAGATTTATTCTAAATATATACTTTATATATTTTTAATTTAATAAAAAACTCATAAATTAAATTTATCTTAAGGATTACCATATTCCTTTAATGAATAAGCCTTTTTTAGATATCAACATCATTGTATGAGGATTCTCTTAAAGATACTTCTATTGTCCATTCATTTTCTCTAGTGAACAATAAATTTCACTATTTTCATAGAGTATACATTAGATCCACTTTATGTTACATCTCGATTTCACCCTAAGATTTATAACCTTTGAATATATGGATTATTATGGTTATCATTATATTTTTATTTCTTTGATTGAGCTTTATGACATATACTGGTAACAGGACAGTGATATGCTGATTAGTTTATATAATGGATTAATTATGTGATAATTGTACTTTCTTATTTATATACATTATGGATATATATATTTTAGTTATGCATCACTATTTTTTGACATATATGATGACTCAGACTAAATACTTACTTATTGCGAGGTGGATGCAAGATTGATTCTACCCTCAAAGTATGATGGAGACAGAGCATCATCAAAGAGGATGGTGTAGATGGAATGATTGGGGGATGACAAAAAAACTAATAGTAACCCAACACACACACCATAGTATAATAACTTGTTTAATTCTCTATTTTATTTATATAGTTATTTTATTTTTGAGTGCTAATATAATTATGCTATGTTCATGTTTTGGTTGATGCTTAAGATTATCTAAATTATGTGATATAATGTATGATTGCAAGTGCATATATTTACTCATACAATGTGGTTTTATAATCATGTTGTCAATGTTTACACTAAATAGGATTATCTAAACATGGTGACTAGTTTAAATGATATTTGGTAAATATCATTATCTTAATTTAATGTCTCTAGGTATATGAAATATTCAAGGCATAAGTATAAGTCTATACTTAAATAATGATAGATATATATAATCCATATACATTGGTATTTAATTAAAATAATTATCTAGTAATAATTGGATTATTAATTGATTTGATTTATCTCTTAAAGAGACAATTATATTTTTACATTTAACTTAAGGAAATTTAACTATCCTAATAATGCTAACTTAAGAGATAGTCCAATGCTTGGATTACTTGAGAATTGAAAGTCTAAATTTATCATTTATATAATGACTTAAGTAAGTGAGCGTAGTGAAAAACTTGAATTTGAACAAAGATAATAACATGCACAAGTTTTTATATTAAATAAAACTCAAAGTTAAGATTTAAAAAGGTAATGGTAAGGCAACAATTTTTGCATGATAAAAGAAAAGAAATGGAACTCAAAGTAAAGTTATTGGTTTTAGATAGAATTAAACTACATGTGGTGAAGTGTTGCATAAAAATTAAATAAATAATGGAGATTATTATAAGAATAGAGGGAGTACAATGGTGATAGAAGGAAAAAATAGAAGAGATGACAATTAATGATATAGAAGAAAAAATGGCAAAGGGATAGAGGAGGATAGTGAAGGATATAGAAGAAAAAATGGCGAAGGGATAGAGGAGAAAATGGTGAAGGAGATAGAATGGAGAACGGTATTGGTTATAAAGGAGAAATCAGCAATGGAAAAAAAGGGGAAAAGAGAAAGCAAGGAAAGGATGCAAAAACTACAAAAATGAACAATGAAAGGGTTATGAAGAAGAAATTCTTACTGCCAGGTCAGTGATGTTTTAATATTCCTACGTGTTGTGTTTTAATTGGAGATTATTTTATCTTCCTATATGTATGTGCATTCTCTTTATGAGGGTTGAATGGATATCCCTATGGATGGATTGGCCATACATATAATGATCTAATCAACTCAAATTTATTTCCATAGCCAATAAAATTAAACTATAGGGTACCATTTTAAATACATCATTTTGATTGGTATTTATTTTGACCTTAGATTTATAATGGAAGAAAATATCTGAGATGCAAAATATATTAATAAAGGATTTGATCAAACTTTCCACATTAAGACTTTGAAACTTCCAAGGAGTTTTAGGTTCTAGCTATATTTTTGAAGACACAACTTGTGACATACCCATTTTGTAAAGATACAACCAAAGCTAGTGTAGTAAACAAGTGACTGTGGTCACTACAAGTTGGTTAAAGTCCTACATATGTATGTATTATCGATAAAAAATATTACAAGATTATATTTTTCCAATAATTAGTGCTTGATAGTAGAACATAGACAACATTAGCTATCAATGTTTCTTGTTTGAACATGAAAAATATTGTTGTTTGGATCATAAGTTTTTGTAGCCTTATTATCATACAAAGAACGATAGAGTTGCCAATGTATAATAAAGGCCAGATAGATTTTGTATAGTCAATATCATGATGATGTCAATCATTAATATTATATTATAAGTATTGAATTAAAATGAATTACTTGGATCTATTTTTATAGGAAAGAATGAATTTGACTGGTGCCCAATTTATAACTACAAGTAAATTGTAATTGATTGATATGAAGGATGGATCAAAAAACAATTCGGAGTAATCAACAACATGAATTACAATCATGATAGAAATGTAATGGAAATGATGTTATTAAAAATGGAATATGTATTATATAAGGCTTAGATATGTAATGGAAATGGATAAGATGTGTAATGGTAGGGAGTTAATTCATAAAAGAATACATAATTGCTGATGAGTGAGATTAGAGGGAATAAATAATAAATTTTTGGAGAGCATGAAATAAGATAATTAAATCTTAAATATTTTATATTTATGGAATTCTATCAACATGTTGAATACTTGTATGACTTATATGTAAAAAATTCTAATTGAGTCCACACACACACACACACACACACACACACACACACACACACACACACACACACACACACACACACACACACACACACACACACACGAACACACACACACACATATTTGAGAAATATAGACTACTATAAATATGAGGTACATGTATATAATGATATATATAAATATATATTTATATGTATGAGATGTGTATGTGAAAGTGTGTAATCTATATGATCACACACACACACACATATATATTTGAGAAATATAGACTATTATAAATATGAGGTACATGTATATAATGATATATATAAATATATATTTATATGTATGAGATGTGTATGTGAAAGTGTGTAATCTATATGATCTATGTATTATGGAAGCTCAACTTATCAGTATAATATAATAAATACTATTATCTGCTAGAAACTTTTATTTACATTAGTAAAGAGTGAACAAAGTGTTTGTAAATTATTAATATTCTGGGTAGATTCTTACTTTGACTTACTTATATTTCTTTGGGATATGATGAGGACCAAACATATTGTGAAATGATCTTTATGTTATAAAGAAGTTAATTTTTTGTTTATCATATGTTTAAATAAATTAAATCCTTAAATGACTTGCATAATACCCATATGGTAGATTAAATTGCTTGTCATAGATATTGGTTATAAGATAAATAAATAAATTAGGTTCAATCATACATTTTACAAACAAAGTGTGAATATTAATTGTTTCTTAAAGATAGTATGTGTTTGTACTAAATTGCATGAACCTCTAGACTATGTAGATTATAAAAACATAAAAATAACTTTGTGAATGCAAAATATGGTGGTTTTGAGTTAAAGGTTATTTTATTCTATGTTGATAACTAATAATAAATAATAATAATAAAATATTTATTTTTAGAGGGGTCTAAAAGACTATAGTACTCAGGCTATATCTTAAAGATTCATGGAAGTAGTTATTGTGTAAATCTTGTAAAACCTTGACTTGTGTCATAAATGATTTTTAGTATATATGCAGATAGTATTGAAAACTCGTGTACAATACATATTATGAGAGTATTAATATGTATAAGTGTTTAGACATTTATAGCATAAAATAGTGCATCATGATGTGTGCCTAGAGATTATATTTCTTCTGATTTTTGTTAGGTTGTGGAGCTAAAAGCTTCACTGATGCAAACATGGAGGAGGAGGTTGCTGAGTGTCATAGTCACCGATGTCGATTAGGCCAACCGACGTCAGTCAGGGGCAGATAGGAAGGCAAATGACATCGACAGTATTCGGCTGACATCAGTCATCTCTAGGCAGACAGGGACTGACATCGGTCACCTGTGCAGTTTTGAAACTATCGATTGCATGAACAGTTAGTTAAAAAATTGGTTTTTTGCATGTTGAAAGGCTAATTTTAGTCTTGATCTGTGGATCTAATTATTATAATTAGATGTCTAATTATTGTTTACATGAGATCTATTTAAGAGACTCATGGGTTGTATTGTAATTTGTGCTAGTTGAGTTGAGCAAGGTTAGCTCCTTCAGAGGGAAGAGAACAAGGTGTGTTCCTCCTATTTCCACAGGGGTGTCGAGTGTGTATGATTAGGGAGATCTGCAAGTTGTTGTAAGATCAGGTAGAAGATCCACCGAGGTACTAGTTAAAGAATCATAAGGACTTGGTGAGGCAAGGACAAGGGTTCTTCAGGGTGTAGAGAGATCTACATGGTAAGTAAGATCAGTTGATTTGCAGGTGTTTGTGTGTGCAAGGTCTAAGATGGATCTGCAGGATAACAAGGTCAAAGGAGATGGGCAACATAAAAGGTAGCAAGATCAGGAGAGATCTACTTGGAGTACGTTGTGTACTTGGAGTGTGTGGAGTACTTAGATTTGGAATGTGTGGAGCACTTGTGGACTGGCAGTAGTGATACTGACGGTGGTACTGGCAGTAGTGATACTGATTGGTTGGAGGTGAACACCAACTCTGTGCTTGATTTGTGTGTTGGGACCATAAGAGAGAGAGTGAGATCTTGAAGATATTTATTGTTTATGCCCTAGAGGTGTGGGAGCCCTAGAGGTGTGTAAGGAAGAAGACTGTGGCATCTTCTTTTTTGTATTTCCTTCTAGAAGAGTATTAATACAATTGGGTATTGTCTCTCATATTCTGTGTTATTTCTGAATTCTAGTTACTTGTGCATTCTAGTAAAATTCCATGTTTAGTTGCTTGTACATGGTAATCAATTGTTTGCTTCTGGGTCCTAACAATTTCTAATTTACAGTATAATCTAGGGTATATTTGGGTGGTGTAAACTCATACTTTCTTGATTGTCATTTATAAGTGTAAGTTTGTTTGTTCATATTTGAGTAGGGTGCTCATGCATAATGATCTATGATATTATGAGATGTCGTAGAGTTCTACAATATAAAAGTATGTTATACTCAGATGGTACATACTATAATTGTTATGTCTAGACCCATATCTATTAAATGTATGTGTGTTGGTTATTACTTAGAATAGTATGTTATGTGACAATTAATAGGACATTATATATGCATGCATACAACATTTTAAGTGTAATGAATGCTAGGATAGAATAGCATGTGTTTCATGAAAACTATTAATTGTTTTGTTATATCTTATTGCTTGAATAGAATCTTATGTTTCTATGTATTTAAGACTACTTTATATGATTGATTGTAGAAAACTAGTAGTTATGTCTTAGAATACTAGACTATCATAATATGGGTTATCATGGGGTGTAGTATGTTTGAAAACTAATAATGGTAGTTGGAATATAAGTTAAATGTGTATTTTATCTAGGTGGTATAGACCATAGTCATTATTTTTAGTATGGGATAGATAATACTATAAGATTCATTCATACATTTGATAGAATAAATGTATGTTTTGATTACTCCTATGTTTATCATGTTATGTGATATGATTACTAGTAAGATGTAAAGTGAATGAATTTTGGGGTTAAATTATGTTAACCAATCTTGCTAATGAGTAAGGATTGAGATGGACTTTATTGGATTACTAGCATCACAATGTCAAATGAAGGAAACCTGATCAAGTGATGTGTATGAATTTGATTGATGTATAGATCATTATTAATTATATATTTCTATGAAAAGTATGTTTAGTGAGACATTATAATTTCATGAGTATGATTTACATGTTTGTGTGATATCTTGTAATAGAGTGGGTTTTATATGATACACTGTATATTTAGTTTTATAAATTGCATAACACATGGGTACCTGATTGTTACTCTAGATTCCTGCATCATCACTATCTACTCATCCATGAAGGGAAGGCCATTACCTAATGTGATTAGTATATAGAATCATTGGTATATGGTTGGTGTGGAAAATCATTTGGATGATTCCCTCCCTTTTTGTAATAGTACTAATTTTGAGACAACTCTTGAGACTGCCACAAATACTAAAGACATCAAGGAACTCATGCTTCGGGGAACCTTGTATCTTATTTTTGAATATTATATTTATTATTAGAAACATTATAATGAATAATTTTAATTGCCTATTTACTATGGATTGATAGAAGTGGTTGTGTATTATACCAACAGTGGCTCACTATTTGTAATTACTTTATGTGATTGTATTATGATGCATTTTCATACATTGAGAGTGATCAGTGACTGTTAGATCACTACTTATATTCTCATGGTGAAATCTATTTATGGTATATGTATTTTTTTTTAAATCCCATATTTCTAATTAACTCCCAACGGGGTTGTTACATGTGGTATTAGAGTTGTGGCTTGAACTTTAGGACCTAATGAGTCCATTAGCATTTTCATATCTTTCTATTTATTGTTGAAAGCACAATGACTGAGAGGGGGTAAATTATTCATCAAAAAAAAATTACAACTTTACTTTATCATTCATGAACTATCAAATCAATATAGTGAACTATCAACACATCAAAAACCATTTATATGAGCATGAGATAAGAGCATAACACATAGAACAATTATTTGAGTGGGAAACCCTCAAGGGTAAGAAAACCCACTAATATATGAAAATGTACTAAAATATTATAAGACAAACATCAAGATTTAGTGAAGCACCAACTTCACATGGAGAACTAACCCCAACTAGCTAAGGACCAACTCAACTAGGCTTTAACAAGAACTAACTTACAAGGATGCACCAACCCCCTAGATGACTCAACTCTAACTCAGTCACCTAATTGATATGATCACCTTAAGGAAACCTTGTTACTCAACCAACTGATGATGACCACATTTTTATCTTAGATCATGCTCATGATAATCCAATGAGTTCCCCAGGTAAAAAAACATTACCCAGTCCATTTTTTGAATTTCCATTTTCTTAATTTTCTACATCTACAATTAAAACTTTTCATGTCATTTGGCATACAATAATTTTTATATATTTATCAAAAATTTGTACCCCCTAGGATCAATAAAACCTTTGCATTTTATTGACCAACTGAATCTAACTATGCTCCATACTTATCCTAACACTAATGAATGACCCCTAAAATTTTTCAAGAGATCTTTCCAAGTGTTTATTCAATTTTTGAAAAAAAAATTATGTTTTTTTTATATTGAAGTAGTCGAATGGGATTTTGACAATTATTAAACTTTAGGAAGACCTTAAATTATATCATCTAATTTTAATATTTTTTATAACAGAGTTATCAATGTATCTCCTTCCTAAATAATTTTTCCATAATTACCATGAAGAGTTGCTCCTTGAGTACCTAAATAGGGTTTAACAAATGTAATGACTAAAAATTCCTCATGAACGACTATAATTTGACTAGATACATGGATTGGTTCATATTCATATTTATATATACTTTCACAAATAAATTTTCTTGGGATAACTACTGAAAATATTTTTCACAAAAAATGGATAAAGAGGAGTATCCCTCTCACACTACCTTCTAGGCCTCTTCACTCAACTAGGTTTCTTCAAGAGTGATTAGGTCATTTAACCTTGAGAGTCATCTATATTAACCATGTTATATCTTCATTATAGTTTATATAAACCATTATTATGGTATAAAATACCTACTTTATCTCTTCAAAGTGTTATATCTTTTTCTTCAACTCTCTCATCCTCTAACAAATCAACTAGGCCTATTAGGCCTTGTACTTATACTAGGTTCTTACTCATACACCTCTTTCTCAGCCATACACACTTGCCCAGTTACATTTTTCATACAATAAGAATTATTAAATTACAAAAACATTAATCAAAAATTAAAATAGGTCAGTCATAACATATAGGACCAAAACTTATTTTAGGCCTTAAGGAGACCTAATTCAATTAGGCCTTCATTAGCACACGTTACCCTTTGATTTTCTTGGATCACTTTAAAAATTAATACACATAAATAAAATTGAATATTCCACTAAAATAAACCCATAATAATATATTATTATTTTCATGACATATTTTATCTCTAATCATCACTTAAAGCACACCATTAGTACTATTTATAATTAAACTTGTACATACCCAAAAAGTTTGTTTTGAACTATTGAAGATAAAACACCAATTAGATAAATAATCATGGAAATAAAACATATCAATAGAAAATTAAATACCTAAAAAACTTCACCAATTTAATTATAATTCAATACATAGGTAAAAAGGATTCAAACCCTTCTTTGCAAGTAGCCCACTCAGAACTACCAACTAGCCTCAAAGCATAGTCATGGAAACAATGACCTTCAACACCTATATGACCACTTGAATAAAATAAAAATTAATTTATATGATATTATGAGGTCATTATACCATTATAAAATAGATATATAATATGGTCAAATGGAAATATTGGTCTTATAGACCAATCTCATAATCATGTACCTCACTATTTCATTTGAACCAGATATGTTAACTAATGAGCAATATTTTCATCATATCCACTGAACTCAAAAACTTATATAAAAAATAAATTGTATTAAAATTAATTAATAATGTCTTCATGTACTTGTATTCATCTTTTTTCCATGATAACACATCCCTAATCAACTTCTTACTTCTGCTTGGTTTTCTCACTATTTATACCATTAGGCTTGTTAGCAACAGGTCAACTTGGATGACTAATTTAGCATAATTGAGGACTATAACTTGTATATAAACCACCATGAACAAAAATAAAAGTATCAGACATTTTTTTCCCATCCATTTATAAATTTTTACTTGGTCAACTTTGACTACTACATCAAATCTCTAAGAAATAAGACCTTTCCTATAAGTTCCACTCACTCACCTAACAAACCAATCACACCTAAATATGAATAGGAGAGGTTAATATAACCTAAAATAACATAAATATCCATACCAATCCATTATTATCACTTTTAGAACAACTTATTTCATATCGGGTCACTATTAATGTTCTTTGAGGGTTGAAATCATCTTCCACTATTAGCAATCATTCATAAACCTTAGCCCCTCATTCCAGAAACTAATGACTAAAAATTTGATATAGAAAAATTACCCATATAAAATTAATATATAAGGTTCAAATTCAAAGGTTAAACATGATAAAAAAACACTTGAAAGTCCTTCTTAGGTTGAGAACCCTTCATTTTGTGCACACAAGAGACTTTAAAACACTTTTTTAAGCCAAAACCTTCAAAATTTGACATCAAAATTTGTCAAAACACATATAAAAATATATCACACTAATTAAAATGTTCATATTCTCATTCCTATCTTGAAATCTAAAACTCATACCTCATTTGGCCACCATCTCTCTATTTTTATACTTGGACATTAACCTATAAGTCATATTAGACCTTGAAACTGACCTTCTAACCATTGTCTAAGATCTCAAAACCTAATATACATGATCAAAAAACATATAAAATGATTAAAAAATGTCAAACATCTTTCATATGTCTTTTTAATGGCTCATGATGCCTCATTAGACCAAGCAGGGTCTAGAGGTGGTCTAGTTGCATACTAGGTCTGTAGGTCCTACCCTTGTAAGCTCACCTTGAGACTCACATGAGTGATATAATGACTCATATACATTCTCAAACAACATTATACATCCATTAATTCCTATGTGCACTCATCTTACTAATCCATCATATGCATACCTTCTCATAGGGTCATTTCAAGCTATGACTAGTGCCATGACTAGGCTTCTCAAGCACTTGAAACTTGAAAACTAACCTTGAAACACTCCTTTATGATTATACACATTGATAAAATGGCTTAAATTCACCTAAAACAATTCCATACCTCTTAATTATTGTTTTAAATAAGAACATTATTCAATGACCTTATGAACACCTTTCTTAAGAACCTTTGGCATTGATGACAACATCAATGCCTAACCTCAACAACAAGAACAATGCTAAATAATATCCCCATTTTGATAGAAAAAATAATCATTTTTATCTCCCAATTTTGATCTTTCCCCCCCTTTGACATAAGTGACAAAGTTATGTCTACAATTTCTTGGATCACATTCCTTACAGCCAAAATACTCAACACACAAGACTATGAGTTTATGAGACATAAAACAAACATGCTATCCTTATATCCATGCATAAATTATTAGAAAAAATCACTTATTCTTGGAGATAATGAACTTAATTAGTTCCCCCTAATTACTTTGGCTTATTCAATGATTTTAATGGGTAGGAATTACACCCAATTCCTATCTTAGGTGTTCAAATGTTACCTTTGGAAGTGGTTTGGTCAATATGTCTACAATCTGATCCTGTGTAGAAAAATACTCAAGTCTGACACTTTTTTCACTTACCTACAGTCTTAAAAAATGATACCTAATGGTAATGTTATTGGTCCTTGAGTGCATGATAGGGTTATTTGAGACACTTATAAGACTTGTATTATCACAATAGATAGGGCTAGGACCATCATACTCCACCTTCTAGTATTTTAGGGTCTGTCTCATCCATAGGACCTAAGTACAACATAAAAATACTACAATTTACTCAATCTCAAAATTGGATAATGCTACTAATTGTTACTTCTTGATTATCCATGAAACTACGCACCCACCTAAGAATAAAGTTCCTCCATTGGTACTCTTCCTATCATCTATACTTCTTGCCTAGTCTGCATCTGTGTAGGCTATCAAATTTAACTAATTGATTATTGGATACCATAATACATACTCCATAGTCCCCTTGAGATACCTAAGTATCATTTTGATTTCTTTAAGATGATTCTCCTTTGGATCTACTTAAAACCTTCCCACAAGACCTATTATTTGCATGATGTCAGGTCTAGAGGTTATGTTGTATAACAAACTTCCAATCATTGACATATATGATGGTTGATTGAAATTTTAAGACTAATATTCCTTGATCAACTTACACCCTATGATCATGGGTCTACTAACTACCTTACAATATTCCATCTCAAACTTATTCAACATTTCTCTTACGTATTTGGCTTGTGAGATGAATATACCTTTTTCATATTGAGTGATTTTCAACCCAAGAAAGAATGATAATTATCCTAACATGGACATATTTAACTCTTTCTTCATCACCTCTGCAAATTCCTTATTCATGTTCTCATTATTTCCACCAAAGATGATGTCATCCACATAAACAAATATTATTAATTGATGGTCATATTATGATTTGATGTATATACTACTATCTACAACTCCTCTTTTGAATCATTTATCCAATAGATACCTATCCAACCTAGCATACCAAGCTCTATGAGCTTGATTTAGGCCATATAGAGCCATAAAAATTAATAAATATTACTATAATATAATTTATAAAAAATTAATAATTTAGCATTGTCATTATAAGTATTTGCTAGATTGGGAGAGAAAGAGAGTAAATGTAATTTATAATTTTGGGCTTCTGTGTGTAATTTTATTTGTTCTTAAATTTTCTTGTGAAATTATGGTTTTTAGATTGTATGTCACTTTTACGTGTCCATTTTCTTAGCATGCTTCGATTACCAAAAACTAAAAGGTGGTTTACGCACTTGTACACAAGTTTTTAAATCAACCCGATTAGTTACTGAACGAGGTATATTTTAAGGCATAAAGGCTATGTAATAGGGAGAAAAATGGAAACGAACAAATCAAATTTTTAAACATAGTCTTTGTCAGCTAATAGTGAGAACCCCTCATGTTTCTCAATGTATACTTCCTCCTCTAAATTCCAATTAAAAAAGGTATCTTTGACATATATTTGGTATACCTTACATCCTTTAAATCTTGTATATAATAGAAATAATATGATGGCCCAATATTTATATTAGTGAAAATGTCTCCTCAAAGTATACCCCTTAAACTTGTGCATATCCCTTGTATACCAATCTAGCCTTGTTCCTAGTGACTTCTCCATCTTCATTCAATTTGTTTCTAAACACCCATTTTTTGCTAATGACATTCTTATCTTTAGGCCTACAAAATGGTTCCCAAGTTTCATTCTTATCTATTTGGGATAACTCCTCATTCATGTCACCTATCCAAAATTTGGCTTTGCTTGCTTATATAAGACTCTTAGTTTCACTCTTGGATAATAGAGTAGCATTCTCTTGATTTAGATTACTTACCAGTCTTCTCCTTATTTGCATACCTACATTCTTATTGATAATGGTTTGAGATTTGGGGTGATCTCTCAGGATCTATTTTGAGGGTCCTTTTGAGTCCTATCTCTCTTTAACTTCTTCCTCATCAAACTCTATAGTCTCCTCTTCATTCTTGAAGTCCAAATTCTCTAAAGTGTCCTTTGAATATGAGTGTGATTTCCTTTTCTCATCAATATTCACATTGGTGCTTTCCAATATTTTTTGTAGCCTCTTGTTATAACATCTATATGCTAACCTCATTGTTGAGTATCTTAATAACATGCCTTCATCAGATCTGGAATCAAAGTTTCCCAAGTTTTCATCTTTTTTGATGAAAAATTTGCTCCCAAATAGTCTAAAGTGTTACTCATTGGTAGGTCTTCCCTTCCATAGTTCATAAGGATTCTTGTTTCCATTAGTAATTATCTATCCTCTATTCAAGATGTAGATAATAGTGCTTACTACCTCTCTCCAATATCCATTAGATAACATATACTCATTTAGCATCATTTTATCTATTTCTTGAACTATCATATTCTTCCTTTCTAGTACCCCATTCTGTTGAGGTGTCCTAGCTATTGATCATTGTCTTATTATTTCATGAACCTCATAGAATTCATAAGACTCATTAGACCAAAAATCTCCTCCTCTATTAGATCTTAGGCACTTGATCTTCCCATTCTTCTCATTTTCAACAAGAGCCTTCAATTCCTTGAGCTTGTTAAAATCTTCAAACTTTTCTTTCAAGTATTTAACCCAAGTCATTCTTATGTAATCATATATGAATAACATGAATTAGCTATCTCCTTGATGATTTTAATTATTTTAGGCACATAGATATTAGTGTGTATCAAATCCAAGGGTCTTGTAGTAGAGTACTCCTTGGACTTAAATCTTTTTCTAGTCTATTTACCATGTTGACAAGACTTACAAATTATGTTTATAGGTTTGGTGATCTTAGGCATGTTATTCATAGACTTCTTAGTGATAATATTGACTAGATTGTCAAAGTTTAGGTGACCTAACCTTTTGTGAAATATCCAAATTTCATCTATCTTACTCATGAAACATATATCCTTCTTGACCTCATTCAAGACATATAGATTATTCTCAGTCTTTTTAGCATTGGCAATTAGCCTTACTGATTTGGCTCTCCTTATCTCATACCCTATGTCATGAAAGGTTCATGTGTATCCTTGATTTCACATTTTAATTACAATAAGAATATTATGTTTCAAACCTTCCACATATAACACATTTTATGTCTTGGTTTTTTCATCATCTAAACTCAAGACACCCTTACTAATTATATTGGTAGTTGTGTTGTCTCCAAACCTCACTATTCATGTAGCATTTTTTTTTAATGAGATGAACTTATTTATATATCCTATCATGTGGATTGATAAACCACTATCTATATACCATTTCATTCCTTCATCTTGAATGTGAAATTTAGTCTGAGCTAGCATAGAATCCTCTTTGGTTTTTTGTTCTTCCTTAGAAAATAGTCCATCTTGACTCTTGAGCTCAATATGATCAGTCCTAACTTTCTTTGGTTTTCATACCAATGTTTAATTATTATAATTAATTTTAAGATCTTCATACATCTTGTTTAATCTTGAGGTCCTTATAACTCTATTAGAGAATAATCTTGAAATGTGTCTTATATTATGATAGATATAACAAACAATACTTTTGTACTTAACTTTTGAGTGATTATTCCTTTTCCTATAGTCCCATGATGACTTATCCTTTATTAAATTAGGTTTCCTAATTGGTATTTTCATGTTATTACTCTTGAATTTTTTTGACTTATCATTCTCTCTCAAACTTTCTCATTTTGTCTATGAGCTACTCATGCTTAACCTTTAAATATTTTAGCTCTATTAATCTGGTCATACTCAACTTATTTTAACTTGAACCTTGTGTTGACATCATCTAATTGACTCCTAAGATCCATTATAGTCTTTTCTTAATGATTAAAATCATTAAAGGCACTTATGATCTCGAATTCAATGTCTACTTCATCTTCTCCTTTTTCACTATCATAGTAGACTTCTTCATCATACATGGTATCTTCTTCCTATTGATCACAAGACATCTTATGCTTCTTTGGATCACCTTAAAGTTGTTATAATCATCTCAAAGTAATAGGATATGATACCAATTATTGGAATTAGTCTTAAAAAATATTTTACAACTTTACTTTATCATTCATGAACTATCAAAGCAATATAATGAACTAGAAACACATAAAGAACCATTTATATGAGCATGAGATAAGAGCATAACACTTATTTGAGTGGTAAAAACTCAAGGGGAAGAAAACCCACTGATATATACAAATGTAATATATGAATATAATGAAACCATCAAGACTTAGTGAAGCACAAACTTCACATGGAGCACCAACCCCAACTACCTAAGCACCAACTCAACTAGGCTTTAACAAGTACAAACTTACATGGAGGCACTAATCCCCTAGATGACTTAGCACCAACTCAGCCACATAATTGATTTTATCACCTTCAAGAAACCTTATTTCTAACCAACTAATTATGACTACCTCTTCATCTCTTCACACTCTTAACCCTCTCAAATTGTCTTCTAGGCCTCTTCACTCAACTAGGTCTCTTCAAGACTGATTAGGTCATTTGACCTTGATAGTCATCTATAATAACAATGTTAGATATTTATGATATATTTTTTAACACCTATTATGGTATAAAATACCTCCTTTATCTCTTCAAAGTGTTATATGTTCCTCTTCAACTCTCTCATCCTCTAACAAGTCAATTAGGCATATTAGGCCTTATTCTTATACTAGGTTCTTGCTCATACACCTCTTGGTTAGACATACACACTTTAAAATTTATATTTTACATATTATATGCCTTATTAAATTAAAAAAAACATTAATAAAACATTAAAATATGTCAGTCATAGCATATAGGACCAAAACCTCTTTTACACCTTAAAGAGACCTAATTCAATTAGGCCTTCATTAGCACACATTACCCTTAGATTTTTTTGGAGCACTTTAAAAATTAAAAAATGGTATTAAAACTTAATACTAAAATAAAATATACCCATAATAATATAATACTAGGTCCATGGAATATTTTATCTATAATCACCACTTAAAGCATGCCATTAGTAATGTTCACAATTAGACCTGTGCATACCCAGAAAGTCTATCTTAAACTATTGAAGATAAAACACCAATTAGATTTAAAAACATGGAAATAAAATATATAAATATAAAATTAAATACCTAAAATAATTAAAAAAATCTCATTATACTTCATTACACAAGTAAAAATGACTCAAACCCTTTTCTATAATTAGCCTACCCAAAAACTGCCAACTAACCTCAAAACATAGTCATGAAAATAATGAACTTCAACAAATGTAAGCCCACTTTAAGATACTTAAAATGAATTTATATGATATTAATATGTCATTATAATACTATTAAATATATATATATATATATATATATATATATATATATATAATATGTTTAAATGTAAATATTGGTCTTGCAGACCAATCTCACAGTCTTGTACCTCATTATCTCATCTGAACCAAATAGGTCAACTTATGAGCAACATTTTCATCATATCCATTGACCTCCAAAAATTATATATAATATGAAAATATATTAAAATTATTGAATAAAATATTCATTTACTTGGATTCATCCCTATTTCAAGATATAAAATACCTAATCAACTTCTCACTTTTGCCTGGTTTTCTCACTATTTGCACCAGTAGGCTTGTTAGCGATAGGTCAACTTGGATGAATAGTTTAGAATAATTTTGGGATATAAATTATATATAAACCAACATGTACACAAAATAAAAGTCTCAAAATTTTTCTTCCATCTATTTAGAAACTTTGACTTGGTCAACTCTAACTACTACAATAAATCTCTTAAAAGCAAGGCCTTTCCTATAGGTTCCACTCACTCACCTGACAAACCAATCACACCTATGGATTCTTGGGAGAGTTTAATAAAACCTAAAATAAATTATATATCCATTTAAATCCATTATGATCACTTTTAAAAAAAAATCTTTCATATTAGGTCACTATTAGGGCTTTTTGATGGTTTAAACCATCTTCTACTGTTAGCAATCACTCATAAAGCTTAGCCCCTCATTAAAAAAATTAACACATATAAATTTAATATAATACCTTTCCACATCTACCATTAATATATTATGTTAACTTAAAGAGGTTACATGTACCAATGAACACTTAAAAGTCCTTCTCAGGTTGAGAACCCTTCATTATGTACACATGAGAGACCTTAAAACACTTTTTCAAGCCCAAAACTTAAAACTTTGACCTAAAACTAGGTAAAAACACTTATAAAAATACTAAAAATTATAATATTCTCATTATTATCTTAAAATATGAAACTCATACCTCATTTGGTCACCATCTCTCTCTTTACTTGCTTAGACATTGACCTGTAAGTCACATTAAGCTTTGAAACTAACCTTCTAACCACTATCCAAGCTCTCAAAACCTCATATGAATTCTCAAAATATATATCATATTCTAAAAAAATTTCAAACATCTTTCATATGTCTTTTTAATAGCTCATAATGCCGCATTAGGCCAAATAGGGTCTAGAGGTGGTCTAGTTGCATACTAGGTATGTAGGTCCTACCCCTGTAAGATCACCCTAGGACTCACATGAGTGATACAATGCATAATATACATTATCAAAAAATATTATAAATAAATTAATTCCTATGTGCAATCATCTTGCCAATCCATTGTACACATACGTTCTCATAGGGTCACTTCATGCTATGACTAGTGCCATGACTAGGCTTCTCAAGCACTTGAAACTTGATAATTTAACTCAAAACACTCCTTGATGATCATACACTTTTATCACATGCCTTACATGACAATAAAATATTTTCATACCTCTTGATGATGCTATTAAAAATAACATTCTTTAATGACTTCATGAACACCTTTCTTAATAACCTTTGACATCAATGACAACATCAACACCTAACCACAACAACAAGAATAATGTTAAACATTTATCAAAAAGGAGAATTATGAATATTTGTGTACATTGAGTTTGTACCATTAGGATCATTTATACCCCCCTTATATTTGTTAAAGGGTTGGTTTATTGAGTTTCTCTTTGGTGATGGTTATATAAGGTATTTGGATAGGTAAGTGCATAACATAGTTCATGAGTTATGAACAAGAGTTCCCTGCGATATTATTGATATTTTAGATTGAACACCTTGAGTATGATTGCATATTTATTGGTAATAAAATCACCTTCACCATTTGTGTTTTGTGTTGTGAGTGTTTTAATAAAAAGCATGGATTAATTTTCACTTAAGTATATGTGCATTAGTTTTGTGTCTTCTATACACAAATCCTAGGAATGGGAAATTTTATAAAGACCATTTTTAGTTTGGTACCACCTAGTACATTGGGAATTTTATTATAGTTGAGTATAGATATATTGGTTGATAATTCCTTTTTGTTTGGAGTTCATTTATGTGAATTAGTATCTTCATTCTGGTTGTGGAAGTAGGTTATGATACTACACTTAAAATTTTGGTAAGTGAATAATGATTTGGCAAGTTGGGTTGTGGTGTTTTATTATATAATGTGAGGGTATTTAAGAGTTTTGTTTTTTGAGATGTTAGTTCTCTACTTTCCACTTGTGACTTTTTAGAGTCACTAATTTATCTAACTTGTGTACTTGACCATGAGGAATGGTGAACCTTGAATTTATATTAATTCTAATTGATTATAATTATTATAGTATTATATACCTTTATTTAGATTGATATTATTCTCTTTTTGAATCATGTTGTTTTGAAGAGTTATTTATGTACCTTTTTCTAGAAGCAAGTAGGGTATAGGATGTATGGAACATCTTGTCAATCTAAGGGTTGAGACAAACTTTTAACTTAGTGTGTGATAGTCATTCAAGTAAGGAGACATCATCTTGAATTTTTTTTAAGGTTTTAAGGATGGTGTGATCCTTGGCCTTTGTATGCTATGTTAATTTTAGCATTATTTTCTCTTAACTATGAATATAACACTATAGATTAAGCTATGAAATGTGATACTAGTTATGTTGGGCCAGTGGAAACTTAATACAATTATAAAATTATTATATGATTTTTATTGAATAAATGTTATTACATATAGAATTATTTAGCATATAGTATTGCTTACTAAGATCTAGTGTAGAATTGTGACTCATAAAACTTTGTGCACATTTTGGAGATCATTAGGTCATGGAGACCTAAGAGAGGAGTGATAAATTATGAATGTGAGTACTAAAAAATAGGATTGGATCCTACTTAGCCTCACATTTATTTGGTATTATTTAGTTTGGATCCAATAGACGGACTTATCAAATCCAAGATTTGAGAGATGAACTTGTCAAATTCAATCATATGGTCATACACATGTATATGGTGGAACATTTATTCCTTAATTTTGTATACATTGGAAATGTAGTATTTATAATTCTTACTCATCATCATACTTGTTTGGATCTCCATAGAGTAGTGATAGTATTGACATGTTATACTTATCAAGAGCTACACAGAGTATCGATAGTATTAACTTATACACATCATTCTTGCCAAGTTCCCTAAATAAATTTCTCCAAAATGAGAAAAGCAATCTCTAGATTAGAGAGATGTGAAGAGGGGATGGAAGGTTTTGTGTAACTCTCCCTAGCCATTTGTTTTTGGCTTTTTTGATGATCTCATGTGTTTTTAGGGAAGTCAGTGAAATTTTCACCGAGTTTTAGATCTTGGGATGGTCATGATAGAACCAATCAGAGTATTTGACACTCATAAACTTCATTTACATAATAGATGAGTGTTATATTGCAAGGTATTGTAGGACCAATACTCTAAGGATAATGCTACTTGTAAGGACTATGATGAGTTTTACAGGCCAGTTCCACATTTGTTTGCAATATTTGATAGTAGACATGATGTTTTTATTTTGTTAAACTGTATTAGTTATTTAGAACTATTATTTGAATAAGTGTTATTCAGATGATGAATAATTTTAAGGGGGAAGGATGTTACATCAAAATTTCACCCTAAGTTTTATAACCTTTGAATCCCTTTATTATTATGGTTATCATTAGATTATTATTATTTTTATTGAGCTTAATGATATATACTGGTTATGGGACAATGATATATTGATTAGTTTACATAATGGATTAATTATGTGATGGATATACTTTATTATTTTTGTACATTATGGATGTATATTTTTTATTTATGCATCATTAGTTTTTGATATATATGATGACTCAGACTAACTACCTATTTGTCATGAGGTGGATGCAAGATTGATTCTAACTTCAAAACTATTGTGAATTCAAAGAGCTAAACATAGTGCACAGAGAATTTTAATCACATAAATAATAATCTTCTACTCTATCTTCTAATTAATTAATCATTCAGGGATACAATACACACACACAAACACACACACACACACACACACACACACATATTAATATGATTCCTATTATCTCTCCACCATTTTATCTCACACCTATAATTAAGCAAACCTATTTATGATATATTGTTATAACAATATAAATAATATATCTTAGCAATATATATTATAACCTATATCATAATATTATTATATATTAATATTTTGATTAACCAATTACTAATCACTAACTAGTTACTATTTACCTTTCAGTAAATACCAAAACTAACATGATGTAAAAGCTAAATTCCTAACATTCTCCTCCCATAGTTTTTACATGGTGAAAAAATATTCACACTCTTATCTACAATATGTTCACTCATTTTAGCATGCCCTATTTGGCTCATGACCTTAATACAAAGAAAGCCTCACTTCTCCCATGGTTTTATAGGTTTACCACAAACCTTGACATGAACAGGTCCCATCAACTATTCGCCTCACGTGGTTTTCTGGATCTACCACAAACCCTTTCAAGATCCATGAATTGACTTACATTGGTGATTTATGTCCTTTCACTATGTTCTTACATTAGGGAATTATATTTGGAATTTTATGTAAATTACATATTTTGATAGGTACAATCTTTTGTTCTCATTTTGAAAAAATACACATCATAAATGAAAAACATACCACATAAAATGTCACCACATGAGTGGTACAACCCCATCATTAGTGACTGATGAGAGGTCATTGAAAGACCTCCAACCTCCATGTATCCTTCAGCCTCTAGTAGGTAAAGCTGCTACTCACTCAACAAATAATCTTATGAAGAGAATTACTCCCCCACCCCATAATGTGAAATAATATGTTTACATAGGATGTCAGGTTCGCCCAAAAATGCATCCTTTTATTCGGCTCTTTGACAATATGACACTTAAAAAATAACTCATTTTTTAAAATTTTGAAAATTTTAAAACATGATGAATCTATTATTGACTTGTCAAATTTTAACTTAGTCTTAATATGAAAATGACTAAAAATGACTCTTGACATAATTAAAGAGTGACACTTATTGACACTTTGATGGCATACACTATTTTAAGCAACAAAATGACTTTGAAAAGTATTATCCTAGTATATTGACACACTAATCCAAATATGACCAAGTAAACAAACACTATAAAGGCTATGAATATATAAAAATAGACTATAGTGACCAAAACTAAATAAATTGAAACCTAACACCAAAAAAGACTCGACTTTACTATTATAAATATTTAATGAAACAAACATTAAAAACCAAGACACTTTAATGATATCTAATTTGGATATTGACAAACTCATCTCCTAATAAATCTACATTAAAATATGACTTGGTAAATTAGGTTATGGATAACACAGACCAATACAATCTAAACTATGACTAACCTAGACTTACTTAAGGAAAAGACACACTTTGGCCTTAGCATGTAATGGATCCAACTGTATGTAGTGCCACATATTTTATTGAAATAGAATAGCAAAGTCTCTCTAACGCATGTGAATGGTAGGATGAGAATGAGATGTCATTTATATTAGCACTAATTTATTACAAAATATATAGTGAGTACTACATAAAATCCATAATAAGCTTGCTTAATGGATTGGAAGGTAAGGCACATATGTATATGGTGTATTTTTAATCTATGTTGAATGTTCTAATCAATTGAAAGTTTATAGCATCCAAATTTAGGTCACAGAAAAAAAAAAAAAACAACAATGTAGGTTTAAAATATACATCTACGATAGACCTGTAGGTGAGCAATGAGTTGATAGATTGATGGAAAGATTTTGAAGATCTACTGATAAACCATCAAATAGAGAATAATGTCTATGCTTTTCCTTTTAACAAGTTGAATGTGAAATTGTAGGAACTAAGTTGTTCTTACCAAGATGTCACTTTAAATTGTATGAGAATTTTTTGTAGGATGCATGTAATATTCAATAGATCTAGGATGAAAGTATGACTTCCAATGTATTAATTAATTCATTGCATATGTGTTGGTAATGGAATATAGAAAACAACCTTTGATATCACTGTTGAGATCCATTGATGGCATTTAACTGCACAAGCATGCACAACTTTAAAGATCCACAGGGTTTCATGAACAATAGACTGAGCCAAATCATGTGTAATTCTATCTTCTCTCTTATGCAGATAAATACATATAACCTAATAAAAAACTATACTTTGTTCACAAACTAATATTTTCTTCTCAAAGAACTATCATTCTTAGGGGTGTAAGAATTAATGATTTCCCCTTTAAAAATGATTAAGCTCCCATTATATATTCCTACTCTGATACCACTATTATGAATTAAAAGAGTCAAACATAGTGCACATAGAATTTTAATCACATAAATAATAATCTTCTACTTTATCTTCTAATTAATTAATCATTTGGAGATACAATAAAAATATATAAGAATATGATTCCTATTATCTCTCCATGATTTTATCTCACCCCTATAATTATTAAACCTATTTATGATATATTTTTATAACAATATAAATAATATATCTTAACAATATATATTATAACCTATATTGTTATATTGTTATATAACAATATTATGATTACCTAATTAATAATTACTAACCAGTTACTATTTACCTTTTAGGAAATACCAAAACTAACATGATGTAAAAGATAAATTCCTAACAAGATCATGATGGAGGGCATAGATGGGATGATTGGGGGATGACAAAGGAACTGCTAGTAACCCAACACACACACCATAGTAGAATAACTTGTTTAACTCTTTGTTTGATTTAGATAGTTTATTTTTGAGTGCTAATATACTTATTCTATGTTCATGTTTTGATTGATGTTTATGATGATATAAATTGTGTGATCTAATTTATGATTGTAAGTTCATATATTTACTCATACAATGTTGTATTATGAGCATGTTATCGTTGTTTACACTAAGAATGATTGTTTAAACATGGTGACTGGTTTAAATGATATTCAGTAAATAAATATCATTATCTTGATTTAATTTTCTTAGGTATATGAAATAATTAAGGCATATATATAAGTCTATAATTAAATAATGATAGATTTATAGTCTCCATATACATTGGTATTTAATTAAAATAATTATCTAATAATAATTAGATTATTAATTGGTTTGATTTATCTCTTAAAGAGATAATTATCTTTTTACAATTAAGTTTAGGAAATTTAATTCTATTAATAATGCTAACTTAAGAGCTAGTTCAATGCCTTGATTACTTGAGAATTAAAATTCTAAATTTATCATTTATAGAATAACTTAAGTGAGTGAGCATAGTGAAAAACTTAGATTTGAATAAATATAATAACATGCATGAGTGTTTAATTAAATTAAACTTAAATTTAAGATTTTAAAAGTGTAATGGTAAAGTGGTGATTTTTGCATGATAAAAGAAAAGAAATGGAACTCAAAGTGACGTTATTGGTTTTTGATTGAAAACTAAACTATAAGTGGTGAAATGTTCCATAAAAATTAAATAAATAATGGATATTGTTATAATAATAGAGGAAGTATGGTGGTGATAGAAGGAAAAAATATAAGAGAGGATAGAGAATGATATATATAATAAAAAATGGCAAAGGGATAGAGGGGGATAGCAAAGGATATAGAAGAAAAAATGGAGGAGATAGAAGGGATAATGTTTAAGGTTATAAATTATAAAGTGGTGATATAAATAAAGGAAAAAAATAAGGTGAGGAAAGGATGCAAAAACTATATAATTGAATAATGAAAGGCTATGAAGAAGAAAGTCCTACTATTAGGTCGATGATGTTTTAATATTCCTACATGAAATGTTTTAATTGGAGATGATTTTATCTTCTAATTTGTATGTGCATTCTCTTTATGAGGATAGAACGAAGAGCCTTGCAGATGGCTTGGCCATCCATAGAACACTCTAATCAACTCAGATATATTTCCTTAGCTAAGAAAATTAAATTGTAGGGTGTTGCTATAAATACATTATTTTGATTGGTAATTATTTTGACCCTCAATTTATGAGGGAAGAAAATATCTGAGTTGTGAAATATATAAAGAAAGGATCTGATCAAACTTTCCACATCAAGTCTTTGAACCTTCCAAGGAGTTTTAGGTTCTAGCTATATTTTTGAAGACATAACTTGTGACATACAAATTTGGTAGAGATGCAAGTAGAGCTAGTGTAGTAAACAAGTTACTGTAGTCACTATAATTTGGTTAAATTCTTGCATATATAGGTCTTATTGATAATGAAGATTGTACTATTAGATTTTTACAATAAGTAGTGATTTATAATATAACATAGACAACATTAGCTATCAATGTTGCTTGTTTGGACA
The DNA here is from genome assembly GCA_037957365.1 of Torreya grandis. Classification (NCBI taxonomy): domain Eukaryota; kingdom Viridiplantae; phylum Streptophyta; class Pinopsida; order Cupressales; family Taxaceae; genus Torreya; species Torreya grandis. The sequence goes on along the minus strand of JARHVA010001630.1, from coordinate 2,426,341 downwards.
TGAAAATAATATTGTTTGAAGCATAAGTTTTGGTAGCCTTATTATCATACAATGAATGATAGAGTTGAAAATGTATAATAAAGGTTGAATATATTTTATATAATTAATATCATGATGAGTTCAATTGTTCATATTAAATTAGAAGTATCAAATTCAAATGAATTACTTGGACTTATTTTGATGAGAAAGAATAGTAAATTATAATTGATTGATATGAAGGATGGATCATAAAATAATTTGGAGTAATCATAAACATGAAGTAAAATAATGATAGGCATGTAATGGAATATGTATTAAATAAGGATTAGATATGTAATGGAAATGGATAAGACATGTAATGGCAGGGAGTTAATTCATAAAAGAATATACAATTGTATATAAGTGCCATTATAGGGAATAGATAATAATATTTTCAAGAGAATGAAATAAGATAATTAACATCTTAAATATTTTCTATTTATGGACTTCTATCAATAATGTTGAATACTTGTATGATTTATATGTAAACAATTATAATTGAGTCCATGTGTTGAATATATATATATATAATGTGTGTGTGTGTGTGTGTATATAAGTGCCATTATAGGGAATAGATAATAATATTTTCAAGAGAATGAAATAAGATAATTAACATCTTAAATATTTTCTATTTATGGACTTCTATCAATAATGTTGAATACTTGTATGATTTATATGTAAACAATTATAATTGAGTCCATGTGTTGAATATATATATATATGAGCTACATATATATAATGATATATCTATTTATATATTCAAGAAATATTAACTATTGTATATATGAGGTACATGTATATAATGATAGATATAAATATACATTTATGTATATGAGATGCATATGTGAAAGTGTGTAAGCTATATGATCTATGTATTATGGAAGCTCGGCTTATTAGTATAATAGAATAAATATGGTTGTTTGTTGAAAACTTTTCTTTACATTAGTAAAGAGTGAACAAAGTGTTTGTAAATTATTAATATTCAAGGCATATTATTACTTTGACTTACTTATAGTTCTTTGGATTATGATGAGGGCCAAACATATTGCAAAATGATCTTTATGTTATAAAGATGTTAATTTTATGTTTATCTCATGTTTAAATAAATGAAATCCTTAAATGAATTGTATAATACCCATATGGTAGATTAACTTACTTGTCATAGATATTGGTTATAAGATAAATAAATAAATAAATGAGGTTCAATCATACATTTAATGAACTAAGTGTGTCTATATTAATTATTTTTGAAAGTTAGTATGTGTTTGTACTAGCTTACATGAATTTATAGACTATGTAGAGTATAAAAATATAAAAAGAACTTTGTGAATGCCTTATATGGTGGTTTTGAGTTAGAGGTTATTTTCTTCTGTGTTGAGAGATAAAAATAAATAATGATAATGGAATATTAATTTATAGAGAGGTCTAAAAGACTGTAGTACTCAAGTTATATCGTACAAATTCATGGAATTATTGATTATGTAAATCTTGTAAAACCTTGACTTATGTCATAAATAGTTGTTAGTATATATGCAAATAGTATTGAAAACTTATGTGCAATATATATTATGAGAGTATTAATATGTACAAGTGTTTATACATTTATAGCATAAAATAGTGTATCATGATGTGTGATTAGAGATTATGTTTTGTCTAATTTCTAATTTGCATTATAATTTAAGATATACCTAGGTGGTATAAACCTGTACTTACTTGATTATCATTTGTAAGTGTAAGTTTGTTTATTCATGTTTAATTAGGGTTTTCATGCATAATTATCTATGATATCATGAGATGTCATAGATTTCTATATTATAAAGGTATGTTATACTCGGATGGTACATATTGTAATTGTTATGTCTAGACTCACATCTATGTAAATGTATGTGTGTTAGTTATTAATTTGAATAGTATGCTTTGTGAAAATTAGTAGGACATTATGTATGCATGCATATAACCTTTGAGAGTGTAATTAATTCTAGGATAGAATAGTATGTGTTTCATAGAAACTATGACTTACTTTGTTATATCTTGTTTCTTGAATATAAGCTTATGTTTCCATGTATTTAACACTACTTTATATGACTGATTGTAGAAAACTAGTAGTTATGTCTTAGAATACTAGACTATGGTAATATGGGTTATCATGGGGTATATTATGTTTAAAAACTAATAGTGATAGTTGGAATCTGTAGTTAAATATGTATTTTACCTAGGTGGTATAAACTATAGCCATTATTTTTACTATGGGATAGATAATACTGTAAGATTCATTCATATGTTTGATAAAATAAATGTATGCTTTGATTACTCCTATGTTTAGCATGTTATGTGATATGATTGATAGTAAGATGTAATTTGAATGAATCTTGGGGTTAAATTATGTTAACCAATCTCACTTTATTGATACTGAATAAGGATTGAGATGGACTTCACTGGCTTACTATCATCATAATGCCAAATGAGGGAAACCTGATCAAGTGGTGTGTATGAATTTGATTGATGTATACATAAATATTAATTGTATATTTATATGAAAATTATGTTTAGTGAGACATTATCACTTCATGAGTATGATTTACATGTTTGTGCGATATCTTGAAATAGAATGATTTTTCTATGATACACTACATGTTTAGTTTTAGAAATCATACAACATATGGGTACTTGCTTATTACTCTAGATTCCCATGCCAATGCTATAGACTCATCAATAAAGGGAGGACCATTCCTTGATGGGACTAATGTGTGGAATCATTGGTCCATGGTTAATGTGGAAAAGCATTCAGATGATGCTCTCCCTCCCAATAGTAGTAATACTTTTGAGATGACTCTTGAGATTACCACAAATACTAGAGAGACTAGAAACTCATGATCTAGGGAGCCTTGTATATTATTTTTGAATATTGTATTTATTATTAGAAATATTATCATGAAGAATAGTAATTTATTATTTAATGTGGATTGACAATAGTGGTTGTGTATTGTGCCTACAGTGGTTGGCTATGTATAATTACTTTATATGATTATATTATGATGCATTTTCATACATTGATAGTGATCGGTGGCTGTTATATGTCACAAGCTTATTTATAAGAAACTCACTTAGAGTATTTTATATAATCACTACTTAGATTCTCATGTTGAAATTTATTTATGGTATGTGTTTTTAAAAAAATCTCATATTTCTAGTTAACTCCCAATAGGGTTGTTACACTTTCTTTGAAATTATCTTCCTTGATTAGATTTTTGAATTACTTATTTATACCATTTACTAAATGTAGTCCTAAACCATCATCTTTGAACAAATCATAATGAAGGTTTCCTAGATTGGAATAGGTTTTGGATATCTTATCTCCTCCAATTTTATATTTCTCCTTCAAGTGTTCTACTACGTACTTGAGAACTTTCATCTTGTGTGGGATGCACATAACCAATCAAATGATAGATCATTATCTCTTGTTAAACACTCCATATTTGATGAGCACATCTGAATTGGTGTCTATCATCTCTTCAATATCTTTCAATGCATTTTTCCACAAGTTATTTTCATCTTAATGGCACTTGATTTGTATTTCAACTTTGTTTTATTTGTGAATCAATCTTATCATATATCTTCACTACCTCATCAATATAATTCAAGCCATTATTCAATAATTATTTTACACAAGCCTTAATTTTTTCCCCATAACTATTATATTTAGTTGTGGTTAAGTTATTTTTTTGTTTATTCTATGGACTTTAAACTAGGGTCATGTGGAATAGATGATGGTGTTCATGAAACCTTTTTTAATTTTTTCCCTCAAGCCTCTAAGAATAGATAAAAAAAATTGAACCTAAGTTAAAAAAATACTACCTATGAGTAAAGGTGCTTGAATAAGATTTGAATCTTCAAAAACTTTTTTCATTATGAAGTGCTTGAAAAGATGAACTTTTTATTTGTATTTGGGTAGAGATTGGCATTCATATGAATAAATGTAAAAAGAGGAAATATTTAGTGTCACATGAGAACAGAGAGAGGAAAATTTTGAGATAATTAAAAATATTATGGATGAAATTATAGAAAATTAGTTTCTTATAGGCCAAAGTGAAATAGGGACGTTATACATGTATGCTCATCATAACACCATGGTAGGGTCTAAATGATGTGGAAGTAATGGTAGATTCACATTCATGGTAAGAAATGTGTTGAAAATGGGGAAATTATACATGTGCACTCATCATGATTCCATGGTAGGTTATAAATGATGAAATAAGTGCAAATAATGTGTAATCATGGTGAATAATGTGTTGGACATAGCTCCATGTCCTCCATATTCTTGAGGTCAAGCCAATCTATCCTCATAGGTGTAGAGGCAAGGAGTAGTGTTGTGGCCTACTGAGACATGATTTCACATCTAGTGTGTATGTAAGGTTAGGTAATCCCAACATTTCAATGGGCACATAAGTGCATTATTTCATTTTTCAAAAAAAAAATATCAAGTTTCAACCCTTCTTTTTATTTTTTTAGCCTTGACCTAACTTAACTAAACCTTTTTATATGTTGACACCAAACTTTGGGAAAATAAATTTACTATGAAAATTATGGGGACAATACTTCCTAATTTACCAATTAGTCAAGGGAATAAGGTCTAAGCCAAGTCTGAGTCACCTCAAATCCAAGCCAAAATTTTCATTTTCCAAGTGTTAAAATCTAGATCATAGGTTGCATAAATTCTTAAAGCACTAATTACACACATGCACCTAATGGGGATAACTACATGTGTTTAACTTTCCTCTTAAAGTAATTAAATATGTTAGTAGTTATCAATCATTTAACACAAAATGGTTGGGTTCAGCTCAACCCACCTTTCTTCCCATTTTATATACCTAATTATATCATTACAAGTGGACCTATGGTTTCAAGTGAAAGAGATTTATTTTTTAGTTGTGCACATAATCAGACCTTGGGATCATACACATAGTTTTAAAATAAGTAGTTATACCTTCATGTATCAAAATAGAGAGGTAAAATCCATAGATATAAAATAGGTGAACTAGGAACATAACATCTGATGGTATTGACATAAGGTTGATAAGACCATTTAAGTGCACACATAGGTCCATATCCTAATTACTATGGATTACATGTCAATTTTCCATCCTTCATGTCACCTACCTATAGTCTCAATCCTCCATGAATTAATCATATGATAAGTATATTATCCTTTGATGTACTTTCCATATTTAGTAACCTAGATATTCAAATCAAAATCAACTTCAATCTTATACTTTTAAAAATTTTCTTAATTTTTATACATTATAATATATTTTTTTATAATAGTCTCTATATTATTTAGGGTAATCATAAATTTAAAATAGGTTAAAATATATATTCCTTTTCCAAAATTGAAATAAATGATATAATCATAATTTTCAAGGCATTTTTTGGTACTAATAGAATATTTTTGTAAAAAAATAGATTATTTTCTTTTTTAAGGTATGTTCGAGTAGTTGTAATAGTTTTTCACCTTACATTAGTAATTTTATGTTCTCTTCTTGTTAGAGTATTTATGTACCACTCTTATACAATCTATCATTTATTTTTAATTTAGCTAGGTGTTGTTCTCAAAATTATCATGGTCAAAATTTTGTTATCAACATATTATTTTGTCATCAAATAGATAGTCAAATTTTAAAAGTTGGTCAAGTTTCAAAAGATAGGAAATTTTGAAAATATGAGGATGTGAGACAATATGTGAAGGGTGTGTTTTAACACCCATAAATTCCATGTGGTTGGGTTCACTTGACCCCATGGGTGGGATAGATATGAAGCCAAGGTTGTATTGAAACATAGTCACAGCATCACATTTACTACACCTGTAGGTCCCCTCCATGTGGGCAGGTTGCTAGCACACATGGGGGGGGGGGGGGGGAGTTAATGCCTAAACACACCAATCCCCTTTTTTTAATTTAAAAAACATGCATGCACTCACTTTTACCAAACTTTCTATAAATATTAGTCCATGTGCTCTACAAAACTTCCGACTTTATGCCATTCCTCTCTATGAAGATGAAAGTCAAGTCAAGAATAGTCAAAATATTCATTTTTGAGTACTTTATATTGGTACAAGTTTCAAAGGTTTCAAAACACATTTCAAACATTTTTTTACTCCCATAGAAGATATCACAACCTAGGGTACACAAAAAATTTGATCAACTATTATGTCTATTTGGTGGAAGATCCAAAAGAGAAACTAACATTTTCATGACCACTATGGCTTAGTTTCCACAACCAAAAAAACATTTTATACCTCTCGATTCCTAGGATAATTGTTGATCTCTTGTTGAGATAGCTTTTATAATCACCAAGTCTATAAAAATGAAGTCCAAATACATGGATTATGAACCCATGTCAATGTTGGAAAATGATATTCTTAAAATGGGTGACTCTCAAATTGGGCATGTAGACCTAGAAGAGTTTCATAATAGAATGAATGTAAAAACTCTAAACCATGTGGATATTCTCTTATCAACAATTAGTCTACCTAAGGTATCCTTTTCTTATCTTAGTGTACTATTCAAATCTAGTATTCAATGTGATCAACACTATGACCCAAATACCAAGGAGATACTGAAAAAAAGAGGTGCTTTGATATCCAAACTAGATAACACTACCATAAGCATGAACTTTATGATCCCCACTAAGTAAACCTATTCAAGGATAACCATAAAGGTTTGATATGACCTATAGGAAAAAATACCAAAAAAACACCTTGATACCATCAACAATGGGTGGATAAAGCATAATAAAATATGAAATTAGAAGGTAAAAAATAACTTCTTCAGATTAAAATTCAAATAGGATTTTTGTATATGGTCATACTTCTCAATAATGTGGTTGTAAAAAATACCACCATAGAATTTTATCAACGGGTGTTTATGGCTATGAGAATCATATGTGGTGGAAAAGAGAATATATACTAGGGTGAAAAAATAATTGATTTCCTACATTAATAGTTAATTACCATAGAAGAAACTAAAACTTTCTACATGACTTCTTACTTGGTGTATTCATTAGCAACTAAAAGCTTCTGCCCAAGTCTCACTTAGTTGGCCAATGAAATCCCAACAACTAAATTTCACTAATTATACTCCTAATTGACCCTAGGATAGAAAAAAAAATGTTTTAGGTAGGTCAACATTACCTTCACTATGATATTTATGTATCCATTGGATGAATATTGGGGAGAAAGAATTTTAGATGAAGCATCAAACCTCATATCATGGTATGGGAGTTACTTCATTCAATTCTATAAATTATCTTATATCAAAGTTGGATGATTATAAGTCTACCATTAATATTTCCAAGGTTATAAAGCAACAAAATATTGTTGATTAAGTTGTTTAGGAAATTGGAAGAAATATGGAAGTGATATATACAAAATCACATGGCATGTATTATATTTCTAATCGCCTTGGATCACTATACATATAAGAATGTCATGAATGCTTATAATATTAAATATTCAATTTCCCATTTCACAATGCATCCTCATATGATTAGACTTTATTTTGACATCAAGGGATATGTGAAATATTGCTTGGAATAGGCTCTTATTATGTGCATAACATGCATCTCAAAGACTACTGGGTTTATTTCTTAGATGAGCATGAAGTGTTGAGATGAGATTGGGATTGATTAAGCTTAATCTAGATCAAATACTTCTCTGGCATGTGGGTTCCAAAGGAAATTCTATATTATAGGAAATAATTTATTGGCCCATCTTAAACTAAGAGGATCATCACCTCACACATACAAATAATAAATTGGTATCCATGAGAGTTGACAAATAAGCAGTTTTTGTCAAGGAAACCAAGAGCAATAAACATGCTCTGATCCATACTGAGTCAGGATCTTGCTCTACCAATTAGAGCACATATGATTACTTCTTGTATTAGCAACTAAACACAAAATTATACCATAATCAATAAGTAACTAGAAATATGAAACAACACAGGAATTGAGAGACAATACACAATTGTATTAATAATCACTCAAAAGAATATACAATAAGGAAGATGCCACTTCTTCCTCCACCTCAAAGGTTCGCCACGCCTCAAGACCTTCTCCCCTCTCTCTCTTGGTCCCAACAATCAACTCCAATGCAGAATTGATGTTCACCTCTCCAACCAGTCAGTAACACGCTGCCAGTTCACCAAGTACACAACCGTACTCCAAGTAGATCTCCTACTCTCTGCTGCTACCTGCAAATCACTAGACCTTACTCACCATGTAGATATCTCTACACCCCTGAAGAACCCTTGTCCTTGCCTCACCAAGTCCTTATGATTCTTTAACCAGTACCCTGGTGGATCAGCTCCTTGACCTTGAAGACCTTGCAACTCTCCCTGATCATACACACTCAGCACCCCTTTGGAACTAGGAGGAGCTACACTAGCTCTCTCTAAAAGCTCTATGGCTTTCTAGCACACTTTTACAATACAATCATGAGTCTATTATATAGATCTCATCCAAACAATAATTAGACATCTAATATAATAATTAAATCCACAGCTCTCAATCTAAAATTAGCTCTAAACATGCAAACACTTGGTTCGTCAACCAACTACCCGTAATATACTCACAGCCGAACCACATAGGCGACCGACGTCAGTCTCTGTCCACCTGGGGGTGGCGACGCCGGCCAATCTCAGACCAACGTCGGTTGCCTTCTATCTCCTTCTTGCCATCGTTGGTTGGCCTGACTGACACCGATGTCTGTGACACTCTGAAACTCTTTTGCAACCTCCTCCATGTCTGCATCAGTGAAGCTTTTAGCTCCACAACCTAACAATCTCCCACTTAGAGATAAATAGCTGCACCTGTACCTGTATCCGTAACCCATCTAATTTGTTTCCTATCTTGTATCCCTCTTCAAGATCAATCCTGAAGACCAACCACCACACAACCTGTGATGTTATACCTGTCATTCAAGTATCTTGCCACATCCAAACCTACACATCCATGTAGTGAAGAACTTGACCCTACACAACAAGAATCCCTGCTGCTAGTCCCACTGAACTGCCCTCCAGTACTCCTTCCCCGAATTGGCTCCATACTTTTTGACAACCCCCACTAATTGGGAAAACTTAGGCCTACAATAGACCTCATGTGATTTCGAACCATGTATCAAGCTAAGCTTGAACTATCTAGCCATTGGTGTGATTTATGATTCTGCATCCTGTGTAATGAACCTCGCCAACACCGTCTTCACATCATCTCCCACTAGAGATAAAATCTCCATGTCTCTTATGCCAAAGAATTTCACTGCTCCAAATTCTTCATGACACACCTCTGAACTAACCTTACCTTTTAGCTCAACAAATCCCTGTATGTACAAAACCTGCTAGCAAACCATCCACATACAGTAACTGGATAATGTCGTGACTCATCATCCACCTGGTAGGAACAAAATCACAATAGTTACACTGACATTGACTGAAGCCATGCTTAGTCATCCACTTGTCAAAACCTGTACCACTGTCCTACAGCTTATTCAAGACCATATGCCTTGGCCTTCTGTCTCATGTATCCATCCACTCTCTTCTTTAACATGGGAATCCATTCTGTCTCTCAGTGCTTTCTTCCAGCTGACAACTCTACCAACAAATACCTGTTTGGTTCTTCTCCAAGGACTCACACTCCTCATCCATGCCAAGCTCCCACTATATCTGGATTCTACCTGCATTGCCTCTTCGCATCTTCCTGGTTCTTGACCATCAGTAAGCAATATAAAGAAGGTGAACAATGAATATGAGGTTCACTTACCCTTTTTGACCTCCACATGAGTGATTGAGACTTGTTGACAGCTTGTTATCCACCCAATATCTATTCCAGTGACTGATCTCAGCCATCTCCCAATTTGCTCTCGATTGATGTCGGTTCCCTGCACTGACCCTGACTGTCGACGTCGTCTCTATGGCCGACATCGGTATCCTTTCTGCCGACGTCAGTTTCTTCATGACCGATGTCGATCTTCTTGTTGCTGACGTTGATTACTGTGTGATCGACGCCGGTACTTGTGTTCATCTATGAGTGATAACTTTTTACCTACGAGCTCTCCATGGATCAAAATCCTAATCAAATCAACCCTGCTCTGCTCAAAATAATTCAGTTCCCTCACCTGATCTCTATCCGTCATCTCCTCCATGAACACCAAGGCTTTCCAGTTCTTTAGCTTGTCAAAGACATCTATCTTCCGCTTCAAAACCTGCATTTTCCTCCTACATATGTGACTAAGCCTATGAAGCCACATCTCTACAACAGAAGGTGAATCAACAATATAAGTAGATAGATAAAGGATACCTACTTTCTTACCACCATCTAATTCAAGTGTATCCGCTATGAGAGTTACAGTACATCTCCCATCACCCAAATTTCCTGAAGAAATTAGACTCATCTCCAAGACTGGTACTTGCATGACTTCCTTCAACCACTGTGTGTCATCCATCTGCAATTTCAGCTTCACTTCCCCTTCGTCAATAATCTGACAAGGCTCTCCAGCTCCTAAATAAATCTCTCCAAAGTCTCCAAAGACATACCCATGAAAAGATGCTCTATTTCAAACTCCATGGAAAGAGGCAAAAGAATCTGTGAACCAAGATTCCACTTTATCAAGAACATCCTGTGCAACATCTCCTGCAACATCTACTCCTCCCTGTTGATCTGCAACCAACCAACAATCTTTATTTGCCTGCTCTTTCTTTCCATCAATTAGACCATTCATGCTATTCAGTTTCTCCATTCATAGCTTACTTCCTTCTACCATTTCTATACTCCCACTCAATCAAAAACCCCTATGAGTAACCTGTAATCAACAAACACTACCAGATCTGAAACCACCTGTTAGTAACCCAACCAAAAGCTCTGATACCACGTGTCAAGGGAACCAAGAGTAATAAACATGCTCCGATCCCTACTGAGTCAGGATCTTGCTCTACCAATTAGCGCACATATGATTACTTCTTGTATTAGCAACTAAACACAAAATTATACCAGAATCAATAAGTAACTAGAAATATGAAACAACACAGGAATTGAGAGATAATACACAATTGTATTAATAATCACTTAGAAGAATATACAATAAGGAAGATGCCACTTCTTCCTCCACCTCAAAGGTTTGCCACGCCTCAAGACCTTCTTCCCTCTCTCTCTTGGTCCCAACAATCAACTCTAATGCAGAATTGATGTTCACCTCTCCAACCAATTAGTAACACGCTGCCAGTTCACCAAGTACACAACTGTACTCCAAGTAGATCTCCTGCTCTCTGCTGCTACCTGTAAATCACTAGACCTTACTCACCATGTAGATATCTCTACACCCCTGAAGAACCCTAGTCCTTGCCTCACCAAGTCCTTATGATTCTTCAACCAGTACCCCGATGGATCAGCTCCTTGACCTTGCAGACCTTGCAACTCTCCCTGATCATACACACTCAGCACCCCTTTGGAACTAGGAGGAGCTACACTAGCTCTCTCTAAAAGCTCTATGGATTTCTAGCACACTTTTACAATACAATCATGAATCTATTATATAGATCTCATCCAAATAATAATTAGACATCTAATACAATAATTAAATCCATAGATCTCAGTCTAAAATTAGCTCTAAACATGCAAACACTTGGTTCGTCAACCAACTGCCCGTAATATACTCGCAGCCCAACCACACAGGCGACCGACGTCGGTCCCTGTCCACCTGGGGGTGCCGATGCTAGCCGATCTCAGACATACATCAGTTTCCTTCTGTCTCCTTCCTACTATCATCGGTTGGCCTGACCAACGCCGGTGTCTGTGACACTCTACAACTCTTCTGCAACCTCCTCCATGTCTGCATCAGTGAAGCTTTTAGCTCCACAACCTAACAGTTTTGAACCATGATATTACTATAAATATCAATGAAATGGTTCAATGATAGTGTTTTAGAATTCACTAGATAAGGTGGCTTAAAAATATCTATAAATTTATCTTCACAAAATAAATATCTCTTAAAACATCTAGTACAAGTTGATTTGGTATCATACCTCATCAATCAATTATTATAGGAGGTGATAGATATGGTGAAGACCTAAATCAACCTAAGAATCCAAGAAAGACATGTGGAAAAGGTTATGTTTTAGTACATAAGTTACAAGGTAAAATTATGTGCAACTATAATCATCTTCTTCCCTTGGTGGTGAATCATCTCTATTGATTAAAAACATCACAAAATAATAACTTGCCTCTAGTCAGGGGTTTATATAACCCATAGTAGTTATTGTTGTTATAAGTCCTATACCTCAAGCATCATAATTCCCTTAGCCTTAAACTTTTCCTCATGTTCCACCTCTGCCATATTGTATGTTTCCAATATAGCCTTCATCTCCATTCATTCCTACCAAATTTGGTACATAGATGATGAGCTTCAATGACATAATGTTCCAATGAATGTAGTCATTATTGAGGAAGAAAAAAAAAGTAGTCAAGTAGAGTTGATTTATTTTGATGTAGTGGCTAACCTTATCTTGAATCCTCTTCCAAATAAGGCTAAAAATATATCAAGTTCAAGTGTCCAACCCATATGGATCTCAATTCATTGATATTTTTTGCCAAATGTAGATAAGAATGAGGCAGAGATGATGATGTTTGAATATACTTTTAAAAGAGTATCATTGGGTATGTCCACTCAATAAAGTGATTTACATAACCTCTAAAATAACATAAAAATAATGATCAAGAGGTCCGAATAAGATGAACTAACTCAAGAGTAGTTGAAGGATCAGATTTGACATTGGTATTTTTTATAAATTATCTCTTGTATCTAGTAGAAGCCTTATAAATCCCTCAATTAAATGCCCCAACTCAAGTTACTTATATTAGAAAATAAGTAATATAAAGTATAAGTAGGTATAATAGCTATGTAAAAACACTTTAAGCTTGTTTTGAGCAATTATTTTGAGAAGTCCTAAATTAGATTGAGTAAATGATAAAATTAAATGAAAATAGTGAGTCAATTCAGAACAAGATTGATCAACAAATTCAATGCCACTGAATCTATGGGAGAGTGTGAAAGGGGATATTGAATAAATTATAGACACAAATGTGTAACTATTGGTCAAAAACCAAAATCTTTGACAAAAGATAAAATTATCTCTATTATTATTGGTTGGAAATAATTTTCCACAAGATCAAGGGAGAGAAGATCACATTCTATTCAAATGTGGGGAGTTTGCATTGTGAATTTCTCAAGGAGGATGATTCTATCCAATATAATTCAAATGAGGTAAAATATTAATTTATAAATATATTAAATTAGTAATTATTCAAATAAGGTATATTGAATGTTGCCTCCATGAATGTGCTCAACAAAATTTACCTTTCCCTTGAAGTGATGAACTCCCAACTCACCAATTTGATCAAAGTGCCTATTATGATGATGTAAATATGTGATAGATGGTTGGTATACTATAAAAACATAATATTTTAAGATAAACTCAATTAAGGAAGTAGTGAATAAATTTATAATATTCAAATCAGTTAGGGATAGAGTGAAAGTCATTAGTCAATCAATCACTCTACCACCATATCTATCCAAAATAGCTTTTGTTGTAGGGAAAACATCCTAGGATATATTATATTTATTTTATAAATTTTTCCTCCTCTTTTGATAAATTTGAATTTTTAATCTATAGAAATATGAATATAAATATAAAATAGAATATAAAAAAATGAGAATATGAAAGGTCAGTCCATTCCATCCTACATATATAAATAGGAGATATAACATTTTTACAAGTGCAATTTGATGTTTGTTGTAATTCTACTTGAAAGGAAGAATGAAACTTTGTGTTCACTCTTCCATTAGGAATAAAAATAAAATTAAATAACTTTAAATATTGTGTTGTTCTTTGTAGATGTGTTTTTCTCAAGTTTAATATGTCATTCTCAATCTTCAAGCAATACTTACTTCATTTTAAAATTTTCAAAATATTTTATTCTAAATGGGTATTTCACATGAACACATTACAAAAATAAAATTTTGATTAGAACAATGTAATATCCAGATCTAGGCAATAAATAATAGTTTATTTAAATTTAACCTATCCAAACATTTATAATAAATACAATAATAATTATAAAACCAAGGGATAGAAAGAGAATATATTATTTTTCATGATGTTATGGGTTATTATGAGGATTCAAATTTGGCTCAGTGTTGCAAGCCAACTTTATGTTCTATTTGTTCTAGCTTTTAACTATTTTTCCTACTCTAACACTTAAATCAGCCTTGGGACACTTGTATTGATTTAGGTGTCCTAATCTCAATGGATATGTCTAGATATAAATATATATTTTAACTAACTATATCTTTTCTTGAAGATTCACTTAGATTTGTATTCATGTTTTACCTCTAGATATTTGATTGAATCACATATGAAATATTATAAATAATCAAGACCCTATCTTCTTTGTCTTTGACCACTTATAAAGCAATAAAAAAAGGTTAATCACTTGAGTTGAGCTAACCTTTTAAACCTTATTTTTGATAAGGGTTTCATACATAGCCACATACTCTAAAGAAGGCCTCAAACTCACATGTAGTTCTCCCTTTAATGTGTGTGTAAAATGTTAATCATGAAACTATATGATCTTTCTCCTACTATAACCCTTGGTATAAGTAATGCAAGTGAAATTTTAACTTTTTTAATACTTTATATTTCATTAATATTCAATTAAACATAAGGTGTAATTAATATCTTTTAAATGAAAAATGTATATTCTAATTGAGAGGCTTGCATGTTAGTTAAAAACTATGCCCTGATTATGTATTTCTAGGTAACCTTTTGAATTCTAATTAAGACATCATGGCACATGAAATATGATAATATAAAAAATGTACATACCATTTAAAATAGTCATAAGGTGAAAAGTATGGAAATAGATAAAAAGATAAACCATGACACTTTTATTTACCCTTGGGCACTTGCATCAATGTAAGTGTCATGAGGGAAATTGTAGTGTCCTAGAGCTCAAAACACATAACAAACACAAAAAACTTATGGATCCTTGCCATAATATGGCCAAAGTATAATAAAGTGAACAAAAAACAACAAAATAATATACAAAATAATGAAATGCCATGGAGTCCAAGGGGCCCATGCAAGACTATGCCACTATGTACTCAATCTTATGATAAAAGGGATATATATCTAAAACTAAAAAAACATTATAAAATAGGTTTGTACCAAATATATATATCTACAATACCCCTCCCCCCATGATGCCCCACTTTATTCTAGTAAGTGCATGAAATCAAATTGCTAAATTTAAAAGAAGTTTCGACCTAGGTATGGAAACAAACCTTGGCTTCATGATAGTTTCAACTTGACTTTGTGTGTCTTATCTTATAACCAAAATCATGTTACACATAATTAGTGTATATAATTTGAAAATGATAAATATTCAAAGTATCTATAAAATAAATAACATGTAAATAATACACCTGTATGTATGTTTTATATTGATGTATTTGGAGTGTTTTCCTTATGATGGAGGTGTTGATGCTTCTAAATTAACCACATGTGCTCTTAGTGTTTAAAGAAAACTTCTCATTTTATAATTTGTAAAATTCAAGGCATGAATTGAAGGTTTTGGAAATTTATTTTCATGTGGTGAAATAACAATAGAGCAAGATAAAATGTTCCACATTACTTATATAATTTGGTGGTTGGGAGCCACCTTGGTCTATTATTTGTGAATTGATAAGAATATATGCTAATGCTTAGTGAATTACCTCCAAAATTTAAGCTACATACTAATCTAAATGGATATTTATAATTAAGCTAAAACTAAAGTGATATTGGGGTAAAAAAGGAGCAAAGAGAAGGGTAAGGTGGTAAAGAAAAAAGTGATTACCAATTTCAGCATTAAACATTATGACAAAGCATCCATTTCAATTGAGTATGTATTCAAACCAATATATAATGTAAAACAACCTAAGCTCAAATTCCACTATATACTAGGCCAATTTCAAAGGATAGTGTGAAGAATCACAAGAACTAGTTCTCCTTTAAGATTGACTATTATTATCAGATAGCACATGCACATCTGGAAACAAATTAAAATAAAGATGAAGGAGAACAAAATATATTTAAGCTAATCTATAAGGTTGCACAAATTAGAAATCTTATGATTACTAGGATATAACTCAAAATTCCAAGACACCATTCAAATTCAAGACCTTAATTAGCAATTGAGAGAAAAGATAAAAAAAAGATAATTAACACATCAAACATGGATAATATTTATAAAATTCCTTTGATTATATTAATTGATTCAAATTGTACAAAGTTTCTCAAAAATCTCTCCCTTTAAAAAATGGTAATACATGACTTTATAGGAAGATTAGGTAGTATACCGATCAATAACAAGATACAAGTGTACAAAGATAAGGATAGTTGTCCTTATAAGTTTTAAAATACACTTGATTTTTACAATCATGTTAACCTAGAGGTAATTATGCTAACAAACTAGCATATGCCTTTACAATGGAATATTCTATTTAAAAATATTTCAAAATTCTAAAAAATATAATATTGCTTAATTGGTTGGTGGGGCCTCTGATTATCATTTCTAAAGTATGCTCATGGCCTTCTCATATTGCTCATCAATTAGTTCTAGATCCACAATAGGCTTCAGTATCCACT
Source organism: Torreya grandis (assembly GCA_037957365.1). Lineage (NCBI taxonomy): Eukaryota > Viridiplantae > Streptophyta > Pinopsida > Cupressales > Taxaceae > Torreya > Torreya grandis. Next base: position 2,409,593 of record JARHVA010001630.1, on the reverse strand, counting down.
CCTCCTCTTGATCTACCAAGTTATCAAATTCTCTATCATTCTTATCTATGGCCTCTTTAATGCTCCTAGATTTTTTAATCCTTTCCCCTGAATTGAATATCATGTCTAATATTTTTTTGTTATCAACCTTAGATTTTCCTTGGCCTTTTCTTTTAATTTATTGGGTTACTAAAGTAGCCCTGTGCTTAAATTATTCATCACTTCTAATTATTAGGATGGCGGGTTGTGTAGGATCCTTGAGTATGGTCCCAAGAACTTTTTCAATTCTTGTAATTAGTTCCTTATCCTCTTTTAGTACCTTTTCCACACCATTATTCCATACACTTAAGTTTTTAACCCTTTTTATCACAATCCCCAAAATTATCCTCAAGTGCCCCAAACTAATGGTCCTAAAGTTTGGGATCTATTTCTTTGCGTAGATGTTGAGGAGTTGAGAAATTTTGTCTTTTAAGGCTTGCCACTAGGTGACCAAGATTTTGGCTAATACACACTACCCCTCTAAATCACTATATCTGAACTTCATTGACTTGAGGGCTTCAAACATGTCATAGAATGACTCACCAAACATTTTGGTCATTACGTCTGGCATTGATATAACTACATGTGTTTGTAAGTTTTCTTTCTCCTTTTGCAAATTCTAGATCCTCTACTTCAATCCTTGGACTCTATCTCAAGCCTGGGTAGACTGGGCCTCAATCAAACTTTCCACATCTTCCTCATGAATGGTAGCCTCACCTAGTTTTTGTCCTCCCATAGGGGTTAATCCTACAAAGGGTTCCACCTTTTGAAAGGTGAATTCTTTTATTCCAACCATAGCTATCCTTGTTATTATTCTCTACAACCTAGCTATTTCAAGTTTGAAATGGATGGTAGTAACTAGTTCCTTAAACTTGGGAGGTTCTGGGGCCTCCACACCTGAGCTATTAAATTCTCCCAAATTATCTATTTTCTTGCCTCTAGGTCCTTCAATGGCCACTATTCTCCTTTCTTCTAGATCCTTTACTATAGCCCTTATCCAAGGCTTCATATTATCCTATATCCCAACATTAGTGACCCTTGTCATGGCCAAAAAATGAGAAAGGGAGGGGATTTTTTATTACTTTCCATAGATAAACTAGTTAGGAATGATTGGTCTATGAATTTGGAACTCATCACTACATAGATTAACTTCACTAGTGGGATGAGTGAAGGTCAATCTTGGTCTCTTCTTTGGTCCCACAAGGACAAGTGCTAGCTTAGCCTTCCTCTTCTCATGGGATGTTATTGGTAAAAGCTCTTTTCCTATATCTTATTTGGGTTCCCCTTCCTTATTAGAGTCATAGGCTTTTATAAGTTTCTTAAGGGCACCCTTAAGTGTCTCTTCTATCTCTAAGACAATCATGTCCAAAAATTTAATCAAAGAAGTTATTCTTTATGGGAGTGCTAAAGATGGGGATCCCTCTCTAAGCCTTTATTCCAATCTCACTTCTCCAACTTTCTCCTTGCCCTTACTTTGTTCATATTTAACTTATTCAACCTATTGTTGAGGTTTTTGTGGCTCTACCTGCGGCTATGCATGGGCCATTCTAAATGGCCTAGGTAGTAAGTGATATTTCAAAGGATGTATTTTCCATGTTTCCCAAGATGACTTATTATCCTTGATTAACCTATGTTCAAGCTTAATGTTTTGGCCTTGGACCTTGGTCAATACTTCCTCATAGTTATTATCCTTAATATATATGATGTCATAAACACCAAGTTGATGTACATATTATGGCTTTGGAAGTTTCTTTTGCCTTATATGCTCACCTAATACATTCTTTGGATCCCACATTTGGAGTTCATCTCATTGGAATCTAAATGAATTCCTATGTGTGGACATGATTTCCACTTATTTCCAATACGTTATTATGGTTTTCCCAATATTTAAGAGGAAGGGGTGAATTAGACCTTTCCTCTTTTCTTTACAAGTCCTATCAATGCCATAAATGAGCTAAGAGGTAATTTCCTATTCTGTAAGCTTATTTAGGACATATGCTGGCAGCTTGTAAGGTTGGGACATGATTCCTTCTATCCTGATGGTTGTACAATTATGGTAATACCATATGTCACTTATCATTTCAACATACTTCTTGATGAGGGGGTGGACCCTAGGCAAGGGAATACCTATGATGGCCTCCACTATAGTTAGATAAACACAATCACAAATAAACTACATGTGATTCATGTACTTGAGGATGTGCAATTTGTACTTGTGATGTGAAATGGTTGTCTTGCCCTCTCGAGACCAATTCCTAATCCCAAAGGAGGTGATTGAGGTAAGAAGGGCATCAACTAGGTATGACATCATAAAGAATTGATTTGAGGTCTTTATTTTGATGGCATTGAATTACTTGGCTAGGAAGACACTGATTAAGTCCCCAATTAGAGGGGTTAGTTTCTCTTCCACCATGTAGTGCACATATGGGACCTAGATCTTATTCACATAAGTAGTTAAAGAGGCACCAAAGGCTCAGTTTAATATGGTCATTATTACCCTAATGCCCTCTCTAAATTAGATGATAGGGATTTTACCTTAATGTTAGTAAGTATATGAGGTCCTTGGTGTAGTCAAGGTCTAAGGATATAATCTAGGTCATGGTTATTGGACCACTCTTTGATTTTGGAAAGGTCCACATGGGGGAGAGGGGGATTTTAGTACTTCTAGAAAGCAATAAGGGAAATGTAGTATACCCTTATTGAGTTCCCCTCCCTAATGGTCCATTCATTGTATATTCTATAATCAATAAATATGGGAGCAAGGATGTCAATATAATATAATACCTTTGGTTTAGCCATGGTGTGATGAAGGCTAGCCATCTGGACTGTAACTAGGGCATAGTATCACCTACTCATGGTGGCATTCCTTTATTCCTCTTATAAAATGGGATGAAATTATTCTATCATGAAGAAGAGCTCAAACCAATTCTTAATACCATGAATGTTTAATACTATGAAGTCCAATTTAGTATCTTTGAAGATATGGCCTTCATTGTCTATTATCAAATAGAGCTCAATTTCCTCCTTAAACTACTACTTGTTAGCTACTATGGTCTCTATCTTTGCTAATTGTTCACACCAGATTGTAGATGATTTATATGAAATATCTCTTGCACCTAAAATACATAATTAAGTTCTCTTTTGATCAAATTGTAATAAATTGAGTCCATTTTGGTCATTTTTATGTAGGGTTTAGGGTTTTGGAGCTTTAATGGTGGAATATATCCAAGCTTCAGCTTATACATGCCTTAGATTTGATTTGGACCTTTGCCTTTATACCTTTGTTGTTTCAAGCCCATAAAATCTCAAATTTTGTCTTTTCTACTTGCATGACACCTATATGGCATTGGTCTGGACCTTTTACAGCATTTTTCATAAATGTCATTTGAATACTAGTTATTGGTATTTAGAATACCTTCTTCATTTTGTACCATAGGATAAAAATCTTGGATTTATCATGATCCATTAATTATAAGTTGGATCCTTGGTCATTATTGGGTCTTTTATTACAAACCCCATGGTCATGACACTTGGCACATTCATGCATCTTCTCCACGTTTTGTATCTTTAGTTAGTCCTTTGTCAAATGAGTATTCGCCACACAATGAACTTGTAGGCCTTTGAAAATTCATTGGTACCTTCACACTCTCAAATCAATTCTTAACTACAAAGAATGAATAATTGATTGTCCCATTAGCTATGCCTTGAATGATCTTGTTCCATGCATCAAACTTATAGGCTCTCAAGGTTCTGCTAAAAAAAGTATTTAGGGGCCCCATACCATTGGATTGAATCTAGTGATGGGGTGTGAATTGTTGATTTACAAAAAAATCCTAAATGTTAAGTCAATATGTTATTAAATTCATGACTTAGGCTTAATTTCTTTAGGCTAAGTTTTTTTTTATTAAGCACAAAATAAACCTTAGGCTAAGGAATTTATGCCTAAGTTTTCTAATTTATAATCAAAGGGGTGAGGGTCTAAATAGTATATACCACCACATATAAAAACCTTTGGTTAGCTCATATTTCATGTGACAAGGACCTCCTTTTTTAAAATAAGACCTAGCATATGCCCATAGTTTAAGGTTAATGATTTAAACAAAATGATATGGGGACCCTTATATATAAATTTAGACTAAATATTTAGATCATAAGAATATTTCCATATTTTGCAAGTCAAAAAATCCCATTGTTTGAGCATTTTGAGCACTTCCCTTAGCTTATAAATCTATTTACGAGCCTTTCAACAAGATTTTGGAGTGCATTTTGACCCTAAGCATAATAATTCATCAACTTAAATTTGATGGTTTTACAGATGTCGAATACATCCTCGTAAACATCAAATGACAGTTATGTGAACATCAATTTTAAACTAGTGAATGGGCTTAAAGTTGACAGTCGTGTGAATGTCAAATATGTCCTCATGAACATCAAATGATGGTCATGTGAATGTCAATTTTAATCTCATAAAATTATTATGGCCTAGTGTGAGAATACCACTTGGCACATCCATGGGATCTCCCAAGATCTTAGACTATGTTCACTCTATTGGATCAAAATTGGCGATGACGTGTTAGCTATCAATCATGATCTGGGAGGTTGCTTGTGGTTGGTCACTTTGTCAAGTAGGACCCATTTTCTTTTAGTTTTTGAATGTAAAGATGATGCATATTGATCCTTTGGTCCTTCTATATCCTTTTAACTTTTCAATTATGCTTCAATCCATTTGATCAAGTCATAGTGAGTAAGCATGGACTATACTAAATATGCATGTTATTTAATTTGAAGCTTGGGTTATCCTCACTCCATTAGATCAAATTACATGATAAATAAACATTTTTAGGATCTTAAAAGATGTAAATAAGTTAATTTATGACTTTGGAGACATAAAATACTTAGGCTTAAGGCATTAAGACTAAGCTCATGATTATATTAATTATTACATCAAGGCCTTAGTATTAAAACCTTAGGCTAAGTTGGGAAATATAAAAAGGACCCTACAAGATGACATTAGTTAGGCCATAAATGACTTTAGAAGAGGGAGGGGAAATAAAAAAAGGGGACCAAGTTTTTTAGTTAAGGTGTGTTAAAAAACACAACTAAGCCTAGAAAATGCATTTTATTCTTAAGTCCATAAATGAATTTTAAAATGGCTCCCGCTAATTTGGTTCTCACCTTTATTCAAATCTGGATTGAGGGTTTACTAGGGTTTTGGAATACAAAATTCTTGGGAACATGCCATAGAAATTACAACTAAAATCTAAATGAATCTCATTAGCATTATTGGTCTAGATTAAAGCAAATCAAAACCATATGAGCCTACCTTTTAACAAAGTGGATGGCCTTAAAATTCTATAAAAGATCTTGACATGATAAAATTTCCATGTTTTATTGTGAGGGTTTCTCAAGGGTCCCAATTCAAAAATGGGGGTATGTTGGTCCCAATAAATGGAAAATTATGGGGGAAACATAGTAATATGTTAAAACCTAGGGAATCTGATCAAACACATAATTAGGTCATCCACTTCATTTGATTGATATCATCATCCAGACCATGTCATAATTGAAACAAACCTTGTAGTTATGGTTTGAAGGTAAAATACTGAGGCATATCCAAAATATATGTGTGATTTGATTCCACTTACCATTTTCCATGGGGTTTAAGAAATAACTTCTAGGTTTTATGTCCTTAATCACTTGTACTAACTTATAATATGTTAAGATGTTCACAGGGAACCATGTTTTTAACTTAGGGAAAGCTTGGGCATTGTTCTACTTCCAGCTAGGCATCCATAGTCTCAACATAGATGCCTTTGGTTCCACTCATGGCCTTGTTCCACTACCATCTAGGTGTTCATAGCCCTAGTGGAGATTACCAAAATCACTTATGCCTGAAAGCTTTTGGTTTTGCATTATATCCTTATTTTTTTATTTTCTCAGATCTTTATGCTATCATCTAGGTTAGGAACTAGGGTAGCCAAGTTTTAGTATTTGGTCAAGTATTTGATATTTATAAAATCACCTATGGTTGAAACTCTTATCCTAGGAAAGGATGTTTATTAAGTGCTAGTCTGGGGTATACCCTGATAATTTGATTTTTTACCCCACAAGTGCAAGTCTTCTTAAAACCAGTTTGAGGTCAAGGCAATGGTTAGGGTTTGATGAAATTATTAGCCTTTTCATTGGTATTTACCAATTTTTCCATGCTATAACATTATGCTTTATGTTTTATAACCATGGTCATCTTATGCATGGGGTTCATACCTACATTTTCAAATTGGGGGCATGTTTTCAATAAAACTTCATAACTTCTGAGCTCAAGATTTTCCAAGAGGACTTATTGGGACCAAAGAACAAAGCAACAGAAAGAAACACATAATATAAAGAAAAAAATAAATATATCAAAGGAAAATAAATAAATATACACATACTTATATTAAACAAGGGACAAGAAAGAAAGAGATGAAAGGAAACTAGCTAGCCTACATACACTAATATAATCATCTTACAATTTACTCCATGAAGACCCTAGGAGGAGCAATTGAGAAGTAGTGTTTGAGATACTACCCTTTGGTGGGAAATGTAAACTCTATTCCTTGTAGATATTTGAGCTTGAAGGTGTTGTTACCAAATGTTTTTGCAATTTGGTATGGGCCAATCCATAAAGGTGTGAATTTACCATGTTTTCCCTTAGGATAAGATGTTTTGTCCCAAAAGAGAACTAGGTCTCCCTATTTGAACACCTTGATTTTGGACCTTTTATCAAACCATCTCTTGATTTTGGTTTGATGCCTACTAAAATCAACAAAGGATTTCTCTCTTGTATCTTCCATCTGAATGATGTCTAACAATCTAGAGTTGGTAAGCTTTTGGATTTCTTCCATATATTCCTACATAGATATGTATGTAGGTAATTTGAGAGTGATAAGAAAAATGGGTTCTTTCCCATACACCAATAGAAATGGTGAAGCTCTTAAGGCTTATTTTATTCTTATCCTATCATCTCAAAGTGAAAATTTAAGGAGCTTGTGCCAAGTCCTGGGTTTATCTGTAGTAGACTTCTTGATTGCTTTCATTAGGTTCTTATGTGTTGACTCAAAGAATCCATTCACTTGAGGATAATTGTTGGATTAAAACTTAAAAGTGACACCATTATCATAAGCCCATTCAGTCATCTTTATGGATATGAAGGTAGATCCATTATCACACACTAAAGAGAATGGAGTTCCAAACATAGTATAGATGCTTTCCTCTAAGAAGTTGATCACTTTTTCAATCCTGCATTGTTTGGTGGCTATAACTTTAGTCCAAATTGTAAAATATTTTATGGTAGTAAGGACATATTGACCTTTAGATTAGTTGGATTTGATCACCCCAACAAATTCTAACCCCCATTAAGCAAAGGGTTTGTGAATCATGACTGGTTGTAGAGACATTTCTACCTTTATCTCTTTACTACTAAAGATCTAACATGAGTGACATTACCTCACATGTTTATGAGCATCCTTAAAAAGGGTTAGCCAATAATAGCCAGCTCTAAGAATTTTTTGGGTTGTGGTTCTCATAAATGGATGTCCACTACCCAACTTTTCATAAGTGGTACTCATGATCTAGGTGGTTTCTTCTTGTGAGGCACATCTCAAGTAAACTCCTTCAAAATTTATTTTATATAAGACCCCATTCTTGATCAAGTATTGGGTCACATTCATTCTTAGGGCCCTCTTTTTCTCCTTAGATAATCCTATAATACAAGTTCCATTAATTATCAAGTGTATGATTGAATCATACCACTCACTAGCTTGAAGGTTTTGTTGATCTACTTGAATAATAGTTAACCTAGGGTTAGTATTAGTAATAATTTGGATCAAATCTTGGCACCTTACCAATTTTTTTGTTTTCATCTCCAAGTCATATCCCTACAAAAGTGACATCCACTTACCTCTTTATTCTCCAAGCTCATTTTGACTTAACATAAGTTTGGTGGTAGGGTCAAGTAAGATAGCATATACCTTATTTCTACAGATGTAATGCCTAAATTTATTAATTTCCTTAACTAATGCATATGTTTTTTTTATAAATCAATTAATAGTTTAACTTAGAATTCTTGAAATTAATGCTCATAAAAGTAATTGGGTGGTTACACCCTTCAATTTTATGAGTTAACATTGCAGCCATAGTGCGGTCAGATGTAAAGGAATAGAGGTAGAAGTCCCTTGAGAAATCAAGACTTATAAGGACTAGAGCTTGACTAATGGCCTTATTGATATCATTTAATTCCCTTCTATAATATTAATTCCATATTACCTTATCATCATTCTTCAATATGTCACTTAGTGGCTCAATAATTTTTGCAAAACCAGAAATAATCTTTCTTACAAAATTTATCTAACCAAAGAATGCTCTTAGATATTTTTTACTATTTAGAGGTTCTATTATAGATATGGCCTCCACTCTTTTAGGATATATAGAGATCCCATCCTTGGTTATAACATGACCTAGTAATTTTCATTCAGTCACACAAAATATACTCTTCTTAGGGTTTAAGGAAATGACATACCTTCTGCATCTTTAAAAAACTTGATGTAAATGTATGAAGTGATCTTCCCTATTTTTTTAAAAAAAAACTGTTAGATAATCCATATAAATAATGATACATTTACCTATTAGGCCTTGGAAGGCATGGTCCATATCTCTTTAGAAAGTGGCTCTTACATTGATTAGCCTAAAGGGCATCCTCTTGTAAGCAAAGGTCCCCTACTTTATGGTGAAATATATCTTCATCATGTCCTTTCTATCAGCCAACACTTGGTTGTAACCTAAAAATCTATCAAGAAAAGACATCATAGCTAAACCTAAAACAACTTGAATCACTTTATCTAGGGAATGAAGGGGGTATGTTTCCTTTTTTGATGTTTTGTTCATGTTCTTGAAGTCAATATAAAGTCTAATTTCACCATTCTTCTTCCTGATTGGAACCAAATTTTCCACCTAGGTGGAATGCCTGATGGGGAAGACTATCCTAGCATCTAGAAGTCTCTTAACCTCTCTAAATATCATCAATTCTAAGACAAGTTTTACAAGCCTTTGTTTCTACTTGAATGGTTTATAGTTTTCTTTAAAGGGTATAGTATGTGTAATGACTCTTGGATCAAATATCTTTAAGTCATCATAGGACCATGCTATAACATCCCTATATTGGGCAAGGAGCTCTTTGGATTTCTTATTTTCAATATTTATGTAGGCCTTTCCAACATTTACTAGCCAAGGTTGATCATGGAGGCCAAGATCAATAACATTATAAGCTTTCCCACTTACCTTGGAAACCTTAGCCAGTTTGTCTTGATTAAACATTCTCTCTAAAGCAATCATCCCCTTGGGGATCTTGTTGTCATTCAATTGAATGACTTTACCATTAAATTTATCTCCCTTATATGTACTTTCATCTATCTCATCAATGATATGAGCATAAAAGTCCCTAGAATTGGTCATGAAATCCAATATCTATTGATCATCATTGAAGACTTGGAAATGGTTAACATTTCTAGGTACTTAAGGATAAGGGATCAACTCAATACTAAAATTAGGGGAATCTTGATTGGGCATAAGGTTGGCTACAATAGATGCCAACTCATTAGTAGCTTAGTTTTCTCCCCTTAGGATAGATATGATACCAAAGTCATCAAAGGATTCAATTAGATCCCAAACCTTGAACTTATACCTTTTTAGGTATGAGAGCTTACATTGGTATTTACTTCTAACTTGGTTAACCTCTAGTTTAGAATCCACATAAAGTAGTAACTCTTTGACTTTGTTTTTTATATCAAATTATAAACCTAGAATATGGGATTTATATTCATCAAGATTATTAGTACAAGATAATTGGATCCTATAATAAGCATGATACTTTCTATTAGTGGGGTCAATTAAAATAGTACCAACACCTGATCCAACATTACACCTAGCACCATTAAAATGCAACTTCCATAGTCTAGTAATAATATGAGTACTCTTGGGATCACATACCTTATCAGTCTCTAAGGTGAAACCCCTTAAGTTTGAGTCTATTATGTTGACCCTCTCATTCACAACATTATACTCAGTTATCATATATTTCATTCTTGGCTCTCTCTCAACCCTAATTTGATTAGAAACCCCTTTTTAAGGTAGATATAGGTGTGAGAATTCTATAGACATGTAACCATTCAAAGCCTTGGTCTATTCCACATTTAATAACATTATGTAGACATCAAGTATATCAAAAACTTGAATATCAATAAATTTTTTCACCCTAGGCTCAGAAGATAGTTGCATATGTACGTTTAGAAGTTCCTCAATTACCCTAACTCTAGATTTATCCAACTAAGTTACCACTCTATCAGACTTAATAGGGGTTAGGCCTAGTTGTTTGCATATAACTATAGTCATGATATTTTTAGATTCTCTTGAATCTAATAATTAATTATGTAAGTTCTTACCAAACATCCTGACAATGAGTAGGAAAGAAGGAGACTTAGCTTTGGCCTTGTGCATAATTACATTGGCATGATCAGTCTATGGTGGATTATTAGACTTCAATTATTCCAATAGAAGGCCCTTTACTTTGTAATCTATGTAAGTTTATGCAAAGTGATATTATCCTTTATCTTTTTCATGTCTTAAACTATGTTATAACTAATCTTAGAAGAGTTATGAATTTCAATGGTGGGTTTAGAAGTACTCCCTTTAGGTGGCTCAAGATTGTTGCTTGAAGAAGGGTCTAGAAGAGTTCCAAAATTATTTGGAGGTGTTGAGGTATTCAAAGGCTTCCTCTTATCCCTATTAATCAAAGAATAGGTCTTCTTTAATAACTATTAAAAGGCTTGGATCTCCTCAGGGATCTCATCAAGTTCATTTTCCTCTTGAAAGGGGAAATCAAAGGTATCTACCATGAAGGCTTGGTAAAATGACTTATGTCTAGAGGTGCTTGCACCAATATCCTTACTAGGTACCACCTCAAATGTGTCCAACTCCTCTTTGAAATCCTTAAAGGCTTTTCATAGTTATATACAATTAATTTCCACATGCTTGGTTGTGCAATGTACCTTGCAATAGTCAGGTAATGCAATATCAGTGAGGTTAATGTCCATAGTCTTATTTTCAGAAGATGGATTATTATTCCTATTATTATCAAAACTATCATTCTAAAACCTATTATTTGGCTTGTTATACCTTTGAAATGAGAAGTTCCTACCTAGAATTTTAGTAGTATTTCCAACTTGTTTTTGCAACTAAAGAAAACTAGTGCTCAACTTTTAGACCATTTTTAGAATAGATTCATTCTCATTTTTAGGAGTTTCATAATTATACACCTAGTTATTATTATAAAATGGTACCAAATCCCTTTGATCATTTGGATTAAAGCCATTATCAGGATGATTTAGGAATCCTAAATTTTGATTGGGAGTTGCATGACTCAATGGTAATTGAGTTAAGTTTGGGTGTTGGTTTAATACTGGGATATTCTAGTTGTTATTTGGGCAAAATTTCATCATAAGCATTTGGGGGTTGATTTTTGGCATAGAATATGCCATTTTCCCTTGGGTCTACATCTTATCATTTATGGTTACTAATTTATCATAGGCTCTAGCAAACAAATTTATGATTGGGATGGATCTTTTTAAAAACACAAAGGTCATGGGATCTATTGCATCTTTGTAAATATCTAAATCTAAGACACCATCAAATTTTTAAGGTTTTATGGTCCTACTAAACATTTTCTAAAATATAGCATTGAAGGACCTGATAGGCTCACTTACATCTCTTCTAATAGTGGTGAACTGATGGTAGATAACACAAGGACTCACAACCTTACCAAATTAAACTATGAATGCATTATTGAAATCATCCCAGCTTGTGATGTAATTATTAGGTAATTTTAATAACCATTCATAAGTAGCATCTTTAAATGTAAAGGGTAATAACCTACAAGCTACATCCTCATGCATAACATTAAGCAATCTTAAGGTAGCCTTAAAAGACTTTATATATTCCCCAATAGTTACTATACCTATTGGGCTAAATGTAGGTAGATATTTCTTAGGGTTTCTAGGGAGATCATGTACCACACTTGGTACATTGATTTAAGACTCTCCCAACCAATCCATACTTGGACAAAGATTGAAATCATAGATACCTTGAAGGGGTGAAGTTGGTAAAGATCTAGACCTCCTTCATCTACCTTTGTCACGTCTGGCCTTTTTGTGAACCTCAAATTCAAGTAAAGGTTCTCTAGTTTTTTAGTGTGATCTTATTCTAGTCTTAGGCAATTCCATCTTGAAATTTGAGGATCCTACCTAAAATGCGATGTATCAAGTTAAATTTTATAAAGAATAAGAGTTAGACCTACACATTGAGCTTATTTTGTAAAGGTGGTATGAATAACTATAAAGGACATTGATCTCTGACTGAATTAGCTAAAAGATGCATTTAATTACATGAATATGATCTATCTTTGCAAGTCTCATCCTAAAATAACTTAGAACTATGCAAGATATGCCCACCTTTGATCAAAACAAGCCATCCTAACCTTATATACTATGGATTTTCAAAATTTAAACTACATTTACTGAAAACAAGCATCACTGCCCAAAGAATTTTAAAGGAAGCAAAAAGATGCATTTAAAACAACAAATATCGTTAATATTTATACTTTTAAGCAAATAATTCACTAAAAAACACAAATATATATTAATCTTTAGATAAAATAGACCAAGATTAAAAAAGATTCAAATAACTCAATCTAGCCCTCTTTATAACACCTATGAGAGCTTCTCCTATTGATGATTCTACATGAACCACAAGTGCTCTTAGTTTTTAAAAAAATACTTCTCATTTTAGAATTTGTAAAATTTAAGGCATGAGTTGTAGGTTTCAGTAATCTAGTTAGCTATGGTGAAATAACAGTAGAGAAAGATAAAGTGTTCCATAATACTTATATAATTTGGTGGTTGGGAGCCACCTTGGTCTCTTCTTTGTGAATTTCTAAGAATCTATGCTAATGCTTAGTGAATTACCTCCTATATTTAAGCTACAGTCTAATCTAAATGGATATTTATAATGAAGCTAAAACTAAAGTGATATTGGGTTAAAAAGGGAGCAAAGAGAAGGGTAGGGCAAAAAAGAAAAGAGTGATTACCAATTTCAACCTTAAACATTATGACAAAGTATCCATTTCAACTGAGTATGTATTCAAACCAAGATATAATGTAAAATAGCCTAAGCTCAAATTCCACTATATACCAGTCCAATTTCAAAGGATAGTGTGAAGAATCACAAGTAAGAATTAGTTCTCCTTTTAAGATTTAATATTATAATAAGATAGTACATGCACATCTAGAAACAAAGTAAAATAAAGATGAAGGAGAATAAAACATTTTTTAGCTAATCTATCAGGTTACATAAATTACAAACCCTATGATTACTAGGATACAACTCAAAAATCCAAAACACCATTCAAATTTAAGACCTTAACTAGTAATTGAGAGAAAAGCTAAAAAAAGACAATTAACACATCAAACATGGACAATATTTGTATAATTACTTTGATTATATTAATTTCTTCAAATTATACAAAGTTTTTTATAAATCTCTCCCTTTAACAAATGGTAATACATGCCTTTATAGAAAGATTAGGTAGTATACTGGTCAATAACAAGATAGAAGTATACAAAGATAAGGACAACTATCCTTATAAGTTCTAAAATACTTTTTTTTTTACAATCATATTGACCTAGAGGAAAATATGCTAATAAACTAGCATATGCCTTTAAAATAGAATATTCTATTTCAAAATGTTTCAAAATTCTATAGAATAGAATATTACTTAATTGGTTGGTGGGGCCTCTAATTGTCATTGTTGGAGGATGCTCATGGCCTTCTCATGTTGCTCATCAATTAGCTCTAGATCCATAACAAGATTTAGGATCTACTCCTCCTCTTGATCCACCAAGTCATCAAATTATTTGTCATTTCCATCCATGGCCTCTTTAATTCTCTTGGCTTTGTTTATCCTTTCCCCTATATTGAATATCATGTCCAAGACTTTGATATTATCAACCCCAAATTTGCCTTGGACTTTTCTTTTTATTTTTTGGGTTACCAAAGTAGCCCTATGCTTAAATTATTCATCACTTATGATTCCTAGGATGTTGGGTTGTGCAGGATCCTTGAGAATGCTCCCAAGAAGTTGTTCAATTTTTGTAAATATTTCCTTATCCTCTTTTAGGACCCTTTTCACACGATTGTTCCATGCACTTAAGCATTGAACCTTTTCAATCACAATCCCTAGAATTGTGATTAAGTTCCCTAAGCTCATGGTCTTGAAATTTGGGATCTATTTCTTTGCCTGGATGTTGAGGAGTTGGGAAATTTTGTCTTATGAGGCTTATCACTTGGTGACCAAGCTTTTTCCCAATGCACACTACCCCTCTGAAGCACTCTACCTTAGATTTATTGACTTGAGGGATTTAAACATGTCATATAATGTCTCATCAAGCATTTTTGTCATTACATCTTACACTGATAGAACTATTTGTGTTTTCAAGTTTTTTTTTCCTTTTACAGATTTTGGATCCTTTGCTTCAAGCCTTAGACTCCAGATCTGGCCTGGGTAGACTATACCTCAATAAGACTTTCCATATCTTCCTCACGAATGGTAGCCTCACCCATTTTATATCCTCCCACAAAGGTTAATCCCATAAAGGGTTCCACCTTTTAAAAGGTGAAATCTTCTATTCCAACCATAACTGTCATTATTATTCTCTCCAACCCAGTTGTTTTAAGGTTGAAATGGATGGTAGAAACTAGTTCTTTAAACTTGGGAGGTTCTAGAACCTCCACACTTGAGCTACTAGATTCTCTTGAAACATCTATCTTCTTTCCTCTGAGTCCTTTAATGGCCACTATTCTCCTTTCTTTCTAATCCTTTACTATAGCCCTTATCCAAGGCTTCATATTATCTTGTATCCCAACAACAATGACCCTTGTCATGGCCCAAAAATGAGAAAGGGAGAGGATATTTTTTAACTTTCCATAATGAAACAAACAGGAATGACTGGTCCATGAATTGGGAAATCATCATCAAATACATTGACTTCACTAGTGGGATGAGTGAAGGCTAATCTTGGTCTCTTCTTTGGTCCCATAGAGACTAGTGCTAGCTCAGCCTTCCTCTTCTCATGGGATGCTATTAGGATAAAATATTTTTCTATATCTTATTTGGGATCCCTTTCCTTATCAAATTCATAGGCTTCTGTAAGTTCCTTGAGGACAACCTCAAGTGTCTCTTCTAGCTCTAAGGAAATCATGTCCAAAAATTGCAATGAAGAAGTTGGTATTTGTGGGAGTGTTGAAGATGGGGATCCCTCTCCAAGCCTTTCTTCTAATCTACTTATCCAACTTTATCCTTGCCCTTAGTTTGTTCATCTTAAACTTTATCAACCTATTTTTGGGGCTATGGTGGCTCTGCTTGAGGCTACTCATGGGTTATTTTAGATGGCGTAGGTAGTAAGGGATATTTCAAAAGATGCATTTTCCATGTTTCCCTAGATGGCTTATTATCCTTGATTAACATGTTTTTAAGCATAATGAGGTGGCCTTAGAATTTGGTAAATACTTCCTCATAGTTATTAGCCTTAATATATATGGTGTTATAGACACCAAGTTGATGTACATATTCTAGATTTGGAAGCTTCTTGTCCTTTAGATGCTCACCTACTACATTCTTTGGATCCCACATCTAGAGTTCATCTAGCTAGAATCCAAATGAATCCCTATGTGTGGACATCATTTTCACATATTTCTAGTCCTTTATTTTGGTTTTCCAAATATTCAAGGGGAAGGGGTGAAGTAAACCTTTCCTCTTTTCTTTTCAAGTCTTATCAATGCCATGGATGAGTTGAGAGGCAAGTTCCTACTCTGTAAGCTTATTTGGGACATATACTGATAGCTTGTAAGGTTGGGACATGATTCCTTCTATGTTGATGACTATACAATCAAGGTAATAACATACATCCCCTATCATTTCAGCATACCTCTTGATGAGGGGGTGGACCCTATGCATGGGAACACCTATGATGGCCTCCATTATAGTTGGATAAACATAGTCACAAATAAATTGCATGTGATTCCTATACTTGAAGATATTCAATTTGGAATAGTGATGTGAAATGGTTTCCTTTCCCTCTAGGGACCAATACCTAATCCCAAAGAAGGTTATTAAGGAAATAAAGGCATCAAGTAGGTATAACATCATAAATAATTTATTTGAGGTCTTTCTTTTGATGGCATTGAATTGTTTGGCTAGGAAGACATTGAATAAGTCTCCAATTAGAGGGGTGAATTTCTTCTCCACCATGTAGTGCACATATGAGACCTAGATCTTATACACATAAGTAGTTGAAGGGGAAGAAAAGGCTCAAATGATAGGTATTTTTCCCTTAAGGTTATTAAAGCTATGAGGTCATTAGTGTAGTCAGGGTCTAAGGATAGAGTCAAATTCATGTTTATTGGACCACTCTTTGATTTTTTAAAGGTCTACATGGGGGAGAGGGATCTTGTAGTACTTCTCAAAAGAAATAAGGGAAATGTAGGCTACCCCTATTGAGTTCCCCTCTATAATGATCCATTCATTATATATTATACAATCAACAAATATGGAGGTAAGGATGTGAATACAATATAATACCTTTGGTTTTATCATGTTGTGATGAAGGCCAATGACTTGGACTACAACCTAGTCATAGTTTCACTTGATCATGGTGGTATTCCTCTATTCTTCCTATGAAATGGGTTATAATTATTCTATCATGAAGAAGAGCTCAAACCAATTCCTAATGCCATAGATTTTCAATGTTGTGAGGTCCAATTTTATATCCTTAAATATTTTTCCTTCATTATCTATTGGCAAATAGAGCTCAATTTCTTTCTTCAATTGTTGCCTGCTAGCTGCCATGGTCTCTGTCTTTGATAATTATTCACACTGGATTGCACATGATCTTTATAAAAGCTATTTTGCACCTAAGAAACATAATTAAGTTCTCATTTGATCAAATTGTAACAAATTGAGTCTATATGGGTCATTTTTATGCAGGGTTTAGGTTTTTGGAGCTTTAATGGAAGAATATATCTAGGATTCACTTATATGTGCCTTGGATTTGATTCAAACCTTTGCCTTTATACCTTTGTGTTTTTGATCCCACAAAATCTTTATTTTTTTCATTTTTGCTTACATGACACCTATGTGACATTGGTCTAGACCCTTAATCAAATTTTTCATAAATGCCATTTGAATACTAGTCATTGGTATTTAAAATACCTTCATTTTGAACCATAGGATCAAAATCCTAGATTTAGTGTGAGCCATTAATTATAAGTCAGGACCTTAGACATGATTGGGTATTTTGTTTCAAACCCTATGGTCATTATAATTGGCATGTTTATGCATCTTCTCTATACTTCATATCTTTGGTCATTAATTTTTTGAATGAGTATTGGCCATATGGTGAGCTTGTGGGCCTTTGAAAAGTCATTAGTGCCTTTGCACTTTCAAATCAATTCTTAACTACAAATCACGAGTCATCGATTATCTCATCATCTATGCCTCAAATGATCTTATGCCATGCATTAAACTTATGGGCTCTTGGGGTTCTACTAAAAATGTCTTTAGGGGCTTCGCACCATTGGATCAGATCTAGTGACAGGGTATGAACTATTGATCTACAAAAAATTCACAAACATTAAGTCAGTACATTATTAAAGATGTGACTTAGGCTTAAGTTCCTTAGGCTAAGGTTTTTTACATGTTTATTAAGCATGAAATAAACCTTGAGCTAAGTAATTTATGCCTAAGTTTCCTAATTTATAATATAAGGGATGAGGGTCTAAATAGTCTAGACCACCACATATGAAAACCTTTGGTTAGCTCATATTTTGTGTGACAAGGACCTCCCTTTTTAAAATAAGACCTAACAGATGCCCATAGTTTAATGTTCATGATTTTAAAAAATGCTATGGGGACCCTTCCATCTAAATTTAGACTAATTATTTAGATCATAAGACTATTTCCATATTTTGCAGGTTGAAGACTCCCATTGTTTGAGAATTTTGAGCACTTCCCTTATCTTATAAAGCCATTTCCAATCCTTCTAACAATATTTGGGAGTGCATTTTGACCCTAAGCATAATAATTCATCATATTAAATTTGATGGTTTTACAGACATTGAATACATCCTTATGGATGTCAAATGATGATTATGTAAACATCAATTTCAAGCTAGTGAATTTTTTTATTTGATGGGCTTAAAGTTGATGATCATGCAAATATTAAATAAATCCTCACAAACATCGAATTATGGTCACATGAACATTAATTTTAAGCTCATTAATTTATTATGGCCTAGTATGAAAATGCCATTTAGAACATCCATGAGATATACTAAGATCTTGGACTACATTTGCTCTATTTGATCAAAATTGGTGATGAAGCATCAACCATAGATCATGATTTGGGACCTTGCTTGTGATTGTTTACTTTGTCAAGCAGGACCCATTTGCTTTTAGTCTTCAAATGTGAAGGTGAAATTTGTCAATCCTTCAGGGCTTCTGTATCCTTTTAACTTTTCAATTATGCTTCATTCTATTCAATTAGGTCTTAGCCAGTAAGTGTAGACCATTGGATCCCCAAAGATGCATGTTATTTAAGTTGAAGCTCAGGTTATCCTCACTTTTTTGGATCAAATGCCATAATAAATCAATAATTGTAGGATCCTAAAAGATACAAGGAAGTTAAGTTAGGACCATAGAGACATAAAAGACTTAGGCTTAAGGCATTAAGACTAAGGTCATGATTGTATTAATGAATATGTTGGGGCCTTAGTATTAAAACCTTAGGTTAAGTTGGGAAATATTAAACTAACCCTATAAGATGACATTAGTTAGGCCATAAGGAAACTTATAAGAGGGAGGGGAAATAACAAAAGGGGGCCAAGTTTCTTAGTTAAGTTGTGTTAAAAAACATGACTAAGCCTAGAATATGCATTTTATTCTTAAGTCCATAAATGAATTTTAAAATGGTTCCCAACAATTTGGTTCCTACCTTTATTTAAATCTGGATTGAGAGTTTGCTAGGGTTTTGGAATATATAATTCTCAAGAACATTCTATGGAACCTACAACTAAAATCTAAATGAATCTCATTATCACTATTAGTCTAGATTAAAGCAAATCAAAACCATATGACTCTTCCTTTTAACAAAGTGGATGACCTTCAAATTTTATAAAAGATCTTGACTGTTGAAATTTCCATGTTTTATTTTGAGGGTTTCTCAAGGGTCCCAATTCAAAAATGGGGGTATGTTGGTCCCAATAGGAGGATGGATAAATAGAGGGGAAATTGAGGTCCCATCCATTTCCCATCTAAGGAAAAGAATGAGTCTACAAGTGGTTAAGTGTGTGTACCCTTGAGATGCTTTTTGACAAGTAGGGTTAGGAGGTGATCATGCCCCTAACCTGATATAAGGAGAGTGGTGTTAAGGCCATCTAGGGCATTAAATATTGATTGTAAAACTCAAGGGAAAACATAAATTTGGTAATATATCCAAGGTTAAGTGGTGTGACTAAGTTAATCTAAATAGAGAGGGTGATATTAGGCCATTGAGAGCATTGAATCTTGATTGTAATACTTAAGGGATCCAACCACATTAAATAGATAAAGGCTCAAAATAGTTCATCTTAGTAAAAAATGGTGTTTCTTGGTAAATATATTAAGTATGTAATTTAGTAATCTAGAAGATCAATACATTTTGGTAAAATAATTTGTATATGTAATCTGGTGAGTTTGGATAAATAAATTGGTGCAACCTGGTAAATGAGAGAAGGAACAAAATTAATTAGGGCCTCTATCATGTCTATTGTTAATGATGTATAATTTAAATATGTGTGTTTTAATTTTTGGTGCACTTACATGGAATATACACCTCTAGTATATGTTAAGTTGAAGTATATTTCAAATTATAACCTTTGATCTTTCAAAATGTATGATATATGTCATAAATATAGAAAAAAATGTCCCAAACCTATGTAAATCAGTGTTAGATTTATAAATAATCCCAGTGTATAATTCTATGAACTATGTATGTGTGGAGTCATATCTTTATGACATGCCCCTTTTTGAGGTGAGGGGAATAGAATTTGTTAGTCACATCATCATGAATGGATGAAATGATCATACTATGTCTGTATATAATATTCCACTATGTATCGATGGTATGCCTTAGTAAAATTGATAATTGGTAATATGGTATATTTTGTAAAAAATATTGCATTTTCACATAGATTTTGAATATTGGTGTGAATTGGAGAAGAATCAAACATTTTTTTATTTTTAAAAATATCTCATGAAATTGGT
This sequence comes from Torreya grandis, assembly GCA_037957365.1. NCBI lineage: Eukaryota > Viridiplantae > Streptophyta > Pinopsida > Cupressales > Taxaceae > Torreya > Torreya grandis. The sequence continues at coordinate 2,389,132 of JARHVA010001630.1, read as the reverse complement.
AGTGTAGAAGTGTTCATTGTATGGATCCCAACACGACTCAGAGTTTTTTATTTGGATAAACGGTGCCTGAGATATCATCTATCAAAGTTTGCAAGCAAGCATGATGGTTGAAAATTTAATGGCTATATATAAATTTCAAACAAAAATCATTTCATTTCTACCTTTTAAAATTTTCTTGCTCTAGAGTGCTTTTGAAGATGCATCATAGAATAGTCATTCTTATGATGCAATTTGAGCTACTTTGGGTTGCCTTAGGAGGACATGACCTTGAGTAGCTAGTAAGGTGAAAATTTTAAACATTTTCATGTTTTTAAATTTTGAATTTTCTTTATTTTTAGCCCTTTTTTGGCATTTAAAATCTTGATGAACACTAAAACCAGTGTTTTAGATGGTTCTATCAATCCTTAAATAGTGGTGTCCATTTTTTACAAAAGTTTACTATGCTACTATCCAAAATTTATAGTAGTGTCGAATACTATGTCTAACTGTTCTTTATGAAATTTGGCATTTTTCGTTGCTAATATTTGATTTAATTTAATTTATGACTAATGTGCACATTTTATTATTTATTTTTTAGAAAGATGTTCATATCTATGATTTTAGGAAAAGGAGGCACTTATCTACCTTGTTGGAGTTGGGGTTGGAAGATGCATAATGGAAACTTATTAAATGGGTAGGGTTAGGGAACATTGGTTGATTAGGTAGGTGCATTATTATGTTTATATTATGATAGCATTAATCGAGAGGTAGAATGATGATACTTTTAATTTGTGGATCTCAATAGGGGATATTATTGTCACATTGGAGGATGTTTATTATATATTATGCTTTATGATTGCATAGGAGAGGGGCCTAGGAATTTGGTGATTATAGTATTAAATATTTGTTAAGATCACGTGTATATTTTACAAATCATCAAGTAAAGGAGGGTACGCCTTCTGGTATGATCCATCTAGAGGATATTGTGAGATTTGATTTTCTATGATAGTTGAATTTTATTTTATTTTTTATAACATATTTTGTGGTTGTGCATGGTAGTGGGGTAGTTATATCCTACCACATGTATCACATTGTGTGTAATATTGAGGAGTGAGGTACCAAATATTCTTAGGGGAAAACCATGGTGGGCCACTTATATAGGTATTTGTATTGATTCTAGTTAGAGACATATGGTGGTAGATTGGGTGTAATCACACTTTTTCATGTATGGTCATATAAGCATATTTTGATTATACATCCCGTTGAAGGACCCTTAGTTGGATGGGCCCATCCATAGGGTTTTTTCTACTTGATGGGTATTACCTAAAGAGAGATTATATTCAAATATGGATTATTGTATGATACTTGATCATCTAATCCACACATATATTATTTTTCAGCCATATAATACCTTTGTTGGGTGGATTGAGGATGCTCAGGAGTTATGTCAAGTTTATGTTAGTGTATGGTTGGTTGATCAGCTTCGTGGGGTTTTTGAGTGGTTCTAGTATGATTAAGTGTTGATATATATTTGAATTCAATAGGTAGTCCCCTCTAATCCCTATTCATGGTATTTAATAATTAGATTTTTCCATAGGCTTAATTATAGTCTCACCCCACATCCATAGATATAGTACCATTCTCAACTAGGGAAATGGATCTTGTTGTTCTATTGGTTTATGGTGATGATGCTACATGCACAGATGCATATACATAATGATGATCATGTGCATGTTATCCATTATTATTACCTGTTATTTTTAACCCTTAATGTAGTACCTAAAACACATGGCAAAGATAGAGGAGTAGAGGTATGTGAGATCTTATAAGTCAATAACCTTTAGATGAGGTAGTGGTAAAATCCACATGTAAGTATATTGTTGTATTTTATTTGATTTTAAGATATTTTTTAGATTAGATTTGATAAATATATCTAATTTTCACTTGTTTATAGTCATTTTATGTAATCAAGTATGGTCCACGATGGTAGATTATGTTATGTAGACCTTGACATGTAGTATAACCATGCATATTTTTGCTAGGGGATTTATGGAGAGAGTGATTGACATTAAATTTTATTATGCACCATTATTTGATCTTGTCACTAGGGAAGTGGAATCATACCACACGGTGCTTACTAGATGAGATGAGCTACTTGTGGAGCTTGATAGGTAGTTGATTCCTTAGAGGATTTATATGGATTTGATGCATGCATTGATCAATTTATATGATTTTTTTTGCCATGAGAATGATTATATATTACATCAACTAATAGTCTTAGAGGAGAGACTATGAGATCAGTCTTGATCTCATGGTATTATGTGAGTTATTTGGCCTCCGCATAAAAATATGTAAGGGTGATGTAGTTAGATAGTGATGATGACTCTTATAATCTTGAATATATGTACCTTACATATGATTAATTTCATTATATAAACATTTGGTCACTTTTATATATATGATGCTATTGTTCTTAATATTTCATTGTAATGGATTGTACTTTATCTTTAATGTTTTAAATTATTTTACATTTTCTACATGTAATACATTTTAAATATGATATTTACATATGTGGTAACGTATTGGTAGTGATTCATTTAGTTTTATTTTGTTATAATTGAGGCAATCATCATTAATAATGGAATATAATTGAGAATATAAATGCTCAACTATAATTATCACATGGAAATTATGCTTTTGATTTCTGTTCTACCATAATATTTGGTGCATCTATGGAAATATCAAGTATATTTGTTTCATCTATAGCTTTCAAAGTTGGTTTAGGCACATATTATTTTTGTGTATGAAACATAGGTATCAAAGTATGATTTAATTATATAACCTATAATTTTTTCCTCCCCTAAGTACACCTCTATTGAGATCTAGATAAACTAATGGTTTCTTGGTAAGATCAGTGTGGGAGAGGTCAGTCATCATATAGGGTATATTAGGAGACACTTTTACTAGTGGGTTTTTTATGCAAGGGCTGATAGACAATGCATTCCTTAGTAGGAGTGGTATGGGATGTCTTAATCCTCTTAGAGTGACCTTTAGAAGAAGAGGGAGAAGGATATCTTATTGTCTCTATCTAGAATTTGATAACTCCTCTCTCTTAAATTTGTGTAATATTTTACCTTAGATAAAAAAATAATTGTTATGATGCACATTAATACCATGTTAATTTAAAAAGGGTTGTCATTTTACCTTTTCAAATATGTGTGGTGGATGGTATTAATTTGGAGGAAGACTAATAAACTATTTATCCTATAGTGTATGAAATATATCATGTGGTCAATCTCTTATTTAGTCAAACTAAAGTGATTACCTCTTATTAGAGGTATATATTTTATTGTAGGAGGTATTTCATATGTGAACTATCTTCCTCTATGTAAAACCTTTACTTTTTTTTCCTTGCTATGCACTACTAATTTTGAAGAAGGTATTTCAGGAGGCTTATGAACCTTCTTGTTTTATTTTTTATCTTCGTAAGAATTACCTGTAACATGTTTGCCTTTAGGTGAATATGTAAGTGATTTATTATTGGTATTTATTAGTGAACATGCATATATGCACATTCATGTATAAGATATCAAAGGAAGTAAAGGGCTTGTGTAATGCTCTTCATTTTAATGGTGAAAGAATGACCCTACTAAATATAAATTGTACTTTAAAATTTTAGGGTGTATAGTTCAAGGAATATAAGACATCTTTAAATCTAATATCATAATCTCGAATGGACTCATCATTTTTTTGTGTTAAGCCTTGTAAATCTTCAAATTGTAACTTAGGTGATTTATGCTTATAAAAATCATTTAAAAATATGTTTTCAAGTTTATTGAAAATTGGTAAGGACCCATTTGGAAGGCTATAAAACCAATTATTAGCCTCTCATGTTAAACTTATATGGAATTATTTTAATAATAAGTGTTCATCTTTATCCCAATGTTCAAAGGAATGTACATATTATTTTAAGTGATTTTAAGGGTCTCTTTTACCATAAAATGAAGGTAAAATAGACATAACAAAAATGTAGGATAAGTATGTTAAAAAAATATCTCATGTAATGGGCTGATCTTCTAGTATATTGTCATTAAGAGTAGCATCATGTGAAAGTACTTATAATTTAAGAATCATCATTTTTTTGAAGTTCTCTTATAGTATACATCATATATACTATCACTAGGAATAAATTTTTGAGAGTTTGGATATTTACTCATAGGTTGTAATTTACCATCCATATGAAACATAGGAATGATGTTCTCTTCACAACTATCATTGCACTCTAGTTTAGGATTATGACATGTTTGAAATGTTATTGGGTAAAGGAGCATCCATTTTACATGATGATTTAAGAGAGGTCATTATATCATTTTAGACATCATGAAGGCTGATACAACTATCATTTGAAATAAATTGACTACTTGAACTTGCATTGAATTTAAGATGGATACAAGATTTACTTTCATTATGTTTATCTAGAATTTGAACATGCTTTTGAGTAGAAAATGTAAAATAGGGACAAAGAGGAATATTCTCTATTTTTATAGAAACATCATCATAGGAAGGAAAAATTCAAGTTTCACTTTCATTTTTGAATTCAAAAGAGAAAGGGATAAAATATGCAATATCATTTTATAATATAGTCACATCATGATAATATGAGAAAAGATCATTATCATAACTATCATTTGAATCTTGAGTTATATTATTGCAACTTGGCTTAGGAAATTATTTCATTAGAAAACCTTTGGCAAAGTTGTTTTACTTTTTATCTTTAACTGGAATAAGGCTGGAATAACATAAATCTACACTATTATGAATATTATTATCATTTTCATCTTTCCAACTTAAAAGTATATGGAGAAAATTAGTACATGCATTTGTATCATTGAGATATATAAATAGATAAGTATTTTCACTATTTGTATTTGCATAATCTAAATAAGGAAAATAATATTCAATTTTAATAACATTTTTAAAAAAAATCAAGAAGGTAAACATTCATTATTTATAACAAGTTCATCATTGAATAAAAAATATGTACATTCAACTATTGGTTCATCTTTAGAATGCTCTATGTTTGAAAGATTTTTATTTTCAAAAAATTTAATAATATTGTCATACATGTTCAATTTATAAAATTGAATTTTATACAATATAATAACTAATGGTACACTTGATGTTTCTTCAATCACCTCATAATTAGGTTCCAATATACACAATGTAAGAGAAATAGGAGAACTAGGCTCTTCAAATCCTCTTTAAAATATGTGGAATCACAATCATAATCATAAAGAGAATAAGAAATCATGCTATCAGTATCAACATATTCATCAATATTTACATTATTTTAATTTTAAGGAGATAATACAAAGGAATATTGTGTATTACAATTTTATTTATGCATAAGATCCTCATAAGCAATGTATTGATCATCATAAAGATTAAACAAATGATCTAAAAGATAAGGCTTCTTAGGATTTTTAGAATGATTATGAATTTTAAATTTTGTGTATTATGAAAAATTTAAGCACTAAATTCAAACATGCACAATAAGTTATAATCTACTTAAAATTCATAAAATCATCTAAAGGGAAAGAAATTAGAAGCAATCATCTTGTGATTAAAAGATTCAAACCATCACTTTTTTCCCTTGAATATTCTTCCCAATATTATGATGTTTCTTTAAGACAAATTCACAATGGACATAGAATTTCAAGATGAGATGGCTTCAATATCTTGGATGCAACTTGGAGTCAATGAGTGCACAAGGTCAATGGTTATGGTTGTAATTAGTAAGCAAAGGATTACGGATGTAATAGATATAGTATGAAGGATCACAATATTGTTGATTTTATCATTACCATGGCCAAGAGATTTGACTAATTTATATAGAAAAGAGAGAGGGTAAATGGATGGTATAGATTCAAATTTGATCCTTGGGAGATCAAGGGATCTCTAATTTCCAAGGAATTAAAAATTATTTAGAGGACATGTCATTAAATGAGTCCTTGAATTAAAAATTTATTGGAATTACATGGAAAGGGAAGTGAGGGACTCTTGGAAAATTAAGGAGACTTATATAGGGTATTAGAGGATATAATATGGTTTAGTGTGGGATTAAGGACTAGATTATTAGGAATGCCTAAGGATAGGTGGGATTTTATGAATTTAAAATTCACAAGTGGGTGTAAGAGGGATTTAGGTGATAAATGGGACATTAATAAGAAGTAATAAGGGAATTAATATTGGATGGGAAATATGAAGGTCAGTATAGGATAAGAAATATATAAATGAGACTAGATTATTAAGTGGGAAAATACTATTTAGTGTATGTTTAGATGAAATTAGATGAGATAAATGGTGAGGTTAGATGAATTACTAGGGAATGAAATTTAGCATGAATAATTTTTTTCCTTATTTGAAAAGGCATTAAAAATGGTTGAAATGAAAGGAGTAATGGTTTTTCAAAGAAAAATTAATGCATGAAAGAGTTAGTAAGAACATGGTTTCATGATGCCCCATCGAGGGGACAAGCAAGGAGGAACGAACCATATGTCCACTTGAAAAAGAATGAGGGGTGGGTAATATAGAAAAAATGAAGGGTTAGGATGCCCTAATGATTAATTATTGAGATAAAAATGTGATAATGTCTCAAGAGAGAATGAAAGGGAGTAATGGTCGATGAATTTTATAGGTGTAATACTAGTCCTAAGGGGGAATACACCATAATGACAAAGATCAACCTCTTAGGATGTGGCCTAGGTACAAACTGATCCTTAAGAAATAGGCAAGTGGTTACAACATATAAGATGACTAATCTTGAGAGAAATACATATGTCATGAGAATACGTAAATTGATATAGATAAGGCCATGATCTTGAGATGAGTTATAGGTAAAGACTTATGCCAAGGAAAGTTGTGGGTCAAGATAAGATAATGATAGGATGGAAATTGATAAAAAGTGTAGCTGAAAACAATTAATAGAGACAAATTTGAGTGACCTTAGGAGGATGAGAAAGCATAAGAAATGGGTGGTCAAGATACCCTTGGGCACTAAAAAAGTGGCTAAGTGATACCTACATAGTCTGAAGAGACCTCAGGCCAATGTAGTTCTAACACATGGGATGTGGAAGTAGGTTGGATAGGAATGAGAAGGTAAATAACTATGACCCTAGAAATAATGACAAAGAAGAAAATCAAGGATGGAGAAATACTATGACCCAAATAAATATATATGCTACAAGGGGGATTTAAATGATGATATTAAAATCAAGGATAAATTCCCTAGAGACTATAATTTCTGCTAAAATGATTAATGAGTTATAGTGTTACTAGGAGTAGGATGAAATGGAAGAGCATTATGTTGAAATGATGATAGGATAAGGTTAGTAAATGTTAAATGAGTGTTAGTTAGAGATAAATAAGAGGGTAAGGGTAAAATATAAGAATGGGGATAAAAATAAATTCATTTCTACCTAGCCTATAGTGAAATTATGTTATAGGGATCTCAACCATGGATCATATTCCATGCTTTCGACACCACGAAGAGAGATTTTGAGAGTACTAGGGGTCTACCAATGGTGGACCACTAGTAAGTGCCTATACCTAGCTTGTTGTATTTGTATGTGTTTTATTAATCATGCATTTATGGGGGGGGGGGAATAAGAGATCACAAAATCACAACTAGGGGCATTTCTTTGAGTTTTGGTTTTGCACTCACAAACTATGATGTTGGGGTCAACATCTACAATTTTTATAAAATCATAACTAGTGATTCATGGTTTTATAAAATCATTGTGGGTAATTTGGGTCTTACAAAACCATAAAAGGGAAGGTTATAGTTCTGTAAAACCAAAATATTGGATTTTCAATATTGAAATATTACAATTAAGGGACTTGTAGTTTTGTGAGACCATAACCAAGGATACATGGTGATCAATTTTTTTGATGAGGGTGAAGATGAGGGTTAATTAGATAAGGAAAAGGTAGGGTAGATGAATGAGAGGGGATGGGTACAGGTAGTTAAGACCATTATAAATGGGTATGAGATGAAAGGGTAAAAAAAAGGGTAATGTGGTTAGTATAAGATAATGAGATGGGTGTGGATTTGTGTAAGAGGATCTAGGTGTGTTAACTTTAAGATTATAATAGTCAATGGTGTTTCATCAGATGTATAGACTGATAGTGATGGATTACGACATACTAGATCTTACTAGATTATATTATATAGTGACTATGCCACTAATTAGGATTAATTAGGCATTGATTATGGACTTTATGGAGAGGTGGATTCAAAAATGAATACCTTCCAATTTGTGATAGGCAAGATGAGGGTGACCCTAGAAGATGTTTGTCACATTTTTATATTATCAATGAGGGGAGATAACATCTATTAGATTATTGGATCACTTATAGCTACCATTAAAATATTATGTGGAGACTTATAGGTCAATGTGTTAGTACCCAAAACTATGTTGAAGCAATTTGGGTCTTTATATGATGAATTCCCTGAGCTTAAGCTAAGTGAGCTTCAATGTTTTAGTTTCTTACCTTCCCTCATCAGGAGGAGAGGTTAGGACATGTAGTTCAATAAATCTTGTCTATTATCTTGATTAGATGAGTTTAGAGGGTTGTCTATCAAAGATGAAAATACCCCAGAAAGGCTCATCAGAGATTGAAGAGTTTTAGTGTGTGGAGTAAAGATCCTATGTCACAAGAATCTATAGTGAACAAATGAGGGTGTAACCAAGTATTTTTCCAAGCTTGGATCCTGTGCACTCAAGAGAGGATATATGTCAGTGTCCTAGATAAAATTAATAGGCTACACTTATGTGTTTTGGTGATTAAGGTAAGGAGTAGTCTGATGAACCAAATGAAAAATATGTATTTGACTCAAGGGACCCCCAGGAGTAATATTCGATGAATGGAAATAAATTTCACTTCTCCCCTTTTGAAGGAAGTTGGTATAAAGGGAGAAGTGGCTGGGACCCTAGCTTCATTTTTGATTTGGACACATGGTAGAGTTTTAGGCCCTTAGACATTTTGGGCCTCTTTGAATAATTGCCCCACTTACCTTTTTGGTAGGCATGGTGCTTAAAATCCCCAGGGCCCAAATGTCTAATTGTATAAAGAATATTTGTGCCATGTGGAGGATCTCAGGTGTTTGTCAACTTTAGGACCTTTTTAGAGATTGCCTCACTTAGTTTTATGTAAATTTTCTAAAGGGTCCCTAAATGCTTGAATGCTTGGTTTTTTGCAAAGTAAGGATCATTACAAGCAGTGTCCTTAGTATCAATGGGGACTCAGGACTTCTTGTCTCATAACACCAGAGGATCATATAAATTAAAAAGGTGAGAAATTCCCTGAGATCTCAAAAGAAAATTTTAAATCTATGATTCATTCATATTTTGCCATGTATTATAAAAGTAAGGTCACTTGGCACACAAGGGAAGGCTTTATGTTTTCCCTTTATTTTTCAAATAATGCTCAAGTAATTAATGGGGTAGGTGTTAATTAGCTACCTCATCTTGGAGAATTAATGGTAACCCTAATTCTAAAATATAAGGGACTATAACTAAGTTGTATTTTTCATTTGAACCCACCCTTCACATTTAGAGCCAAATATTTGTGCTTTCAAGTGACTAAGTGTGCCAGAGTGAAGAACAAAGTAAATATAGTGAATCAGGGTACGAGTCTCAAAAGGTATCCATTTCCACTTGTGTGCAGCTTTTGCTAATACTAGTAAGTGTTTGGCAACCTTGTTGTATTATGTTTTGAGAGGAAATTGATATCTCAATCGAGAAGTCTTTGAGTGGAAAGAATTTTATTTTTAAGTTAATAGAATAACAAGAGACTTGAAAAAGAATGGTAGCTTCTTCAAAAACATCTAAGGGAAACATCGTATTAGTGTTGGACTCAATCAAAGACACTAATGTCATGAATTTAGATTTTGGGGCCTTGTTAAATGTCTTACAAAACCCCAACCCCCCACAAGTATTTGCCAATATTAGCATGAGCTACATTGCACCAACAACAATGTTCCCCCTAGCTGCTCCATACCCAGAGCTCGTCATAGCATCTACTCAAGCATATAAACTAGATACCAAAACCATCATCAATGGTATTAATTTAGTGGTATGCTCCTTTACTCCTAAATCCCTCAACACCATACTTGACATTCCCCCTCAACTATAAAGTATCACACTCAACATCAAAGAATGCGAACAATACATCGATAATAATGAGAAAGCTATTTGGGAAGTCATGAATTCATGTTGGTTGGCCAAGAAGAAAACCAAGGTCTCAAAGATGTCAAAGAAATTTAAATTTGTAAAATTTAATGAGCTACCTCAATATGTTATAGCCATGGCCATTAGAATTTATGGGGTACCCATTGTTAATAAGTTTGATACATGGATGTTTTTTATCATACTTACATGTTGGAAGGGAAAAGGAGGATTGATTGGGCCACCATCCTTAATGAAAATTTTCACACAAAAATGATGTATCTTCAAGTAGCCATCCTCTCCAAGGAATAATTTAAAAGTACATTTGATATGTCTTCCTACTTAATGTATATCTTAGTGCACAACAGGGGTTTTCAGGGACTTACCAAGAACCCTATAGGGATGAGAATCTACGAGATATATCCTAAGGTAACCTTGGAGGGGTCTAAGAACAATTTTTTCAAGGTAAATAACTACTTTTTCACCTCCATGATAAGCATATTTTACCCCCCAACGAGTCTAAATAGAATTTCCACTATGGCCAAGCCAGTGATAGAAAAATATGGGGCCACATACATTTAATTTTAGACATTCACATACATTAGGGTTAGTGTCTATATGGGGGCACCTCACAAGCTCCCAAGATATGTGGATGATAAATTGGTGGTCATGGAGTTGAGCTAGAAAATTATGCCTCTACATGAGATGATTACCACCAAAAATATCAACAACCCTTTCAAATTCCCTATGAAAATTGGGTATTACACATGCCCCTCAGTGGCTAAAGCAAAGGGGTTGGAGTAGGAAATGAGTATGTATATGTTTGATAAGATGCCACCCTAACCCAATTATGACATCAAGTAGTTGGTGAACATGGTGATAAATATAATATTACATCAATCTCACTATGAATACCTTTGGTCTAACTACACCACTGAGGAAGATGTCCGAAAGTGGGAATATATGAGGATAAAAATGTAGGAGGTCATAACCTATAACATCACTCCTATCCCTAAGGACATGTTATATGATAAGATGATAGTCTCCTTAGCATACAACAAGGATAATATTTGATCCTAGTTCATCACTTAGCCAAACTTCACTTTGCAGGAAGATGACTTCATTCCCTGATGAGTAATGTGGATAACGAAGAGAACCTTCAGGTCATTGAAGGAACATGGAATAGACCTCATGACATATGACACCCTACCCTCTAAGATTTAAGAAAGATAAAGGAAATGAATTCTTTCCTCCCTACACATAGTAGTAACCATCCAACCCCATCATCATCTACAATAGGCAAGGGGAAAAGAAAGCTCAGAGATATTGACTTCACCAAATTGATGGACATCGAGAAAATGATCGTGGCATAATCTAAGGCTAGGTTGTCTTTCTCAAAAATAATGAGCTTAGATGAGAATTGGGATATAATTATCATGGGTTAGGTCACACTTTCTAGTTCCACTCCCATATTAATTTTAGGGAGGGAAGCTCTAGTGGTGTTGGTCATCTCAATAGCCCCTTATGGCTAGTCAAGTGTCAATCCCAACTATCCTACCTACATAGTAGGCTGCAGTTAAGCCTTCTCTAAAAATATATTCAAGGAAGAAAGGAGGTGAAGAAAAAGAGGAGCCACCAAAGAAAAATATAGTTAATAAGGTCCTCAAACCTTCAATCAAGTCTCTAACTAAGCAAAGGATAGTTTTTTTCAAAGACATAATCACCAAAGAATACATACTAAAGAGAAGAGAAGAGAAGAGAAGATCAAGATTCTTTATGTGTATAGGGTTAGGGATATGAGTGAGGGGGAGGAATTAAATGAAGGAAGGATAATAGCAGAAGTAATGAAAAAATAACACACCTTCACTCCCCCTAAGGTAAGAATTGGGAAAAGAACCCATAGGGAGAGGTGCCATACCCTATGAAAGATCTCGATAGAGGGAACATCTATAGAGGGGGAGCCTACAATAGATGAAGGTCAAGGTGATGAGGAATGGGTCAAGGCTCCAGATGATCCTTTATCTTTTATTGATGTTGTGGAGGTTGGAGCTGAGGTAGCTACCCAAGTAAAGGCCCCTACTGAAAAACAGTCCCACTCCCTAAAGATAGAGGCATTTGTCTAGAATGTTATTTTTTAGTCACCTGGGTAAGATAAAGTTGAAGAAGTTGAAGACACCCCAAAGCTAGATGAAAGGGATCAAGGTGAACCTGAGGATGACATTCACTCCCCCACCAGTAGTGCAAAGGTGGGAGAGTAAGAAAAAGATAAAGGAGGAGATGAAGGATCAAACCTACAAATGGGCACCCCCACAACTTTGGAGGTTAATAAAGGTGCCAAGGAGGGTTCTACTTCAATTGAAGTCCCTTGAAGGGTCATCCCCACCATCAAGGTTCATGACCTAGAGAAAAATAAAGGTTTTGAGGCCATGATTGGTTAAGAGTCACCAAAACAAGACGAGGAAGTCACCATAGCCTCTACAAACCTAATGGCCCAAAGTAATAAGGAAAGAGAAGCAATTACTATATCCTCCATCTAACCCATGAAAAAGGTGAGCTCCATTGAATAATTATGCATGAAGTCCCACCAGCTTGGGTCTTAATTTGAAATTTTAGAGTGAGTAAAACTAGTCCCAGAAGAAGAAAAGAAAAAATAGGGAAGTGATGAGGACATATAATAGTTTGTGTTGAGTCCTCTTCCCAAGCCCATGGCATTAAATCTAGTTGTTTCCTCATTGGCACCACTCATCACTACCACAAGGCCATCCTTAGTGTCAACAACTTTGGTAGGTTTCCAAACCAAGCCCATTATTTAGGTTATAGACCAAGTGAAGGAAAAGAAGGATGTGATGAGCAAGATAGGGTATATTGATATAGTGTAAATTATTCAAAAAAAAAAGGATAATCCCTCAAAGAAGGCTAGAATGCATGCCCAAATGACATTCACTAACCAGTGAGAAAGGAGTGTTGAAGTAGCCATTCCTCCTTTAGATGCACTAAAAAAGAATGATCCCCTAGAAAGATACTCCATCTACAGTTATAATCTTAGGGAGCCATCAAGGAAGGAATTTAAACATACTTCAAAAGTCCTAGTTGACATGGTGACACACAAAATGGATAAAGATAAAACTACCATGGAAGAGCTAAAGGTGGAGAACCAGGATATGATTTAGTACTTGCAAAAGTTACTGAGTGAGCCTTAGGAAATAACTCCAACTACCATCTAGGATCTTGACCCTTCCCTTATCTCCCTTAGATCACTGGAATTCACCCACAGTGATGATTTGAAGACTAAAGGATGGGTAATAAAATATTATAAATAGGACTTGATAGCCTAAGCCAAGGAAGTCATCCATATAACCATAGAATAGATTGATAAGGAGATAGATAGATGAGGAGAGTGTAGCTCCCTATAATTTGTATATGATTTTGATATCAAGAGTTGGGAGGCACTCAGGCCCAAAATAAATGAGATATGTAATATGGGAAAAGATTCTTTAGTAGCAAAAAATATTTTCTCTTCAGATGATCTCAACATGCCCAAAGAATGCTAGTTGACCATCAAGCATAGACTAGCCATGCTCAAGGATGGTGCCTTTGATATAAAATGAGAATATCAGTCTCTTAAGACTATAAAGATAGAAATTGAGGCCAATCTTAGATAAATGGTGGAGCTTTATGGTGTAGTGGACTTGATAAAAGAATTATTGGAGGATGATTTTAAAAAACTCATCAATGCACCCAATGGAGCCTTCAATACCCAAAATATAAGGGACCTAATATCACTTGAAATGTCCTACAACTAGTTAAAGGCATTGGTACATAAGAAATAAGGAGTGCTCTAAAGGACCACCAACTAGCTAGAAGAATATAATGCCAAATTAAAATATCAAGTGGGCCTAAATAGAAATATCCTCGACACTATGATTGCAAAGTTTGTTACATACAAGAATAAGCTAGAAAAAGACACAGTCATCAATGTGGATTCTACATCATGACTAGATGCCCCTAATTTATTTCCCAAAATAAAATAATTCCATACCTTCCTTTCTCTTCTTGTCTTTTTCTCCCTTTTTCCCCCTTTCTCTCTTTTCCCATTGGGAAACCATTGTACCTTGCTCGATAGTGGCATGTCCCTTTTAGGGTTTATTTTGTTTAAGAAAGGGACATCTTTGTTTTTGTGCATAAGTGGACAAAGTTTTTTTTTATCCCTTATAAGTTTATTTTATGTGTATATAAATATAAATATTATTTTATAGTGGATAATCATATCATTCATCATCATGAGATCACAACTACAAGTCTGAGGAATCAAGTTCATTACAACCAACCCCAAGCCTGTGAAGGAATATTCTATCTAGGGTATCTTTGTAGAATATGCCAAGTATGGCTATGAAATTGTATAAGTAAAGGGGTTTGTCCATTTATAAAGGCTAGCTAAAATTTGAGTATAGAACATATATCTTAGAGAGTCATCCCCATGTAGTTCCCTATTTCCAAATATATTTTAGTTGTAAAATCGTTGGCAAGCTTAGAGATTATCCATGATGTTCCCTTATTATAGACTCACTTTACATAGTGTCTCATGATATGGATTTTTCAAGAAATGTGTTTTAATCAATCCTTTCTTAGTGAATAAATAAAATATGTTCATGGTTTCCTTTCTATCTTATTGTTTAAGTGTAGTGTTTCTTTTCACAAGCTAAATAGATTGGTTGTCTGGTGTATGTTTATCTATGATAGTTATTTTAAAGGTGTAACTAGAACATAAGATCCTTTCTATTTTAAATTTCGGGGGAATAAATCATTGATAGACTTTTGAAGGGTAGTCCTAGGCTCATAAATACAATAGGAAATAATTATTGAGGGGTAACTTGTAGTGTTGATTATAATTCTTTAAGGACCATCTGTGCTTAGTTTTTTCCTATCTATCTCTAGAATCAAGAAAAAATGTATTGATAAAGATGATATCATGATTATGTGAATCTCTCCATGTTCATTTATTATCCCTCCACATATTTTCATCAAGCTATTCATATAAACATTGTTCTACCCTATTCTACCCCACATATAGCATACAGATCACATACCATAAGTGTTTCTTGCCCAATAGATGAATTATACATTATTTACCTAAAGTGTGTTTGTTTTATGTGCTCAAAATCCTGATGCTACATTTCTCTCTTTTTTCCTTATTATTTAACAACAATCTCCACATTGAATATTGAAGCCATTTTCTCATCTATCTTAAGTAGCTCTCTTATGACATAAGGCATTCATGCATTTTGTGTGATAGCCCTTCCTGGGTAGAGTGTGTGAGTCTAGTTATGCTTTGGTCATACCCCCTCTTCCCTAATTATAAATCCTCATATAAGTTTAAGATTTAAATTCCCTTCACAATAATGAGATACCCTTGTAGGTCCTCTCACCTTGGTTTAGGTAGAACCAAAAATATTAGGGAACTAACCATCCCCTTTGTTGGGCCCCACCTGATATTTATCCCCATTTAGTTCTTTCAAGGTGTTGATCCCTCCTTGGCTCCAATAACATCTCAAGCACAGCTCCTCACCTTCAAATTCTACCCCCCCCCCTCATTTTTTAGGGTGTGTGAGGCTGAGCGATGGTGGTGTGCAATCAAGAATTAGTAGGTTTTTTTAGGGCCATTACTAGGGACCTTATCACTCTTGTTATGAGACTGATTGTTAGAGAATATTAAGTGTTTTATTCACCCTATTTCCAATTTGAGTTGATTGAATATGTTCTATTGGTAATCTCATAATTCTCTTTGGAACATTTACCCATGTTTGTGGTAATCTATTTGACATCTTTGAAGAGTGTTATCAATGTGTAAAAAATAGCATCTCTATGTAGTTATGCCTAGTTTTGTTGGTCTAAAATCCTTCTTTCTAGTGGTGACTCCATTCTATCACAAGTTTAAATAACTAGTGCATGTTATTTGTACCTTCCTTTATCTTTGAAACTTCTCTTTAGCTCTTCAAAACTAGCGGGTACTAGATCTTTTTTTTTGAAAGAATACTTCAAAAGAGCTTGTCCATAAATTGAAAGTCCCATCTAAAAGAAAACAAGTTTGGAAACTTGTTGTGGGTTAGGGCTCAGGCTATCAAGTGGGACCTGATTAGTTTGTTCCTCTTAAAATGCAACCATTATTCTCTAACATCCAATTATTTGAAGGGTACCAAAGTGCTTCAAATATTTTTGAAATTTTGTGAATCAAGGTCTCTCTCCCCAAAGAATCATTTCCCCTCTTTCTAGTTCTCCAAACAATGTTCACTCTTGACTTCCCCCTGGTTCACCTTCATCATTTGATTCATAAATGAGAGATTGTGACTTAAGAAGGAGGATTTTTAATGTAGATAATGAAAATTATGGAGAAGATGATCAAGATTTGGGTAATTAGTGTAGACCATTCATGATCCCAAGATTTAGACCCATCAATTTCATTGGTATGCCCAATTTTCCCAATGAGGTCTCTATCAATATTAGAAATGTCTTACTTAAATTCTAGGGAAATAATGTAGTGTTTGGGGAGCAACATTTGAAATCCTTTTTTAATGTTATTGAAGACTATGAGATTGACTTAGAGGATGTATGTATAAAGATCTTCATCAACACATTAAAGGATGAGGCTCGAGAGTGGTTCAAGTCCCTCCCCAATCGATCTATAGATACTTGGAAAGCAATGATTGAGGCATTAAAGATGTAGTTTGGTGAGAGTATAGAACCATGATTCCTACTTGCTAAGTTTGATAACCTCAAGAAGAACCCCAATGAATGTGTGAAGGATTTCAATTCATGGTTTAGTAAGGTGTTGATGAGTTTGCTTGAGAATATTAGGCCTAGTGGTGTCACTTCTCTAATTAAGTATTGTGATGCATTTGACAAGAAAGCAGTCTATTATATCAGAGACAAGGCTACCAAAAATCTAAGGATGGCCTTCAATTTGGATATTAAAATAGAAAATCACATCAAAGCTATGGGCAAGCCTTTAAATAAAAGGGCTAATGTCAAGTTGGTAAACCCTGATAAAATGCAAACCACCCACAAATGAGTGGACATGAAGGAAATAGTGAAGACTTGGGCCACTGTGATTAAGGAAATCTCTTACAAGCTAGTTAGAGTAGAGAAGGAATTATCCCAGGGTACCTCCAATCATGATGATAGGAGAGAGCATAAGAGAGAGGAATGAAATTATCCTCAAGATCAAGGTTGGAGCAGGATACCTTTCCAAAAAAAAATGATAAAGGAAGGGGCTAGAAAGGGATGACAAGAATCATACTTGGGGGGATGGAAGGGATGTGCCAAATATTTTGGAAATAAATATTAACATAATTGATATTGACATAAATTGGTGTGATAAGTGTTTTATCCCTCATCCCCCATGTAGCACAACCTTTGAAGGTGGCTTAGAGGTAGTTGATTCTGAAGTTGTGTATGATGAAGACAACATATACATAGTAAATTTTAGGAGGTGGAGAGTTACATCTTTAGGGGAGAAGAGGTAGGTACCCTATAAGTCTCAGACTATGAGGACACCCCAGCCTATGATTTTTTCACTTTCAATTTTGATGAATCGGGTGTAATGGTTCCTTCTCCATCAACATAATTAATGTGTGTTTCCACTACTCAGGCATTCTTGGATGCATGTGAAAAGGTAAGAGTTATATCCCCAGACTTTGTCTGTAAAATCAATATGATGCATGAATATGAGTTGCCAGTTCATGATTTTGAGTTTTTGAGATCAATGATGAAATAAAAGCATGGGGACTCTTCCCCATCAATTAAGGAATAAAAGTTAATGATTCATGTTGTAATTTCCCAAGAAAAGGAGTATAATCTAAGAATCAAGGATCAAAATACTCCCCCAAAAGATGAAGGTATTCCTTCTCCTAAGGTAGAGACCAAAGAAAAAATAACCACTATAACTAAGGAGGTCCAAAATCCTACTAAGCCTAGTTGTACACCATATCACTCTAAATTGAGAAGTGCCCAGGCCAAAAATTAAACCCCTTTCCTATCTAAAATTCCTAATAAGGATGAACATAAGAAGCTTCATTTGAAGAATGAAGTCAAAAGTACTAGCCCTCCTATTTTTGTGCCCCTAACACTAGAAGGGTATATTTTGAGTTAAAATGTCATAAGTTTACCTTCTAATACTTTGCTTCCCAAATACAATATTTGTGACATTGCCCATGTACTAAGTTAGCTAAAGGTCATAATACCTTTTATGGAGTTACTTAGGATCATGCAACATAGAAGGAGAGCTTTTAAATATTTAGGGTTCACAAAAAAGGTCACTGCCAATGAAATTATTGAGGTAGAGCCTCTCCTCATCCTCCCTAGAGAAAAGAAGAATGCCTTAGAATCTTTCGAGCAACACTTGAAAGGGTACCTTGGAATGACATTGATAGAGATACAAATGGATGTTGACCCATTCTATACCACCTTGATGATTAGTAGATTAATTATCCATAATTACATGTTTGATTCTAGTGCATCTCGTAACATCATACTACTAGCTATATTAAATGAATTATGCATAAGAATAATTACAGTGTATGGATGATGCCTTGCCATGGATTCTAGAGAAGTGCCTATTATTAGTATGGTAAAAGGGTTGGTGGTATAGCTTGTGTAATACCTTGTAAAGTTCTTGAGCATGGATGTCATTATTGTAGACTATCTACCTAAGTGCAGTATTTAGGAAGTGGGCTACTGGTATTGGTGGTAATTGTCAAATGGATTTATCTTATGCCATAATTCCTTTAGATGGGAAAATGGTTTGCTTAAATCAGGAACCACAAATGCTTCATATCTTGTAAAACCCAAAGTACCAACTGGATGAAGTGTTGTATGTAGACACAAATATCAAGAGATTTATGGAAAATGTCAAGTTTATAAAGATGCCCCTTGATGCTGGTATCCAAGATGAAGACTCCATCTAGATTATACATTTTGATGGAGCATGTTCCAATATTGGAAATGGGGCTAGAGTTGTTTTCTATACTCTTGAGGGCCAAATTTTTAAGTTCTCCTTTCAGTTGGCTTTTGAGTGCACAAACAATATTTCAAAATATGAAGAACTTTTGATAGGCCTCTAAATTACCCATGAGGATGGATTCAAAAGGTTGTTAGTAAAGGGTGACTTAGAGTTAGTAGTTAAATAGGTTCAGGTTGTTTACACCATTAAGTAGAAGAGGTTGAAGTAGTACCAAAATGCTACTGGGAATTTCTAGAATGGTTTGATGCTTTCAACATCTAATACCATGCCAGATAGCTAAATCATTTGGTAGATGTGCTCACCAAGAGAGATAAAAAAATTTAGAATTGAGCCTAGAAATGCCACTTGTGAATATCAAGTTGAAACATTAGTAAGGCCTTCTGTTCTAGACAATATTAATCATTGGCAAGTCTTTGATGATGATGACCACATAAAAAGGTTCCTATGATGCATAAAGGAATTTGAGGGAACTATCACAGATTGGGATTATATGATCCAGGTCTATGATGGGAAGGAAACCTTATACAGGAAAGAAATAATCTAGATTAAAACTAACACCATCCCTAAGGGATTGGTTAGTCTTGAAGCAACCTTTGATGGAGCTGACTGAGTCAAACCTAGAAACATTTCCATGTTAAGGGACGTAATTGAGGTTAACATTGGGATAGAATAAAATCCAAGGAAGATTTGGCTAGGCACTCATTTAAGTGATAAAGAAAAGTGAAATTTTTTTATGTTACTAAATAAGTACCAAGATTGCCTAGCATGGTCGTATTCAGAGTTGAAAGCTTATCAAGAAGATTTTTTCTAACATGTTATTCCTCTTCACCTCGATGCAAAACCATTTCACTAGAAGTAGTGGCCCATCAAGCCCATCTTGCCCACAAAGATGCAGGAGGATTTGAATAAAATAAGAGATGGTAGGATCATTCAACCTATCAGATATTCATCTTGGGTGGCAAGCCTAGTCCCTATCAAGAAGAAGAATGGAGACATCTAGCTTTATGTTAATTTCAAAAATTTAAACAAGGCATCTCTAAAAGATAATTATCTATTTCCTAACATTGATAACATGCTTCAAAATGTCACTGGATCTAAGCTTCTATCAAATTTGGATGGTTTTTTTGGTTACAACCAAGTAGTGGCAAAGGAATCTAAAAGGTCTAAGACTACTTTCACCACCCCATAGGGTACCTACATGTATGCCTGAATGCATTTTGTTTTGATGAATACAAGTGCCACTTTACAAAGAGATATGGATGTAGCATTCACCAAATTAATAAATTGGTTCATTATTGTATATCAGGATGATGTTATAGTGTACTCTAAAAAGAGGAGTGACCACTTGACACATTTGGAATAAATGCTAGTCAGGTGTAGAGAGTTTGGGATTTTCCTTAATTCTAAAAAGTACCACTTTGGGATACAAAAGGTGAAGTTTATAAGACAAATTATGTGCCATCAAGGTGTCATGATAGATCCTGAGAGGGTGGAGGCCATCAATAAAGTACCCATCCCATAGACCAAGAAAGGTATTCAATATTTCTTTGGCCAAATTAATTTTGTTAGATGATCTATTTCTAATTTTTCAAAGATTACTTTGTCGATCACTTCAATGTTGAAGAAGGGTCAAAATTTAAATTGGGAGGAAAAGGCTACCTAGTCTTTTCAAGACATCAAGGTATCCTTGAAAATGGCCCTGGTGCTAATTAGCCCAGACTATAGAAAAGAGTTCCAAATATTTTCATTTGCCTCTACACATACCATTATTGAAATGCTACTATAAAAGAATAATTAAGGTCATGAGAAACTAATTGCCTTTTTTAGTAAGGTGCTTAAAGGATCTGAGCTTAGATATACCATAATGGAAAAACAATCCTTCACTCTTTTGAAAGCTATCAAATAATTCAGGTCCTATGTTTTGAGTTCAAATATTATTTCCTATGTCCCTCACACTATGGCGAAGGGCATATTAACTCAAAACAAAACTACTGATAAGAGGTGTCAATGGGTCAATAAACTACAAGAATATGACCTAGAGATATAGACCACCAAGCTCATTAGGGGCATGGGTTTGGAAAATTTTATGGTCAATGAAAATTTAGAAGCTATGGAGGTGAATAATGTAGAAATAATGGTGGATAACTGTGGATCAAAGTATAGCAAATCCACATGGTATAGAAACATAGTGCATTACCTAAAGACTTTGAGTTATCCTCCTCATCTAGAGAAGAATCAAAGGATATTGAATTTTGTGTCCTAGAGGTATATTCTATTTCAATATGACTTCACATGGAAAAACCTAGATGGTTTTCTCTTGAGATGTTTAGTGGAAAGTGAGGTCTCTCCAATAATCACAAAATTACATAGTGGTGTGTGTGGTGGCCATTTCACCCCAAAGGTCACTATACACAATATCCTAAAGGCTAAATATTTGTGGCTTACATTATTTAAATATTTAAATACCTAGGTTAGAAAATTTGAAGAATGTCAGTGGTTCTCTAGAAGAATGAAGGCATCTAGATCACTTCCCCTATAGCTAGTCTCTGTTTAGGGACCTTTCAGATAATGGGGGATGTATTTTAAGGGTAAAATATTAGATGCATTAAGCACTAATAATAAATATATCTTGGTGGTCATTAATTACTTCAAAAAATGGGTTGAAGTAATTTCTACTAGGAGATCAACCCACCAAGTAGTCATAGATTTCTTATTGAATAATATCATTTGTTGATTTGGGGTACCAGTCAAGATTGTATGTAACAATGTTATGTGCTTTAGAGCTAAATAGTTGAATGAATTATGTGAATATTATTGGACTACCTTAGTATAAACCTATAACCATAATCTACAAGGAAATGGACAAGAAGACTCTAGTAATAAAAACCTATTAAAAACTATTAAGAGGACTCTAGTTGACAATAAAAGAAAATGGGGTGAGTAGTTGATGTTTTCTATTTGGGTGGCTAGGTTGAATCTAAAGAGATCCACTAGAAAGAGCCCATTTGGGCTCATGTATGGGACCCAAGTTATTTTTCCTTTGAATCTATAATTGCCTACATACCAGTTCATCTGACAAATGACTAAGGTAAGAACAAAGATAAGCCACTATGAAGGAAGAATTAAACAGATCATTGAACTTGATAAATCCAAAAGGCAAGCTCAAAAAAAGCACATAAAGTTTAAGGAGCATCTTAAGAGGATTTTTGATAAAAAAAAGTTACTCCATAAACTTTTTAGGTTAGTGATCTAGTTCTGCTCTAGGATAGTATACATGAAGACAAAGGGAAGCATGGAAAATTTATATTCCCTTTGGATGGGTCCCTACACCATCGAATTTTAGATAGGGAATCATACCTTCTATTTTAAAGATATCAGTAGGGAGATTTTTGAGATACTAGTAAATGACAGACATATCAAGAATTTCTTAGATTGAACCTCTATTTTCCCCTATACATATGTATATAATTATCTCTCTTATGGTCCCTATGATCATGTTGTATTTTTATCTATCCTTATCCTTTTTCATTTGATTGGTTACCTTATTAAAATAATGATTCACCCATGGTATGTTTCTTATTGACTCCATATCCCAATGGATAGGTGACCATTCTAGTGTTCTCTATGTACTTACTATGGGTACCTATCCTTGAGCAAGAGCCTATGTTAGTTCCCAAAATTATGCTAAAGCAATTTGGGTTTTTGTATTATGAATTCCCTATGCCCAAGCTAAGTGAGCTTCAATGTTTTAGTTTCCTACCTTCCCTCATCAGGAGAGGTTGGGACATGCAATTCAATAAATCATGTATGTTATCTTGATTAGATGAGTCTAGAGGGATGTATATCAAAGATGTAAAATACCCCAAAAAGGATTATGAGATATTGAAGAGTTATAATGTGTGGAGCAAATATCCTATGGCATGATAATTTATAGTGAAAAAAATGAAGGTGTAACCAAGTCTTTTTCCAAGCTTGGATCCTTTATGCTCAAGAGAGAAGATATGTTAGTGTCTTAGATAAAATAAATAGGCTAAACTTATGTGTTTTAGTGATTAAGGTGAGGATTAGTTTGATAAATTGAACGAAAAATATGTATTTGACTCAAGGGACCCCCAGGAGTAAGATTCGGGGGATGGAAATATTTTGTAATTCTCCCTTTTTTAAAGGAAGTTAGTATAAAGGGTGGAAGTGTCTACGACCCCAACTTAATTTTTGATTTAGACATGTGGTATAGTTTTAGGCCCTCAAAAATTTTGGGCCTTTTTTAATAATTACCCCACTTACCTTTTTGGTGGGCATGGTGCTTAAAATCCCTAACGCCCAAATGTCTGATTGTATAAAGAATATTTATGTCATGTGGAGGTGCTTAGGTGTTTGTCAAATTTAGGACCTTTTTGGATATTTCCTCACTTTTATGGACATTTTCCAAAGGGTTTCCAAAGGCCTGAACTCTCAATTTTTTGCAAATAAAGGATTGTTACAAGTAGTGTCCTTGGTATCACTGGGGACTCAGGAATTCTTATCCCACAGCACCAGAGGATCATAACAAGTGAAAAGGTGTGAAAGTCCTTGAGATCCCAAAATAATATTTTAAATCTATGACTCACTCATATTTCACCATGTATTATAAAAGGAAGGTTACTTGGCACACAAGGGAAGGCTTTAGGTTTTTCCTCTATTTTTCAAATGTTGCTCAAGTAATTAATGGGGTAGGTGATGATTAGCTACCTCATCTTGGAGAATTAATGGTAACCATAATTATAAAATGAAAGGGATTATAACTAAGTTTATTTTCATTTAAATTCACCCTTCACATTTAGAGCCAAATATTTTTGCTTCCAAGTGACTAAGTGTGCCAGAGCAAAGAATAAAGCGAATATAGTGAATCAGGGTACAAGTCTCAAAAGGTCTCCATTTCCATCTATGTGAAACTTTTGTTAATACTAATAAGTGGTTCAAAACCTTTTTTATTATGTTTTGAGAGGTAATTGAGAGCTCAATCGAGATGTATTTTAGTGTAAACAAGTTTATTTCTAAGTTAATACAGTAATAAGAGACTTAATAAAGGATGGTAGCTTCTTCAACAATATCCAAGGGAAACATCATATTAGTGTTAAACTCAATCAAGGACACTAATGTCATGAATTTGGATTTTGGGGCCCTATCGAATGTCTTAAAACACCAAGCCCACACAAGTAGTTGCCAATGTTGGCATGAGCTACATTTCACCAGCACTTGTATTCTACCTAGCTACTCCATACCTAAAGCTCATCATAGCATGTGCTTGAGCATATCAGTCAGATACTAGAACTATTGTCAATGGTAGTAATTTAGTGGTATGCTCCTTTACTCCTAAATCCCTCAGCACCATGTTCAACATTCCCCCTCAACCAAAAATTATCACACTCAGCATTAAGGAATGTCATTAATACACTACCAATGATGAGAGAGCCATCTATGAAGTCATGAACTCATGTTGGTTGGCCAAGAAGAGAACCAAGGTCTCAATGATGTCAAAGAACATGAAATTGGTAGAATTCAATGAGCTACCTTAGTATGTTATATCTGTGAATTCTATAATTTATGGGGTACCTACTGCTAAGAAGTTTGAGACATGGATGTTTTTTATCATGCTCTACATGTTGGAAGGGAAAAGGAAGATTGACTGGGCCACCATCCTTGGTGATAATTTGCATGCACAAATGATTTATCTTCAAGTGGTCATCCTCTCCAAGGAGGAATTTAAAGGTATATTTTATATGTCTTCCTACTTAATGTATAGCCTAGTGCACAACAAGGTTTTCTAGGGACTTATCAGGAACCTCATAGGGATGAGAATCTATGAGATATATCCTGAGGTAACCTTGGAGGGGTTTAGGAATAGTTTTTTCAAGGTACATAACTAATTTTTCACCCTCATGATGATCATATTTTACCCCCCTATGGAGACTAAATAAAATGTCCACTATGGCTAAGAAAGTGATAGAAAAATATGGGGCCACATACATTCAATTTCAGACATTTACGTACATTAGGGTTAGTGGTTATGTGGGAGTACCTCATAAGCTCCCAAGATGTGGATGACAAATTAGTGGTCATGGAGCTAAGCTAGAAAATGGTGCCTCCACATGAGATGATTACCACTAAAAATATCAACAACCCTTTTAAATTCCCTATGAAAATTGGGTATTATACATGCTCCTTAGTGGCCAAGGAAAAGGGGTTAGAGAAGGAAATGAGCATGTATACATTTGATAAGATGCCACCTTGACCCAATTATGAAATCAAATGTTTGGTGAATGTGGTTATAAATATAATATTATATCAGTCTCACTATGAAGACCTTTGGTCTGATTGAACCATCGAAGAAGATATCCAAGAGTGGGACTATATAAGGCTAACAGTGTAGAAGGTCATAGCCTACAACATCAATCATATCCATAAGGAAATGGTAGATGATAATCTAACACTCTCCTTAGCATATAATAGGGATAATATTGAATCCTAGTATGTTATTTATCTAGACTTCACTATGTAGGAAGATGACTCTATCCCCTAATGAGCGATGTGGATAATGAGAAAAACCTTTAGGTGGTTGAAGGAACATGAAATCAACCTCAGTACATATTACACCCCTACCCTCCAAGAGTTAAGAAAGATAAAATAATTGAATGCCTTCCTCCTTGCACATAATGTCAACCCTCCAACCCTATCATCATCTACAGTAGGCAAGGGGAAAAAAATCTCGAAGACACTGACTTCAGCAAATTAATAGACATTGAGAAGATGAGTACATGATAATCTAAGGCTAGGTTATCATTCTCAAAAATAATGATCTTAGCTAAGAATTGGGTTAAAATTATCATGGGGTAGGTCATGATAGCTAGTGCCACTCCTATTTCAATTTTAGGGAGGGAAGCTCTGGTGGTACCAGCCATCTCAATAGCCCCCTATGGCTATTTAAGCATCAATCCCAACTATCCTACCTACACAACAAGATGTAATCAAGATTTATCCAAAAATATATTCAAGGAAGAGAGGAGGCAAGGAACAAGAGGAGCCACCAAATAAAAAGAGAGTTAAGAAGGCCCTCTAACCTTAAATCAAGTCTTCAACCAAGTAGAGGATAGATATTTTTAAAGACCTAATCATTAAAGAGTTACCACTAAAGAGAAGAGAAGGTCAAGCTTCTTACACATAGAAGGTCAAGGATATGAGCAAGGGGAGGACTCAGATGAAGGAAGGCTTATATTATAAGTAATGAAAAATAATGAGACTTCACTCCCCTCAAGGTAAGAATTAGGCAAAGAACCCATAAGGAGAGGTGTCATACCTCATCAAGGATCTCAATGGAGGGAACATCTATAGAGGGGGAACCTACAATAAAATAAGGTGAATGTGATGAGGAAGGGGTCAAAGCTCCAGATGATCCTTTATCTTTTGATGATATTTTAGAGGTTGGAGTTGAGGTGACTATCCAAAATATTATTTCTTAGTCACTTAGGTAGGACAAAGTTGGTGAAGTTGAAGACACCCTGAAGCTAGATGAAAGGGATCAAGGTGAACCTAGCGATGACATTTAGTCCCCTGATAGTAGTGCAAAGGTGGGAGAGTAAGAAAAAGATAGAGGAGATGAGGTATCAAGCCTATAAATGGGTACCCCCATAAATTTGGATGTTAATATAGATGTTGAGGAGGGTGCCCCCAAGGGTGCTACTTCAATTGAAGTCCCCTAAGGGGTCCTCCCCACCATCAAGGTGTATGACCCAAGGAAAAATAAAGGTTATAAAGCCATGATTGGTGAAGAGTCACCCAAATGTGACAAGGAAGTCACCATAGCCTCTATAGACCTAGTGGCCCAAAGTAATAAAGAAGGAAAATAAACTGGTGTATCCTCCATCCAACCCATGGAAAGGTGAGCTCCATTGACAAATTGCACATGGATTCCCACCATCCTCGGTCTAACTTTTAAATTTTGGAGTGAGTAGAACCAACTATAGAAGAAGAAAAGAAAAAATATGGAAGTGATGAGGACACAATTTTTTTTTTGAGTTTTCCTCCCAAGCCAGTGGCATTCCAAGCAACTATTTTCTCATTGGCACCACTTATCACTACCACAAGGCCATCCTCAACATCAACAACTTTGACAAGTTTCCAGACCAAGCCCCTCCTTTGGGTTATAGACTAGGTGAAGGAAAATAAGAATGTGATGAGAAAGATAGGGGATATTGACATAGCATAAATTATTCAAAAGTAAAATGCTAAGCCCCTAAAGAAGGCTAGAATTCATGCTCGAATGACATTCATTGACAAGTAGGAAAGGAGTGTTGAAGTAGCCATTCCTCCTCTAGATGCACTAAAAAAGAATGCTCCATTAAAAAGCTACTCCATCTATAGTTACAATCTCAGGGAGTCATCGAAGAAGGAATTGAAACATACTTCACAACTCCTAGTTGACATGGTGACACATAACATGGACAAAGATAAAGCTACCATGGAAGAGCTAAAGGTTAAAAAATAGGATATTATCCAATACTTGTAAAATTTATTGAGTGAGCCTTAAGCAGTAACTCCAAATACCATCCAAGCTCTTGACCCTTCCCATATCTCCCTTGGATCATTGTACTTCTCCCATGGTGATGATTTAAAGACCAAAAGATGGGTGATAGGACTTGACAGCCAGAGCCAAGGAAGTCATCCATATGGACATGGAATGGTTTGATAATGAGATAGATAGATGAGGAGAGTGTATCTCCCTAACATTTGTATATAATGTTGATATCAAAAATTGGGAGGCACTCAAGCCCAAAATATATGAGCTATGTAATATGGGAAAAGATGATTTAGTAGTAGAAAATATTCTCTTTATATGATCTTAAAATGCCCAAAGAATACTAGTTCTCCATCAAGCACAGGTTAGCCATGCTCAAGGATGGCACCTTTGATATAAAAGGAGAAGAAAAGTCTCTCAAGACTATGAGGACAAAAATTGAGGGCACTCTAAGAGTAATGGTGAAGCTTGATGGTGTAGCGGACTTGAAAAAAGAATTTTTGGAGGATTCTTTGAAGAACCTCATCAATGCACCCCATGGAGCCTTCAATAGCCAAAAGATAAGGGACCTAGTATCACTTGAAAATTCCTATGACCAATTAAAGGTATTGGTATATAAGAAATAGGGAGTGATATAGAGGAACACCAACTAGCTAGAAGAATATAATGCCAAATTCAAATATCAAGTGGGCCCAGACAAAAAACCCTCCCCACTATGATTGCAAAGTTTGTTGCATATAAAAATAAGCTGGTGAAGGACACAATGGTCAATGTGGATTCTACATCATGAATGGATGCCCTTGATTTCTTTCCAAAAATAAAATCATTCCATACCTTCTTTTCTCTTCTTTTCTTTTTCTCCCTTTTTGTCCCTTTCTCTCTTTTCTCATTGGTAAACTGTTTTACCTTGCTCGATAGTGGCACATCCCTTTCAAGGTTTATTTTGTTTAAGAAAGGGACATCTTTGTTTCTTTACGAAAGTGGACAAAGTTTTGTTTTATCCCTTATGAGTTTATTTTATGTGTATATAAATATAAATATTCTTATATAGTGGAAAATCATATATTTCATCATCAGGAGAGCACAACTGTAAGTCCAAGCAATCAAGTTCATTACAACCAACCCTAGGCCCATGAAGGAATATTTCAGCTGGGGTATCTTTGTAGAATATGTCAAGTATAGATATGAAATTATATAAGTAAAGGGGGTATGTCCATTTACAAAGGTTAGCTAAAATTTGAGTATAGAAGATATAGTTTGGAGAGTCATCCCTGTGTAGTGCCTTAGTGCCAAATCAATTTTGGTTGTAAAATCATTGGCAAGCTTTGAGATCATCCATGATGTTCCCTTGTTACAGAGTCATTCTGTATAGTGTCTCATAATATCAATTTTTCAAGAAATATATTGTAATCGATCTTTTCTTAGTGAATGAATAAAATATGTTCATGGTTTCCATTTTGTCTTATTGTTTAAGAGCAGTGTTTTTTTCACAAGATAAATAGATTGGTTGTCTGGTGTATGTTTCTGTATGGTGTTCATTTAAAAGGTGCAACCAGAACATAAGATAATTTTTGTTTTAAAGTTTAGGGGAATAAATCATTGATATCCTTTTTAATGGTAGTCTTAGGATAATGAATACAACAAAAAAGAATTCTTTAGGGGTAACTTGTAGTGTTGATCACAATTCTTCAAAGACCATCTATGCATAGTTTTTTCCTAGTTGTCTCTAGAATCAAGCAGGCATCTATTGATAAAGATGATATCATTAATGTGTGAATCCCTCCATGTTTAGTTATTAGATCTCATATTTTTATCAATATATTCATATAAACATTATCCTACCCTGTTCTACCCCACATAAAACATATAGCTCGCATACCATAAGTGTTACTTGCCCAATAGATGCATTATACATTATTTACCTAAAGTGTGTTCATTTTATGTGCTCAAAATCCTAACACTGCATTCCTCTATTTTTTATTTGTTATTCAATAATGATATCCACATTGAATATTGTAGCCATTTTCTCATCTATCTTAAGTATCTCTCATATGATATAAGGCATTCATGCATTTCATGTGACAACCCTTCCCATGTGGAGTGTGTAAAATACTCATAAAGGCTAAAGGTTCAAAGTAAATTCACCAAAATGAACTACCCCTATCAATCCTCTCACCTTGGTTTAGGAAGAGATAGAAGCAATAAGGAACCAACTATCCCCTTTGTTGGGCTCCCCCAATATTTGTTCCCATTTGGTTCTTTTAAGGTGTTGAGCCCTCCCTAGCTCCAATGACATCTCAAGTGGATCCTCACCTTTGACTTGTACCCCCCTCTTTTTTTAGGGTGTGAGGTTGAGTGATCATGGTGTACAATTGAGAACTAACATAATGTACTAAATTATCATATTGATATAGATAGGGCACTAATCAAGGTCACAATTGATTGTGTGACCCTAGAAGTCATGTCTCTTATTATTAGTATATTATTATCAGACAAGAATAGTAAGTGGTTTCAATTAGGTTTGGGAGATGTAATGGCTAACATGTTCTAGCTACATATGATTTTTACATGACATCCCATTATGTTAGTCCACTTGTATTGAGAGTTACATATGGGTGCCTATAGAGGAGTAGATAATTTTAGCCCATATTTACTACTATAGATTTTATCATGGGAGCATGTTAATTATATAGATACTAATAGGAAATAGAGTATATCAAGATCCAGAAGAGCCACTAGTATTCAGGTGGAGGATTATTATAGGCAAGTATTAGACTCATGCAAGTGACATGAGATTTTAAAAATAAGATTTTTATGGATTGATAGATGCAAACATTACCTGAATGGTGTTTAGGTAGATTCAGTGGACCTGGGTGGAGGATGTAGTGTATATGAGCTATATGACAATAGAGTGATGTTTAATAGGATGATGAGATTATATGGTTGATAAATATTATCTAGATAGAGTATGGAACCAGATTGGTGTGTAGTAAGATGTTCCTAGAGTAGATACTTTATTTACTTGGAGTGAATGAGATAAACCTTGGTGGGGTCAGAGGATAGATAGAGATGTAGCATGGGTTGATTATGATAGTGTTGCACTAGTATCATGGGATTACTAGATAGTTCTAGTTGATCTTGGAATTATTATCACCTATATATCCTAGTGGATCTAGAGGAGGCTAAGGAGACTACTAAGGATTTTATAGAAATAGGGTAGGAGAGGGTTAGTGAGGAAAGACTTACGTGCACAAGTTAGATTATTGAGATGGATGACATAAAGGGGACAACAATAGGCTGGTAGAGATGGTGGGGATAGTCTTGCACTTATGGTTATAGATAGAGATGCAAGAGTGGTACAAGTACCTATAGACATAAGGATAGGGATATGACCTAGTGTAGGTGATGGTGTTGGTCTATTGGGGCATTTATGAGACCCAAGGATCAGGTTCACTTAGCTAGTCTAGAGCAAGAGGTAAGAGCTAGAGTGGTAGAGATATCTAGTATCACTGTAGAGAGGGACATATACTAAAGATAAGTAGATTAACTCTAGAGATAAATCAGCCAGAGAGATATATAGATGGTTCATATTCTATTATTATTGACCTTATTAGTGTATATTGGTGACTGAGATATGTAGATATCTACCCTTTAGGGGTAGGTTACATATATTTAAGGTGTTTAGGCTCTACTATAGACTAGTCTTGATCAAAGGGAGGTAGATTTTTACATGGTAGAGAGAGAGTGAAGGAGGAAAATGTGACACTCCTCTAAATATAGGGATTGGTAGATGTGATGTAATAAATATCTCAACTTACCATAGAGGCTCAATATTATAGGGGTTTATATGAGGGACCCATGCTATTAGATCATCGATCACCATCCTAAAGGGATAGCAGTTGGAATTATTTACAATCTATTCATCAACCATTGAGGGGACCTTTAGGACCACCTGGGTCTTGATATAAGACATTATAAGATTTTAGACTTATATATTTAATTTTGGCACATTAATGTCCATGATTCATATGTTATATATGATTTTTGACATATTCATGGGAATTTGATTTGACTATATATATGATGATGCAAATTTTTTTGTAATTGTGATGTGATGCATTTATGGATTTATGTGTTAGTCATTTATTTTATGAGTATTAATTGTTGTGGTTATGATGTAATGGTAGACAATATGGCAAAATTTATTTATTTAATGCATGTGATTCTATGAAAAGATTGTGTTGAGAAAATGGAGCTAAGTGTTTGGACTTATGTGATATAATTATTTATGTACATCTCATAGTGTTTATGAGATTGTGTATTTTCATGATTACATGATGATGGTAACATATGCAAATGGGTAATGATGTAATAATAGAGTAGATGATGAAATTTATTAGTTAATTTATTTTAAGATGATTTATGCATAATGGTTTTAGGATTATGATGATTTTTTTTTAACTTTTTTTCATAGTTATGTGATCATGATGTTGTGTGGAAATAATTTGTAAATGGTATGATAAAGGAATATATACATATGTTATTTTCATATGAAAGGATTATCATTATTGAATGATATGCATATGAAAATGGATTATATGATGAGATTTAATGATGTCTTGGATGATGATATAGGTTATGTTTTGAACTAATGATGAGTATTATTATGATAAATGATTTAGACATAGTGTGTGGTGATTATGATGATGTTTACAAAATTATGTTTTACAATAAATGCCTACTGATAGTTAGATGACTATAAAGGATGTGGTTGAAATGAATGGTTATAGGATCAATATTATGATCAATGTTTTTTTATACTATCATTATGTGTAAATAAGTAATTGGACTTTTAAATGTAGCGATAGAATGATAGGTTGATGTTATGGTTATGGTGACATGGAATTAGATGTGATAAATTATATGGAATGTATATAATTTAAAACATGTAATAATAATATGGTAAATGGATGATTTAATAAATTGTTTTGGATTGCATAATAATGAGATGGAAAATGGACCATGTAAATAATATTAGGTGTTTTATAACTTTGACATGTGCCAAAGATTTAATAATTTATCCCCAAAATTTAACCATGTGACACACTAGTTTCGAAAGATACTAGGTAATCCTCCTACACAATGGAGATGAATCGATAAACTATTAAGATAATAGGGAAGGGACATTAATATAAGTGATACTTGAGATTAGATAGGATGGGAAACATGATTGGTAAATGGTTAATAGGCTCAAGTTTAAGATGAGCTAGTATATGGGAAGGATATAGATGATATCTTGAATCCATATGATTATTTTCAATTCATTTTGATATTGCACCATATACGATGCACTATGATATTTAGATATTTGGGGTGACATTTTATCATAGTGTGTAGATGCAAAAAATGGGGTCAACAAGGAACTTCGTAAAGGACATCCCAATAGTATTTTAATGAGAATTCATTATGACATTATTGTTACCTTTTAGCCCAAGACAAAATAAATTTGACATATTATTAGTATTAAAGACTTTAATAAAAAATGTATAGTGAAATATTTACAAAAAAGATAAGAAAATATCAAATAACAAATACACAACAAACAATCAAACAATATAAAAAAATATGCAATAATTATGTACAATAGGATTGAACCCTACACATTATATTCCATAAGGACAAAGTGAGCTTATCAAGATTTGGTTGATGTGTGTCCCAGAGGAAAGATGATCATGTTATTATAACCTTCTCCAAAAATGATAAGATAGTTGTCAAAAGGATGGGAGATGGATGCTCAAGCAGGTAATGGAAATTGGGGAGGATGTTTGACATAATATTGAGGAGGATTTAAAGAGTGGTGATGTGGTGAATAAAACACTATTCATACTATCACTATTCATTGATGAGGTGGTAGAACAATTTTTATTGATGAGGTATCATAACCACTATTGATGCTAACTTATCAATAATATTCAACTACTTAGGTGTCATGGGGCACCATAATCCTCCCAAGGCATAAAGGAGTTTTGATTTTGACATGCATGATGGAAGTGGGATGAATTACATGTGGGGAGAAAATTTAGTGGGCTTGACCTTTTCCAAAAGGAAATCCACTAATTTTTTAAGACACAAAAGTAGGGAACAAATTTTACTATTCAAATTTGTTTACCCATTTTGTACATGTTGAAGAGACCTAGGATAAATTGGATTAGTTATAAAAGTTCCTCATCATGATCTACTATTTCTTCCACGATAAAGGTGGTTATTTTTCTCTTGAATATTATCTTTTATCCTTTAGTTTTGTCTTTATTTCCTAGTGTGTATGTTTTTAGGTTTTTATTTACACCCTCTTAGTGGAGAACGATTTGTATTTTGTCTATTATTGCCTCCAAGTGGAGGATGGATGTCTCTTACGTCCATATTTGTTTAATAATTCTTGTGAGAGTACTTTAAGAGCCCATCATTTGGTATCAGAGCAATTTTGAGTCTTGTGGATAGTTTGTTGTAGGTAAAAGATATGGCAAATAAGAATGGCAAAGTACCACTAAAGGAAGACTTGGAGAAGATGTTAAAGAATATGAAAGCACAACTAAATATGAAGAAGGGAGTCTAAGAAAAATCAAAAATGATAAAGGATGAAGATGAAGATTTTGAAATTGAAGAATAAAGATAATATATGTGGGAGATATTATATTCCATACACAGACAATTAAATTTCTTTGAGAGAGAACTAGCCATATGGGAGAATTAAGAAGATTTCAGCCATGAAGAGTAATAGAAGAGTTAAAATCACAGCCATGTATAGTTGTGTTTGAAGGAGGATTACAATCATGTATATTTTCATATAGAGGAATATTTTAACCATGAAGAGTTGTATAGAGAATAAGAGAAAATCCATGAGGAGTTGAAGTTTTCCATGAAGGAAACAATGGAATTAATTGAAGTGAAATTTAATTCACATGAAGAAAACATAGTTCTAGACCATCCATAAATGGAGGAAGAATTAAAACTAAAATTTATTTGAGAAGGAATTGAGGAACCAAAGATTGACATGGAACAAGTTAGTAGTGAGATGATGGAGGAGAAGAAAATAATCATGAGTTATTTTGGATGGGTCATTGGCAACCCATAGTGAAATTAAAGAGCATGAGGAACATGCAAGCATTGTAGAAGAATTAGATAACATGTCATTGGATCATGATGAATTTATTTAAAAAGTGATTGTGGGAACTATTTATTCCCTTCATATGTTGGTTAAGTGTGCAGGTCTATCTATGGATCGAAAGAGAAGAGGACTAAGTGTGGTTCAATCTAACATGTCCATTTGTATGAGAGGTGGAGTGAAGAAGTTCCCCAAGAGATAGATATGGTAGTAATGATAGAAGATCAGGTTGGTTTTAATGTTCCAACCTTGGGAAAGTGTCTTAAAGATGATATGAATATGAGATAATGTAAGATGGATAAAAAATCATCTTAGTGGAGGTGGTTGATTTATGGTGGGTTTGATCCCACATAGGAGGATGAAATGCATGATAGAGCATCTTGGTGGAAGAAAATGGTTCATGGTGAGTGCAATACCATAAAGGAGAGAATTTTTGGTGGGTGAAATACCATAAATGAGAGAATATATGGTGGTTCAAATACCACAAGGAGAAGGAGAGAGAGGATGAGGATAAGTGTGAAAAGGAGAGGAAGAAAGCTAGTAATTAAGAGCTTCAAATGGATAAGGAAGAAGAAGAAATAATTGTGTTACTTAGTGTGTTAAAAGGGTATGTCATGGTCCTTATGTTGTATAACTGAAAGAGTGGTTATACCACTTACCCCATCTATGAGATCAAGAGATCACATTATAAAACCTTGGGTGTCTGATGCAGGAGCATCCAAGGGTTCATGCAATCTTGCATCAACCAAAAATAAAGAAGTGTTTTCATGTTCTCATGTGTGCATGTGTATGAGCCTAAAATATTGGTAGAAAAATCAAGGCAACTCATAGGATCTAATTTGTTTTCAACTAGAGGATAGTGATGTGGCAAAGAAAAACTATCATACTGACACTATTCACTGATGAGGTGTCACAACCACTATTCATGTTGACTCATCAACACTATTCAACTACTTAGGTGGTATGGGGTTCCATAATCCTACCAAGGAACAAAGGATATTTTATTTTTACATACATGATATAAGTATGACTAATTACATGTGGGGATAAAGCTAGTGGGCTTGACCTTTTCCAAAAAGATATCCACTAAGTTTTTGGATGCACATGAAAATGGGTAATAACTTTTACTATTAAAATTTGTCCACCCATGTTTCACATGCTAAAGAGACCCTAGATAAAGTGAAGAACTTGAAAAAGGTATTCATCATGATCTAATATTCCCTCCATGATAAGGGTGGTGCATTTCTCTTGAAAATTATCTTTTATCCTTTAATTTTTTCTTTCTTTCCTAGTGGTGTGTGCTTTTAGGTTTGTTTTTACTCCCTCTTAGTGGAGAATGATTTGTATCTTGTGTTTATTATCTCCAAGTTTCGGATGGAATATTTATTGGATGGATTCACATGTTTAGATTTATGTGGGTTATTTTCCTATATAAGGACTTGAAATACTTTGTAAAATATAGTGGCTTATATGCGTTTGCATTAAAAGAAGGTTTGTAAGGAGCTATAAGAAGTTGAAATAATATTGTTGTGAGTAATATATGAAGGGAGTGTTGA
This sequence comes from Torreya grandis, assembly GCA_037957365.1. Taxonomy (NCBI): domain Eukaryota; kingdom Viridiplantae; phylum Streptophyta; class Pinopsida; order Cupressales; family Taxaceae; genus Torreya; species Torreya grandis. The sequence continues at coordinate 2,352,639 of JARHVA010001630.1, read as the reverse complement.
GAGTATTGTGATTTTTATCTTATTTGATATTTTTCCATGTCTCTATGTCCATATTTGTTTAAGCATTCTTATGAGAGTACATTGAGATCCCATCAAGTGGTTAATGACTCCATAGGGAAAGAGTGGACAAAAAGCTCTAGATAAATCTTCAACATAGTTTATTCCTTAGATATTTGTTATCAATCTTCCCCAACTTTGATAGATCATTCACCTTCCCTACCCTAATATGTAATCCATATATACACTATTAGGACCAAGGTCATGGGGGAGATGGAGGGATGAGGTGGAAAGTACAAGATGATGGGAGTGGATCAACATGAATGGAGATGCCCAAAAGTGTGGTTTTTAGTTAGGAACAAGATTATTATAGATGGAGGATTCTTCACAATGATGTCAAAAACCTATTTTTCATCACTATGATTATCCAAGGTGTTAGGATTCTTGTTTCTACCATTGGACAAAGGATTTCTGTTTACTTTATATAAAGATGTAGAGGATTTGAGATGAGCACACTACAAGGCTTTTAAGTATAAGTTTTTTTGAGGTACATTATATTCATTGGCTTGTATAATTATTCTCCTTATAGAGTAGACAATCAATATGCCCTATACCCAAACATGGTAATAATGATATAAGGTCCAAGCCAATTATGCTCAAATTTTCCTTTCTTCTCCTGATCGGTATTGGTATTCTTTTGATTTTATTTGAAAACCATGTCACTAATTTTAAATTATTGTGATTAAAATTTCTTATGATATTGACCTTTTAACTTATTTTGATATGATCTAAGATGGTATAGATCCTTTTGATGATTTTCATCTAGTATATCTAGCTCATGTAGTTATTTAGTTCTATATACATTATCTGTGATCATGCCCCATAATGATATATGTAAAGAAGGGAGATATACCTCAATTTTTAGGATGGATTCAAACCCATATACCAAGGAGTATGGAGTGGTCCTAGTAGGCATGTAGACATTGTTTCTATAAGACCATAATGTATGATATAACTGCAAATGATAATTATTTCCAACATCATTGACAATATTTTTAAGGATTTTAGTATGTTTTATATTTGTAACTTCTACTTGACCATTGCCTTATGGGTAAAATTATGATACTTTTTTTTCTCAATGTGATACTTATTACACAAGGCTTTGACTTCTTGGTTTTTAAAAGACTTGCCATTATTGGATATAATCATTGAGGGGATTATAAAGTGTCAAATGATTTGGTTCAATATACACTTAGATATTTGAAGGCCCAGGGTATATATGAGTGGCATAGGTGCCACCCACTTGGTGAAATACTTCAAGTCTGTAATAATAAGTTTATGACCATCTGATTAAGTAGGATTGAATTTATCAATGAGGTCTAATCCCCATACTGAAAAGGGCCAAGAACTCATGATAGGTTATAACTCTTGAGTGGGAGCATGTATAAGATCTCCATGTTTTTGATAGGACACACATTTTTTCACATATTGGAAATCATCATGATCCATCTTAGGCCAATAATATCCAATCCTTAGTAACTTGGCTAGGACCATTCCATTGACATGGCCTCCATAAATGCCATCATGGACCTCTTTGATTTCTAAAACAGCCTCATCTAATTTTAAGCATCGCATTAAGGTCCCATCATAGCCTTGTAGATAGAGTGTGCTACCAAGGATAGTGTAATAGGAGGTGCATTGGATAAAGGCTTTTATTTGGTGGCAGTTAAGGTTTAGTGTAAGGGTTTTGTCATAGAGGTAAGTATAAATGTCTTAATACCATGGCTAACTGGGATGCACGATTGCAAATATTTTATGGTGAACCAAATTTTGGTCTAAAACTCGTAATAGTTGTTTAACCAAAAATTGGCCTTCAATAACATATGTTTGGAGGTCTAAAAAAGACCCAATAGTATCCATTATGTCTACCAATTTATTACTTCCTCTTGTTATCTGTTCAAATATTATGGACTAAAAACTCTTCTTCAATTGGTCACCCATTTTTTTATATAGAAGTAACTTGTCATATTTTATTTGGAACTATTAATTTACCTATTTAATAATTATTTTAGAACCTCCCAAGACTTTAATTGTTAAATATTTTAATGAATGTAAATTTGAAGTGTTATAATTAATGCTTCATATTTAGCTATATTACTAGTACATAGGAAGGATATTCTAAAATCCTTTAGAATGATATCTCCTTGAGATGTGATAAAAAATATAATAGACCATTATCCATGCATGGTAAAGGATCCATAAAAATAAATATTCCAAACTATTGATTCTTCTATGGTTAAGATGAATTCATTTAGGAAACAAGTGGTTAATGGTTTTGTATCTGCTGTAGGAGTCATTGCTAGTTGATCCATAATTATTTTCCCTTTGATTTATTTTTGAATAAGTTATTATATGTCAAATTAACTCAAAAACATAATAAATTTGGCCATACTTATTGTTAAAGTGGACTTTGATAGCTTATATTTGATTGGATCAACCTTAGCAATGAGCTTTACTTGATTGTTAAGCATATAATGTCTAAGATTTTGGGAAGTAAAGATAATATCAAGGAACGTTTTATTGATGTGGTTATAATTAAGCTTATATTACATGATTTTACTTCTTAAATGATATATGTATCACTCTTTTACTTTATCATCATGTGTTAAAATATCTCCTATGGTGCATGGAGTAACAAATATATATAGGAGTAATGGCATTCTTGATACTAGAGGTTTCGATAGATATTGTTTGAGGTTATAAAATGCCTTTTGGAATTTTGAATTATAGTTAAAATGAGATCCCTTCTTAATTATATGATTAAATGGATGACTTTTATCATTTAATTGAGAAATAAAATGATGAATGGCTTGCAGTTTTCCTTGAAGACTACATAACAATTTTAGGTTGGTAGGAGGAGGCATGTCACAAATAGTTTTGAATTTTTTAGGATCTACATAAATACCTCATTATGATAATATAAATCCCATAATTTTTCCATAATTAACTCCAAATAAACACTTCTTGGGATTCAGTTGCAGCTTATATTTTCTCAGCCTCTCAAATATTATTTTTAGAACTGTAGGATGCTCTCCTTGTGTTTTTAATTTACCCAAAATGTCATCAACATAATATTATAAAATATCATGAATAATATAATTAAATATGACTATTATGTCTCTTTTATAAATATATTCTATATTATTTAGACCAAAGAGGATTACTTGATAACATAAAGTCCCACATGGAGTAATGAAAGTGGTTTTATGTTGATCCTCAAGAGCAATTTTGATTTGATTATATCTAGAAAAAACTATCTGAGGGATAACATTTCATAAATGTAAATTGAATAAACTATCATGTAAATATTGGGTATAAGTAATTCATCTTTTAGACATGCCTTATTAATATCTTGGAAGTCAATATAGATACAAATTCCTCCTTATGACTTTTCAACAGGGACTATATTCAAAATCTATTTAGAATAGTCGATTAGATGAATGAAACCTAACACTAGTAAATTTTGTAATTATTATTTGAATAATAATTACAATTTAATGTGTTTCTTTTGAAGCTTTTGTTTGATTAGTTTATCATTAGAATGGACCACTAGGTGATGCACCACCAAAGTAGTATCTATTCTAGGCATGCCTAATTAGCAATATGAAAATATGTCTATGAATTATTTGACAAGATCAATAATGATTTTCCTTTATTTATTTGTAATACTTGATCCTAATTTGACTATTTTATTATGTTTTTTAGTTATAATGTTAACTTCGATTACTTATTCAACTGATGATGGTGATTGGTCTTGTATATATGTTGGGGGTGGTGGTAGTTTAAGCTCTTCACCTAAGATAAATACATCTAGAAACTCCCCATATAGATCTTGATATATATTTTACAATTCGAGACTCATATGACTCAAATAATGGGTTTATTTATCTTTCTTTGTGATTGGAAAAAATTTGGTTTCAAAATATTCCTTTCCTTCTATTTGATTTCAAGTATTAACTTTTTTCTCCAAAATAAGCTAAATTATTTAGACTAACATCGAACCCCAATTTATGATCTCCTAAAGGCATACAACTATAAAATCCCATATATTTCATTTTCATCATTTTAAAATGTGTCAAATGATGACTCCTCATGTTGATCCTAGTCAATTAGGTTGGAATAGTAGAGGTAAAGGTTAATGGTGTAAAAATATGTGTCAAGAATAGGTCGGTGGCAACAAGATCTTCATAAAGGATATAGATAGAACTTGTCTATATTTCCTCATCAGAAGTTGACCCTTTAGAAATTAAATAAGTATCTTTGATGTCATTATGATGACTACTACTAGGTGGTTCATACCCTATGCCAAGTCATTTTGGATGATTTTGAACCTCAATTGGCTAAAGAATGCCCTATTCTTCTCGACCTAATCCTTTGTCTTTGTAGTTCATATTTTCAAGCACCTTATGTCTTAGGGGATTTTCTTTATTATGAAAACATGGGGCAAGATCTTCTTAGACTAGCCAAGAATCATTGGTCTCTTCACAACATTCTTTAGATAATATTATTGATCAAGAAAAAATAATAGACCCAAATTTATAAGTAGTAAGTTTAACTTTCTGTATAGAATGTGACCCATAGTTACATGGAGACAATGGAATATTTACTATGTAAAAGGTTTTATAGTCATATTATCCACATCTTTTAGATATGATCTTTAGGTGGGTAACCTCTAATGGATTAGAGGAAGGAGATGGTATATTATCATGTTTTATGTATTTTATAGCTTTCAAATCATAAGATTAACCTTGAGTGCTTTGAAATTAAATATCACAATCTATCTCTTCCATTTGGCAACTATGAAATTATTCAGTTTCACCAGGGATGGTGACCTCTATTTCTAAATGTAAGAATTTGAGACATTGATGGAGGGTGGATGGTATAACTCACATATTATGGATCCAAGGTTGACCCAAAAGCATGTTTTATGGAAGATAAATATCAAATACATGAACCAAATTCTAATGAACCGTAATTCCTATTGTAAGTTTGTCAGTGATGTCTCCAAGGTGACCAAGGATGTTGATGAGGTGTCATGTGTGCTAGAATGATAATGACAAAGTGTGCTTCAATGTTTTTTCATAATTATTTAGTGTTTGACTTAGATAGGTAGATGGTGGATGTTATTGATGGTATGGTCATGTTGTAGAGACCCTATGGGGTATTATGAGTGCTTGGAGTGCTTGTGGAAGATAAAGGAATTCATCATAGTAGTCATATGAGGGTTTAAGTTCAAGTAGTTATCTAGATAGATAAAGATGAATGAGTATATTTATGACATCAACATTCACACATGTGAAGGTTTAAAGAGAATATTGATATATGGATATATTATCCTATGTAAGGAGATCATATGGTTCAAGTTTTAGGTTTGGACATGGAGCACAGTAAAAGTTATTAAGGTGCAAAGTTGGCCTCTCAAACAGAGTTCACTAAGTTTCTATACTTAGCCAAATTTTCAAGAGGATATCTAATGGTGAGCTATTAAAAGATTTGATAATGATAATATAATATGATAGATAAAGATCTAATAGTGATTATTTAATCAGGCAATGAAAATCTATAATAAGCAATTAATCTGACTAGATAAAGATCTTATGGAGAACTTAATCTTGTTAGATAGTGATCCAATGGTGCATATTAAGTCAATATGTCAAAAAATTCTCAAAAAACAACATGGATTCCAAGTGGCATAATTTCATTAGAGACTAATTATAAGGTACGCAAAGGGCATGCAAGGTTGCCAAGTGGCTTGAGCTTGGAAGTGAAGATCTAAATAAATGATGTGTGATGTAAGGTAAAGACCAGGATAATCCTAAGGAGATCGACGGAGCATGTTTGATCAAGTTGTGTGAGGATATGAGATGAAGACATTTGTCTATAGATGATTTTACATTAACCAATGACCATTTGCATTTGAATTAGCAAAAGGATAAACCAATGCTTAATTTTTTTTGCTTATATCTTTTGGTATAGGATAAATTTCTTGATGGTGTAAAAGGAAAAGTTAAAGAGGAATTCAAGGAAAATCCAAATAATATAGTTATAAGGTTTGAGTGTCTGTACAATCAAATATATTAATCTCCAAATTTGTTTGTGTGTTTGACCATGTTCTGTAAGTGACCTAAGAAGGACAATTGAGTTATTTTTTATAGTATTTTGATGTGTTAAGATGAAATATATATTATAGAGTGTTACAGACTCTATGAGGACCATATTTGTGGATTTTAGAGGTTTGACCAATCCATATTTAGTGTGAAAAATTTCTTACAAGTTGATTGTGTTTATTAAATGCATTAGTAGATTGATAGACATGTTGTAGGAGTGAGTTGATGGTGTTATGAGTAAAATTGAAGAAGAAAATGAGTATGGAGATGTTATATAATTCTCTAAGGATTATTATAATTATTTTATGTCATTATATGCCCCTGATAAGATATGGAGATTCAAAATAGTATAACTATATTTTGACTATGTGTGATCATCCTAAGTGGTCATTTTGAGAGAGTTGTTTTGAGTTGAAGTATATAAATCACATGAAGGTGTTGTATATGTCTTTAAAGTTTCACCCATGTGATATAATCATTTTGATATGTGAAATATTTGATTAGTTACTTCAAAAATTTGAGACTATATTTTATGTGTATGAAGGCCTAAAGAGTGAGGAGACCTAATTGGTAGGTTCAAGTGTTGAGTTGGTGTTACAGGTGGTATGGAACCATACTATAGTGATCAAGGGGATATTTTAGATATTTTTTATTTGTTTTAATCATTGGTAAAGGATTAATGTGGTCCAAGTAGTCTCACATGTAACGTGTGAGTATGAAGGCCTAATTATTTTAGGTCTCGCCAAGACCTAATGGTGGTTTGGGTTTAATGAGGTAATGACCAACCTAAGGAGTGTGGGGTTATTACATTTAATATGTATAAAGACCTATTTCAAAGGTATAATAATTATATTAAGCATCTTGGTTGACCAAGATGTGTTAGATGAGTGTATGGTATAAATACTTGGCCTAATTGGCCTATTTTAAGTAGAGTTGAGATAGTGTGGAGTTAAGAGAGTGTGGAGATAAGAAAAGGAAAAAAACTTTGAAAGAGAAGGTATAGGTAATTGAGGACCAATAAAGGGTGAATATTATTAGTCATGCTTGTCTGATCAAGGTGATGAAGGTAAACACATAGGTTATTGGACCTAATGATCCTAGAAGAGGCAAATTAAGAGAGTAAGCCCTAGAAGTTGATTGAATGAGTGTCATTAATGGATGGATTAAAGAGTATAATAGGTTTAGTATTGTGTGCATGACTTATAAGTCATGTTACTAATGTTTTTATAGAGTTGTTTTTGGTTTTCTGATTGTGTATGTGCTAATAAGTGAAGAGTGATCCAAAAGGGTATCTTGGATGCATTATTTGTGTGTTCAAGTTTGTGAGAGTGTAAAGAGGAAAGAGAGTAAGTAAAATAAGTCCATCATTGTGTGTATAATATATCATATCATAGGTGGAGATTAGATCAAGGTATCTGGGTTAGTGCTTGGTTTTCTAGGGGGTTGGTTCCTCTTTGTGGAATGGGTGTCTCACTAAATTAAGGGATATGTGCTCCTTGATCAGTTGGTGTTAGTCTAAAAGTTGAATCTTGTATTTATAGGAATATAGTCCATCTTGAATGGTTCAGTGGGTTTTATTCCCCAAGAGGGTTTCCCACATATATCATATGTTATGTACTTGATCTTATTATATCTTCCTTGTTCATTATAGTGGTTAATGTGTATGCATTATTATTGTATTTGTTGAATGTTTAAGAGTTAGGAATTAGATTATCTAGCATTACTGATTCACCCCCCCTAAATGATTGTACCTCTAAAAATTAATATCAGAGTAGGACCTTCTATAAAATTTTAACCACTTGAAGGTAATCTTAGGTACAATGACAAGTTCTCAAGTTCTATTTATTAAGCAAGATCCATTGTTTAATAGATCCAATTATGATTTATAGAGTGAAATAATGAAGACCTACATCATGTCCTTGGTGTTTGACACTTGGAAATCTATTTTGGATATTTATTCCATGCCACCTACTCCTCTAACTAGTATTATAGACAAGAAGCTGAGTGAGAATAATTCCAAAGCTATTAATGCTATCATTTTTGGTATTTTAGAGGCTGAGTTCACCAAGGTAATCCATTACAAGTATTCCAAGGATATTTGGGACAAATTATAGTTCATATATGAATGAGATTCAAAATTCAAGTTGTCTAAACTACAAAACTACCGAAGGCAATTTAAAAGTCTCAAAATAAAAGAAGAAGATATTGTGGTTTCCTATCTTCTAAGATTTGATGAGGTATTGAACATGATCAAAGGCATGGGAAAGGTTTTTAAAGAAGGCACTATAGTGAAAAAGGTATTAAGGTTTCTCACTTTCAAATTTGATTCAAAAGTTTCTACTATAGAAGAAAGTCACGATCTCACCAAAATGAAGATGGATCAATTGCATCACATTTTTTTAGATGAGAGTTAATGAGGATAAACCACCATAGAAAGAAGTAAATTTCAATGAAGTAAATAAGACAAAGAATAATCTATAAGGTAATAAGGTAAAGGAATATTAGATTTCCAATATTGATGATGATGAACTAATAACTTTGTTAACAAGAAAACTGAAAATATGTTTAGACAAGTTTAAGGGTAAACTTCCCTTCAAATGATTAAATTATGGAGAGATAGGTTACTTTTCCAACCAGTGTCCTCATAATCATAAGGTGGATGATAATGAATAACATGAATAATATCATGATAATGACAAGAATAAATTCATGTCTGATAAGAGAAAGAATAGTTTCAAAAGGTATAACAGCCAAAACAAGTTTTACAAGGACAAAAGGAGTCTCTACACCAAGGGAAATTGTAGATCATCTAATGAGAATGATGGTAGTGATTATAATAATGATCATGAAAATTATGGTCCTACTAATAATGAATCTATCTTCATGGATAAAGAAGGTAGTTGCTCATATCAAGAAGAATCTACATGATTTGGAGGTGGTCTAGGTGATATAGATGATGAAGAAGATAAGGTAAAATATGAGACTAAGTTGATGAATTCCCTTGAAGATATTAATATTGAGAAGAATAAAACCAAGAAGTTAAAGTCTCAAATAAAATACTATGATATGAAATTAAGTGTGTTTGAGGCAAGAATAAAATAAGACTTGAAAGAGTATAAAAATTTAGTCAAGCTTCTTAATGATCAGTTAGAGATTGTGAATGCAAACTTGAAGGCCAAAGAAGTTGAATGTTCAAGGTATGTAACTAAGATTGGTTATTTAATAAATGAGTTGAAAAAAACTTCAAATCAAGTGAATTCATTTGTGAAGTTGGAAAAGGGATCGATTTATCTAGATAACATTTTGAGTAGTCAAAAAGGTGCAAGTGATAGAACTGGTCTTGGATACATAGAAGAACAAAAGAAAACTACTCATGATCAATTGAAGACTTTTGTGAAAAATAACAATCAAAATTTGAAGATCAAAAATTAGTCAAGAAATTAAGTTACTAATAGAAGGAAGACAAATAAAATTAGACAACCAAATGCAATGAGGTATGCAAACTTTAATGGTTACTTCTATACATGTAATCAATTCAATCATAAGGATAGAGAGTGTAGAATATCTTCCAGGAATGAATTTTCTTGGAAATATGAATGGAATCATCAATCAAGTCTTATGAGTCAAATTGAATGCTATAATTATCATGACATAGGACACATTACAAGATTTTGTCCTAACAAGGTAAGATAAGCTGAGTTTTCATCAAGAAGAGTGGTTTTCTACAATGTTTAAGAATTGATCACATTGATAAGTTATGAAAACAAAGGACATCAAGTTATAAAAATTCATTTTAGGCTCTTACAGTGCAAGGTAGAAGGCAAGTTAAAAAATGGAAACCAAAAGTAGAAAGTATGTGCCATGATTAGTTTGTAGGTCCAAGTGGATTGTATGCCATAGTAGAAGATGCTACATAGGTTGAAGAATGCCAAGGTTACTCTTTATTTTATCATGTTAAGAATAAAGAGACAAATCTCACTAAAGATACCAAGTTATTGAAACTTGTCCTAAGGTATCTTTAAACTTAAGTAAACAAACTGATGTTGTTGAGCAAGTTTTCTATAAAGAATATCAATTGACAATATCAAGTGTTGATGCTTTGAAATGTGAGATTGATACTTCAAGTGAAAATATATGCCAATAATATTTATTTTATCTATGTATTTAGAAGAAAAGGAAAGTGATAAAGAAAATAAACAAGTTGATTCAGTCAAGCAAAAGAAGAAGAAGAATCATCAATTCAAGTTGTCCAAGAAGGAGAGATAATATGAGGAGTTATGGGTAACTCCTAGTTTCACATTATTCTATGACATTGTGGGTTAGGATTGTCTCTCTCTAGGCTTCAAGGATATAATTGTCAGCAAAAGGAATCATAGTAGATGCTAACTAAGTTTTGGTTGATATTACAGGACAATAAAGGTCATGAGAAGATGTACTTAGTTAAGGGGAAGCAATGAGTTTTATGTAACTACTTAAAAGTGTTATGATGGTGAGTTGTCAAAATGTTGTATTTTCATAAGAAAGGTGTGTTTATCTTGTTCTAGTATGCTTAATGTGTGTTTAGGTTTTTTGGTTTTGATGGTAAGAACTTGTCAAATTTTGTTGCTTAAATTGATTGGTCAAAATGATGAAGACTGAAGGAAAGGTTGGTATATAGTATGAGAAGAATATGTTGTCATATTTTTGGTATCATGAAGAAGGTCTTAGATTTTTGTATATGACAAGTTGTGTTTGTCATGGAGTTTATAGTGTTATGAAGATGAGATAGTTCTATGAGAGTGATTTGAAAAGGTTATAAACCATGATGTCTTATAGAAGATAAAGGGAAATTATTTTGAGATCCACATGAGAGTTATTCATGTTTATTTTAGTTGTTTAAGTTGATCTAATGAAGATATGAGATATATTGGTGGTTTCATAAGGATATTGACTGAGTGTGGACAATGTTGAAGAGTTGATGATAGATATAGTTTGTTGAGAATTATTTTTGAAGATATCATGATCGAGGTGGAGTATGGATTTAGGGGGGCTAATTCAGATAGTTTAAAAGTCTTGAAGAGTTGTGTATGATGTAAGGGTGAGCATATGTGAGATGTTCTAGTCATAATGGAGATATGAAGAAGTCTACTATAGATGTAAACTCAAACATGTTGATATGATGACTTGATCAAACCAAGTTAGGTGCTTTGACAATGTATTAAATCATCATGCATAAACAAAGAAGGATCTTTGTAAATGGTCAAGTCCTAGGATCAGAAGATTGTGTAGTAAAATTTTATTGAGAAGGTATGAAGGCAATTATGTTGTTTATTCATGGTTGGATATGGTATAAATATGATCAAAAGGGTGCCTAATCTCAATTGAATCAGGGGGAGTCCCTCTTAATATTTTCAAGGTAAGTTCATGTAATTTTTGATGTTCATGTATGTTTTATCTTCATAGAAGCTATGTATGATCAAAGAAGAGTGTAGTCATGGAGCATGTTTGAGAATCTCAAATTAATAAGAGGTATGCATAATTTTATGGGGAGTATGTATCATATCTCAGAGGTGGTCCTTTCATATTATTGGTCATTGAAGTATTTTTAGGTTTGTATGATCAAAAGTTGAGCCCAATTTATCATTATGTGAAAGGGGAGAAAGTGATTGAAGAGAGAGATAGAGTTTGAGCATAAGATTTGTATTGGTGTTGACATCAATGACAAAGGAGGATATTTTTGGAGGTTTGTCAATGGTGTTTCCAAGGTGACCAAGGATTTTGATGAGGTGTCATGTGTGCTAGAATGACAATGACAAAGTGTGCTTTAATGTTCTTGCATAGTTATTCAATGTTTGAATTAGATATGTAGATGGTGGATGTTATAGATTATATGGTCATGTTTTAAAGACCTTATGGGGTGTTATGAGTGCTTGGAGTGCTTGTGAAAGTGAAAGGAATTCATTAGATCAGTCATATACGTGTCTAGGTTTAAGTAGTCATCTTGATAGATAAGGATAAATGATCAGATTGATAACATCAACATTCACATGTGTGAAGGTTTAAAGATCAGCTTGATATATGGATATATTATCCTATGTGAGGATATCATATGGTTCAAGTTTCAATTCTAGACATGGAGCATAGTAAAATTTATTAAGGTGAAAAGTTGGCCTCTTAAAAAAAGTTCACTAAGTTTCTATACTTAACCAAATTTATAAGAAGATATATAATGGTGAGCATTCAAAATATCTAACTAAAAGTGTCTAATATGATAGACAAAGATCCAATAGTGAGTATTTAATCAGGTAATGAGGATCTATGATGAGTAATTAATCTGACTAGATAAGGATCTAATAGAGTGTGTGATCTTGTCAGATAATGATCCAATGGTCTGTATTAAGTAAACATCTCGAAGTATGCTTAGAAGGAATGTAGTGATGCCAAGTGGTAGAATTTCATTGGAGATTGACTACAGGGTATGCAAAGGGCATGCAGCACTACCAAGTGGCTTGATCTTGAAAGTGAGGATCTAAGATCAATGATGAGTGATACAAGGTAAAGACTAGGATACTCCTAAGGAGATCAAGAGAGTGTGTTTTAGAAACATATGTGAGGACACAAGATGAAAACATGTTTCTATAGATGATTTTGCATTAACTAGTGATTGTTGGCATTTGAATTAGCAAAAGGATAAACTAGTGCTCACTTCTTTTTACTTATATCTTTTGATCTAGGATGAATTTATTAATGGTGTAAAAGGAAAAGTTGAAGAGGAATTCAAGAAACATACAAACAATCTATTTATAAGGTTTGAATATATATATATTCAAATATATTAAGCTTCAAATTTGACTCTGTGTTTGATAATGCTTTGCAAGTGACCCGAGAAGGACAATTGAGTTGTTCTTGATAGTATTTTGATGTTTTAAGATAAACTATATATTGGAGAGTGTTTAATACTCCATGAGAACCATATTTATGGATTTTATAGGTTTTAAAAATCCATATTTAGTTTGAATAATTGCTTAAAATTTGACTATGTTTGTTGAATTCACTCGCAGATTGAGTGGCCATGTTACAAGAGTGATTTGAAGGTGTTCTAAGCAGAACTAAAGAAGAAAATGAGTATGTATATGTTCCATAAGTATCTAATGATTATTAGAAAGTATTATATGACATGATATGCCCCTGATTAGATATGGAGAGTCAAAATAATACAACTATATTTTAATTATTTATGACCAGCATGAGTGGTCATTTTAAGAGAGTTGTTTTGAGTGCTTAGAGCCTATGTTGAAGTATCTAAATCACATTAAGGAATTATAGAGGTATTTAATGTTTCAACCATGTGCTATAATCATTTGGATATGTGAAATATTTGAGTAGTTGCTTCAAAATTTTAAGACTGTGTTTTCTATGTATGAAGGCCTAAAGAGCAAAGAGACCTAATTGGTAGGTTCAAGTGTTGAGTTGGTGTTCTAGGTGACATGGACCAATATGATAGTGATAAAGGGGGTATTGGAGATATTTTTGATGTGTTTGAATCATTGGTGAAGGATGAAAGTGCTCCAAGTAGTCTCACATGTAACATGTGAGTATGAAGGCCTAATTATTTTAGATCTCACCAAGACCTAATGGTGGTTTTGGGTTAATGAGGTAATGGCAAACCTAAGGAGTGTGGGTTTATTACATTTAATGTATATGAATAACTATTTAAAATTTGAAACAATTATGGTAAGCATTTTGGTTGACCAAGATGGGTTAGATGAGTGTATGGTATAAATATTAGGCATAATTGGCCTATTTTGAGAAGAGTTGAGATAATGTAGAGTTGAGATAGTGTGGATTTGAGAGTGTGTGGAGACAATAAAAGGAGAGAACATTTTAAATAGAATGTATAGGTTATTAAGGACCAATAAAGAGTGAATAGGATCAGTCATGATTATTTGATCAAGGTGATAAAGGTAAACACATAGGTCATTGGACCTAATGAGCTTAGAATAGGTAGATTGAGCAAGTAAGCCCTAGAGGTTGATTAAGTGAGTGTGATTAGTGGATGGATTTAATATAAGGTCAAGTTGAGGATTGTGTGCATGACTTATAGGTCATGTTTCTGATGATGTGGCATAGCTTTTATAGGTTTTCTAATTATGTATATACTAAGAAGTGAAGAGTGATCTAAAAGGGTGTTTTGGATGCATTACTTGTGTGTAAATTTTAATGAGAGTGTAAAGGGGAAAGAGAGAAAGTAAGATAATTTCATCATCAGGTGTAGAAGACATCAAATCAAAGGTAGAGATCAAATCAAGGTATCTAGGTTGGTGTTTGGTTACCTAGAGGGTTGGTTCCTCCTTGTGGGATGGGTGTCTCACTAAATTAAGGGATGGGTGTTCCTTGATCAGTTGGTACTAGTCTAAAATTTAAATATTTTCTTTATAGGACTATATTCCATCTTATAGGGTTTAGTGGGTTTTATTCCCTAAGAGGGTTTCCCACATATATCATGTGTTATGTGCTTGATCATGTTATATCTTCCTTATTCATTGCAATGCTTAATGTGTATGAATCATGATTATATGTGATAAATGTTTAACAATTTGGAATTGAATTGGATTATCTAGAATCATTGATTCACCCCCCCCCCCCTCTTAGTGATTATACATCTAACAAGTCCCACTATTATATGAAGGTAAATTATTGTTGTCAACGATCACTCATTGTCATCATAAAATTTTATCATGATAAAAGTAGGCCCCAAACAATATTCTAAATATCTAAATTTATTTAGGAATTATGTGTTACACAAATTTAAGGTGCATCTTATATCTATGTTTGGATCTTTTCCTTTAATCTGGTATATATTTTCCTTGATTTTGCACCTAAGACAACAAGATTTCTAACATGATAACACATTGGCATATTACATAAGAAAAGGTTCTCACATGCTTACCCAAAGCACATATCTTAAGACCAGTTCTTGTTGGTTTTATCATGTGAGGATGTATTCATCTACTTTCCCAAGCTAGATCACCCACACAATTACTTATTCCTAAACTCATCCTTAGTTCTATATCTAATTTGAGCTATTTATTCATCACTTAACTAACAAAATAAAAAGAAGGCATAAAATGATAGCATATAGTATCAAATCCATTATAGCCATAGACAAATTAACATAAGCATTTCATCAACACAAGTTTCCTTCTATTATATTTATAAGGTCTGTCAAATATTATAGTGATTCAATAATTACAATGATAATCAACTCATCAACAACAATACTAAGTAGAATAAGGGGGTATGTATACTTGTTCTACCCTGACTAATCAATTATAGAAGTAAATACAAACAAGATGACTCACCAAAAATCATAAACAAAATTTATTAGTGGTAAGACATTTATAATAAATTATTAAGGATTTGTTCCTAACTTCCCCAATATTCTCTCTCTATGTTGGATCCTCATATTCGATCACCTATTTTCATGTAGGTTGATGATGGACTCACACTTGACTTAGTATTTTCCAATGTTACTATTAACTAATCCACAACCATCTCTATTTTCTACACTTTTCCCAAGTCTTACATGAATATCTAAGTCTTACATTCTTTGGTTTTCTGTGTATCATGATTATTTGTTCCACAATACTTGCCTCTTATACACAATTGTATTTCACACCACAGTCTTCTACGTCATGTCTCTCCTATGCCACTTATCATCAAAAAGTAATTATCCAAAATGTCTTCAAAATTTGGGGCCTAACATCACCCCACACTAATTCAATATTATGTCCTAGACTATACATCTTTTTTAGGTCCCTCTGCCAAAAACTCAAGTCCCAACTATTCAATCTACCTTTTCAGTCCCTCCCAATGGTTTAAGGCATTTTGGAGTTTGGACATGATTTCTTCAACAAACTCCTCAAGCTTATTCATCTCCTTGGGTTGTTTGAGATAGTCACCTACTCAAATATTAACCACTCAAGTGATGCAAAAACATCCTCTCAAGTGATATAGAAGCATCCTTATGAACGTCTTCCAGTGAGGTGAACTCTATTAAAACTTGTCCTCAAAGTGCCAAAAAAATGGCATTTAAGTCTTGGTGGTGAGTACTTATTTATTATCTATAGCCTCCACATATTCAAATTCTTTGGTGTGCTTAGTCAAACCTTTATTTATCAAGGCATTTTCAACTAACTACTGGTGTTGAAGTTTCTCTTCTTGAAGTCATGATTCCAAAAAATATATAGGTTGTTCCCACTTACAAAAAACCCATCTAGGATAGGAACCATATCACTAACCCTATTTAAAAATCTCTTACAAACCTTGATGAACTTAGTAAACTATTCCATTTCCCAAGTTTACTCATGATGGGTGATGGGTTGGTCTTTGTATTTCTTCAACAAAAGTTTTACCAGGGTTTTTAACTTGTCAATAACCTCTCTAGTAAGAAATAATCCATCTACAAGAGATAGATCTTGGTCCAAAATATACTTGTAAAGTTTTACTGTCTTTACTCTGGTCATCATTGTTATTTCCAGTTGGTTCTTGAGTTCTCCCAACTCCTCTTCAATTTTTATCCTTACTATGCACTCATTGCATTGGAGAGTAACCATATCTTGATGTTTCTTATAAATACACTTTATATCAAATTAAAATAAGGCATTCTACCTTGTCACCTCATGAGGAAACTTCAAGAGCATCACACTCACCTATGATGTGGTGCATATTTAAGGATCCACACAAAACGTGTTAGGAAGTTCTACCTCTCTCGGTGTCAAAATAAGGCTTTCTAAGGGTAGTTCAAAATGGTTATCTTCATTATAGATACCCTTATAAAAGGAAAATTCTCATTACATCTGATCAATCAAGTCCTCCTTAGAAAAATACTCCCACATAAATGTTTATCTGGTATACCTTACTGGTATTGAGTGTGAAGGGTTATGCTTATATTGGTAGGCACTAGCCTTTATTATGTGGATTATTCAATTAGCTCTTTCCCCTTAGAGGGATATCACTTAAGTATTTCAACATTTGATTCTTCTTCCTAATGACCTAGACTGATATAAAGACCACTCATGCCCAAATTTATGTCTAAACCATCCCCCTCTTCACTAATGGGACTGCTAATATCCACTTGTGTTTCATCAAGGGTGGATTATTCATGTTACACTAATGAGGGTGTCTTCTCATATGATGGGGTGACTCCTTATTCCTCCTATTTCTCTTCAAAGGTTTCTTTTTCTAGCGTCATCTTTGGGGTTACTACCTTATATTCTAAGTTACCATCCTTAAGAATTGAAGAATCTTGTTACAAATGAAGAAATCTCATTACAAGATCAAGTCCTTTTGGTTGACATATAGGCACATTATATTTTGGTGGTGAAAGGGAAGTACTTTACTGCTTAACTTATTTAGAGTGAGCACTAGTACTGGAATTGTGCCCTTACCTCTTTTACTTAATATGCTTCTTAATGTTTAGTGGGAGTGGAATAGTTTCCTTATCATCTGCATTCTTTGATGTCTTCTTCCATGGTTTTAACATATAAAATAATGAATGAATAGATTTTTTGACTAAAATTTGTTAAACCTTACTGATTCTAATTTCTATCTAGATGCATTTTTCCTAGATAAACATACATTTGATTGAGCATATGAGTCTCAACATCAATTTTTTTAGCATCAATTTTTACAGGGTGGGCATCATATAACCTATTGATAATTTTCATTAAATATCTAATAGTGAAGGAATATGGTAACTTGAGTCATCTAGAGAAGTCACCTAAAGGGCTCATCCAGATGCACACTATAGATTTTTTTTTTTTAATTGTAAACTAGGCTTGGTCTCTGAGCTAAGTAAGTCTTTAGGAATGCACCACTTATTTCTAAAGGCTTCCGTCATTATATCATACCATCCCTTCATCTTAGCTTTATGGGAAGGGATTATAATTCCAGGGCAAGTGTGGACTTTAAACCTTTTTGCATGAGACTTATTCTTAGGGGGATAATCTAGTTTCAATTCAACATTTATGTACTCTAGTACACCAATTTCATAAAAAACTAATAATAAAAGAATATCACCCTAAGTAAATTTATAGTTTGGAAGGTAGTGGGCATTTTCTACATCTACAATAATTCTCTCAAAAAAATAAAATGACCAATTGTACTTAACTCCAAGGATAACCTAATGGGTGACATAAAAATTCACCATGTCCAATTATTTCCACCTATCCATAGCTTTAACCTGGGTCATAATCAAGTGCATCTCTAGTTTAAGGGTGGGATCTTGAAGACTAGTTATATGCATTTCATGGCCTTGCTTCCTATATTCAAACACTATCACAATCTTCTTAGTTTCTTCTTAGTATTCCAAGTCTCCACTAAGGTTAATGCCTGAGCATTATAAACCTATAAATTTACTAACCCTTTAAGATATAATCCTCATCATATGCCCATCGAAATAGAAGTAATCCTCATGGACATGTGAGATAATAAACTTTATAACCTATATTTTAGGCTTCCTAAAGTATGGTAGATTAAATATTTGAAAATATTTGGTGTTATTAAGTTTATTAAAAATAGTTAGGTCATAAACAAGTTCATTCCAAATATTCTACCACTCCACTTGATAGTCACACTACAAATCCACCTCATTTCCTACCTGATGATGATTATAGTGAAAAATATTATAGGTTGGCACATTTGACTCCTACTTCTCTTTGTGCAAGCTACTTTAGGATATTGCATCTCATCAATCAATATTGGGGGTGGAGGAAATACTATAAATTTCTCTTTTCCTCGTGTAACATCACAAATTATATGTTGTCCATTCCCTTAGTCTATTGTGGTAAGCTTTCCTCATGCATGTTATACTCATCAGGTATTTATTCTCTTATTAAAATTTTTTTTACTCTTACGCTCTCATATTATTCTTCCTCGTGTATTATAAGCAAGGGATCACTATATTGGCCCTTTTTTTTGGATGCATCACCCTCCAAAGGGCCCAAAGGTTGAGGCACGAACATCTAACCCTCCTAAATGAATATGTGATTAATTATTTAACATCCTTGACTCTCCTAATTAATTGTAAATTTTGGTTTATATTTCAATAGATTTTATATTCCAAACATAAAATACTCAAAAAAATACATAGACAATGAAAACATAAAATAATAATGATATTCTTCTATATTAATTTAATTAGGATATCAATATAATGATAGATATTACATTTTTTTGTGTTTTTACTCCTACATTCATGTAGTCAAACTTCATCTTGAATCCCTTAGATATCTCATCCCTATCTCCTAATATCTCTCTACTTATCCTGTTATTCTCTCAATATACTCCTATCTACGTGAGTTACAACTCGCTTATATTATATTATTTTATACTATCCTATACAAATAATGTGAGAAATAACTAGATATCTTAACATTCCCCCACTTAGTGCAAAAATGGGGAAAATGTTATCATGTACTCCAACTCCCACCAAACTCAAATGATGGTTTTTTCACTCGACTAACCACCAACCTACAAACATCAAATGGTTTTACACTCAGTTTACCATCAAATTACAAATAATGGATGATTTTACACTTATTTTACCACTAACCTACAAAAAAGGATGGTTTTACATGTGGTTAACCAACAACCAACAACATATGATGTTACAACACACTTTTAGTCTTCATCACTATCTTTACTTCAAGGGATTACATAGGAAATATTGCTCACTTATTATAATATTGAATAGGCATTTAATTTTATTCTTGTTTATAAACACATAATAAAAAATATGAAAAAACATACCACACAAAATATTTCACCAAATCATTTAGGCCCCATCATTGGTGACTAACAAGAGGCTCTAAAACCTCCAACCTCTATTTCCTTCATCCTCTAGTAAGTGAATCTGCTTAGTTAGAAAATGTGTTGATGAAGCTAAGTTGTATAAATATTATGAGGAGAAACCCCCTCCCCCCCACAATCTAGACATCACATACAAGTGAAAATGCATCTGTGAGGCAACAATTTTTATATTTTACATTTTTTTGATAATGACTGTATATGGCACCTAAGTTGAAACAACTTTGACTTTTTTGACATATAGACACATTTAATTTTTCAAATTAACTCTTTTTACATATTAAAGTGACATATTTAAATTATCTTAACAATAAAACCAATATTTGAAATCAGAATTTAAATAGGAAAAATGCTAATATTCAAAAAAATATAAAAAATACTTAAATATTAAAGATTAAGACACTATACAAATCAAAGGACAATTTTAGAGACTACTATAAGTTAATGACTAAATTTTAAGATTTTAACTAACCTAAAGACTTATAAGATAGTAATGACACATAGTTTAACAATTACTTAGACTATGAATCTAAAGATTAACACTCAAAACACAAACAACCTCTAAACTTAGAGAAAGGACTAAATAAAATAATAACTAATACCTAAATTCTAACTAAACCATGGATCTTATTGAACAAAAAGTTGTTATAATGATGTTAGTGTTAAGAAGTGTTGTCATTGATGTCAAGGTAAATATTGATGTCATTGATGTCAAAGTCAAGGTTGATAATATTGATGTCAAGGTGTAGATGCATAGTGAGTAGTCTATGCGATATTAACCATGTGACATGAGAGAATTTGAAGGCAAATTGATCTCTTTCTATTAAGAGGGAATTTGAAGGAAACATAATGATTCTTATGAGGACAATTTCATGACTTATTTTATCTTTATTACTATCGGTATTATCATAAATATTTTTTGATGATCAGGTCAAGATAAACATGTTTTGAGTACTAGGTGTCTTAAAAAGCCTAGTCATAACAAGATTAGTCATGTCATTGGAATATACATAATGAGAATAAATAAGTATGTAAATAGGTATGATATTTTCTTAATATCATGAAATACATGAGATAAAGGTATAAAAGCATCAAAAAGTGTTTTCAAGATCAGTTATCAAGTCTCAAAGTGCTTAAGAAGTGTACTCATGACACTAGTCATATCATGAAGTAACCTTTTGAGAAGGTATGGGCATGGTGTCCTAGTGAGATGGATGAACATAGACCTAAGAGGTATTATATGTTTGTTTAAGTATGCATATGAGGCATTGGATCACTTAGGTGTGTTTCAAGGTGAGCCTATAGGGGTAAGACCTACATACCTAGTATGTATTAGACTAGTTCTAGACCTTGCCTGACCTAATAAGGTACCATGAAGTAATTTAAAGGCTTATGAAAGATGAAAAGTAGTGTTTAATAATGTGAGAGGTTTCTTGATCATGTGAGTGAGTTTTTTAATGCATGGTAAAAAGGCATGAAGGTTAGTTTCACGATCTAATATGACTTACAGGTCAAGGTCCAAGCAAGCAAAGAGAGAGATGGTGAAAAAATGAGGTATGAGTTTTATATTTAAATATAATCATGTAAAATTAGAATTTATATAGTTATTTCATGTTTTTTTAGGTGTTTTTACCAATTTTTAGGTCAAATTTTGAAAGAAAAGGCATGAAATGTGGTTTTGAGGTTTCTTATGTGTATAGAATAAAGGATTCTCAACCTGAGAAGGACTTTCATGTGTTCATTGGAATGTGTAACCTATGAATTAGAACCTAATACATTAATTTTATGTGGTTAAGGTTCCTATCTCAAATTTCCAAGCATTGGTTTCTAGAATAAGGGGCTAAGCTTTATGATCATTAAGATTGTAAGGTGGTTTAAACCTCTCTAAAACCCTAAATTTGACCCAATGAGAAACATCTTGATAAAAATATACCATAATGGTTTGGAATTGATATAAAATTTATTGGATTTTTTATTCAACTATCTCAATCATCTCCAAGTGTGATTTGTTTATTAAAAGAGTGAGTGGACCCCATAAGAAAGGCCTTATTTCTTAGAAATTTACTATAGAAGGCAGAGTTGACCAATTCAAAGTTACTAATTGGATGAAGGTTGAATTTTTAGACTTTTATATTATGTAAATTATGGCTTATACAAAAAATTTATCCCTTAGTAGTGTTAAACCAATCATGCAAGTTGACCTATCACTAAAAGGCCAAGTGGAGCAGATAGTGAGAAAACTAGGCATAAATGAGAAGTTGATTAGGGATAGATAAAAATTCATGGGGATGTTATTAAATAAATTTAATACATGTTCATTTTGGATATATATATATATTTTTTATTTAATGGATATGATGAAATTGTTGCTCATAAGTTGAGTGTCTAGTGCAGATGAGACAACAAAGGTGTAAGGTTGTGAGATTGGTTTAGAAGACCAATATTGTCATATGACCATGGTATATTTATATTTGGTAGTTACCTAATTATCTCATAATATCATATACATGAATCATAATTCTCTACATATGTGTTTAAATTCATTATCACCATGATTGTGTTTCAAGGAAAACAGGTAGTTTTAGGTAAGCGAATTGTAATGATGAGTTTGAGACTCTATGCCATAATTTGATGAACCTAATACACATGATGTTGTTTTTTGGAACATTAAAGACCTATTTATTATTTTAAAAATATTTTAATTCAGTATAAGAGGTTAGAACATTGAATCCAAAATGGCTTGTTTGATTGGGTAAGGTCTATGAGAGAGAAAGTCAACATATTGGTCTCAAGACCATTAGTTGTCATTAGTTCTTATGACATTTTTAATGGAGGTTTATTTAAGGATGATTTAAGATAATTTTCATACATTTTAATATCTTAAATGTGTTCCCATAGGTGTCAAAAACTCAAGGTTCCATGACTGTGTTTTGAGATCAATTGGTAATTCTAAGTGAGTTACTTGTAGAGAATGGTTTGAGTCCTTTTGCCATGAGTTATGAAGTATAATACACATGGTAATGAATATAATTTCATTTATATTTTGTATATGTATTTTTTTCCATTTTTATTTGTAAAAATTATGTTTTTTCTTCAATTTTTCAAAACAAACTTTGTGGGTATGCACAGGCCTAATATGAACAATACTAATCATGTGCTCCAAGTAGTGGTTTGAGATCAAAAGTGTTTTGGAGCCTAGATGAACGTAGAATAGGTATATTTGGATGGAATATTATTTGTATCTAACATTTAATTTTATTTTATTTTCTCTAATAATATCAAAGCGTAACATGTTCTAAGAAGGCCTAATGGGATTAGGTCTCCATGAGACCTAAAATAGAGATAGGGCCTATTTCAGAAAGCTCGGACCTAAAGGACCTCAAATAAAATTTTATACACATCTATTATATTTCATAATATTCATTTCATTTCCTACCTAATAATGATAAGAATTTTTGGTTGACCAAGAAGGAAATAAACAAGAAAGACTTATATAAATACTAGGCAATTTTTAGGCCTATTGTGTCAGTTGAGTGTAAGTGAACAAGAAATTATATTAGAGAAAATAATGAGGTATTTTATACCATTATAGTGGGATATAATAATAGTTATGAAAATTTTATGTAGGTTATGTGTGTGAGTATCAAGTTCATATGACCTAATCAAGTCAATAAGAGGGCTAGTTGAGCGAAGAAGGCCAGAAGCCAGTTTGAGAGGGATAGAAGTGTGTGAAGAGCTGAAGAAGGAAATAATCATATGTTGTATGAAAAACAAAATTTTATAAATTTGATCAAGTTTTTTAGGTGTTTTATTTGGTGCTAAGTCATCTAAGTGTTTGGTTCCTCCTTACAAGTGAGTGCTTGTTAAAGCATAGCTGAGTTGGTGCTTAGCTTGTTGGGGTTGGTGCTCCATGTGAAGTTGGTTCTTCATTAAAGTTGGTATTTGTATTATATTAATGCATTCCATTTTCATCATTAGTGATATTTATTCCCATTTAGGGGTTCCCACATACATATTATGTTCATGTGTTTCATGTTCTTATGAATTGATGCTTATGCTTTCTAAGATTACATGCTTGTCTAAATGATCTATGATTGATTAATTAAGATTGTATAAGAAAAATTTTGAAGATTGATTCACCCCCCCCCCTCTTAGTCACTTTTCTTCCAGCATTTGGTATCAGAGCCTAGTCTTTTAAATAAAGTCGAAAAGCCTAAAAGAGATCTTAGAATCAAGGATGGCTAGTCAACAATCTCAAGGTGGTTTCTCTACCAGTAAGGCTCCATTGTTCAATAGATCAAACTATGCATTTTATAATGCTAATATGAATATATATTTTATGTTACAAGGACATGATATTTTTCATTCAATTGAGGATGGTTATATTGCTCTTCTTATTCCACCAACAAATGTAGAAGGTAAGAAGGCTAGTGAAAATAACTCCAAGGCAATGAGTGATAATATTTGTGGCCTTTCAAAAGTAGATATTATGAAGGTAATGCATTATGACTCAGCTAAATATATATGATAAAAACTAAATAATATCTATCAATGATACACCAAGGTGAATATGGCCAAGTTTTAGATCCACCAAAGATAGTTTGAAATCCTAAAAATGAATGAAGATGAAACCATTGCATCTTACTTAGTGAGGGTTGATGAAGTTGTCAATGCCATTATAGGATTGGGATAAGAGGTTAAAGAATATATAGTTGTTAAAAATGTCTTGAGATCACTAACTCCTAAGTTTGACTTTAAGGTGCCTATATTAGAGAAGATGTAAGATTTGGACAAGCTATAGATGGATGGGCTTCATGGCATTTTGAATACTTATGAGATGAGAACTAATGAAAGAAGGCCTCCTAAGAAGGAAATAACTTTAAAATTTTATAATACGTTAATTTATAAGAAGTTTAAGGATGAGGAATGGTCAGATGTTGATTATGATCAGCTAATAGCCATGTTTATAAAGAAGTTGAGGTTTGGATCTAGTAAGTACAAATGTAAGTTTCCCTTAAAATGTTTTAATTGTGGCAAGATTGGTCACTTTACATCCAAATTTTCTAAAAAGGATAAATATAATCATAATTAATAATATGATTAACATCATGGAGATGAAAAGAAGACTTATAAGCCTGATAACAAGGATTTTAGGAAGTATGAAGGTAGAAAAGGAAATTTTAAGAACAAAAGAAGCTTCTATACTAAAGAAGATAACTCTTCTGAGGTAAGTGACCCAAGTGAATCTGATAGTGATGATGGAAGTCATGAACCTAAACATGGTGATAATTAATTCTTGTTTATGGCCATAGAATCAGAGAATAAGGGTTGTTCAAGTAAGAAAGGCATTATGGTTGATATGGAAATAGATGAAGAAGAAGCTAAAGTAGATATTGAGGTATAATTGGTAAGTACCCTAAAGGAATTAAAGTTCCAAAGGAAAAATAATCACAAACTAAGATCATTAGTTAAGGACTATGAGGAATATATTGGCTTATTTGAGGAAAGGTTGAGTAATGCTTCTGAGGAGTATGATGAGATCATCAATCAAGTTGAGGCAAAAATGGAGGTAGTTAATGCAAACCTAAAGAATAAAGAAGAAGAATACATCAGGTATGAAAATGAAGTAGAATTCTTAAAATTTTAATTGAATCAAGAATATAGCAAGGTAAGGACCTTTGTGAATTTTGAAAATATTACTGAGCCTTTAGATGACATCTTGAGTAGTCAAAAGTCTACAAGTGACAAAATAGGTCTTGGTTTTTAGAAAAACCAAAAGGAGGAACCTCAAGTTAAGGATAAGACTATTGAAGACAATAAGGTCAACATTAAAAGACCTATCAAATATCCCAATGCTATAAGGTATGCCAATTCATTCAATGGTTATTATTTTGTGTGCAATCAGTTTGGTCATAGAGCAAGAGAGTGTAAAAGACCCTCCAAGAATGAATACTCATGGGACTATGGATAAATAATAGCTCACATCATTTAATAGGTATGTATAAGGTGGTTTGGTAAAATTATCATGATGTAGGACACATTGTAATATTTTATCCTAACAAGGTTAGAACGTCATCAAGTCAAAACAAGAGGTTTAAAGCCTCTAGAGTGCTAGAGAGAAGGTAGATGAATGTATGGAAACCAAAGTTAATTAAGAAGAGTCATGATCAATATACAAGATCAAGTGGATTGATTTTATAATAGAGCATGCTTTAGATTTAAAATAAATTTAGGAATGCTTTTTGTTAGCTCACATTTATTATTAAATGGTTGATGAAGAGATCAAGCCTATAGTACCAATTAAGCCTAAAAGGGTATTGAAGGACATTTAGTCTTGTGAGAGCATGGAGATCTGGGAATATCTTGAACTGGTTTTGTTTTAGTTTCCTATGGAAAAGGGTGACTTAATTAGGCTTCATTAAGACACTCTTTATATGTATAAGCATGTGGATGTTTGGTTTGAGGGGGAGCTATTCAGGTTTATGACTGAGCTTGATTTGCATTGAAAAGGTGGTCCTGTATTTAGAGTTCATCAAAAGGAGCTATGCTCAGTGTAATGGGGATCATGTTGCCTTAATATTTCATATTATATGTATTGATATTATTTATCAATAATTTATGGTTCCATTTGGTAGTGTATGTAGGACCCTTTGTCATTAATGTCAAAGGGGGAGAAAGTCCAAGAAAGGAAATTGACCAAACTAGGGGAGAAGAGAGTGATTAATTTGAAGAATGTTTTTCCATAAATGACAAAGGGGGATTCTATTAATAAGTGTTGATATTTATGTTAGTGTTAATATTTATGTCAAAGCTAAGGTTGATATTATTGATGTCAAGGTGTGGATGCATAGTGAGTAGTTTGTGAAATATAAACCATGTGACATGAGAGAATTTGAAGGCAACCTTATCTCTTTCTATTTAGAGAGAATTTGAAGTCAAAATAATTATTATTTTGAGGATAATGTCATGATTTAGGTCATTTTAATGGTTTTATTATTTTCACAAAGATTTTTTGATGATCAGGTCAAGATAAACATGTTTTGAGTACTAGATGTCTTGAGAAGCCTAGTCATAACAAGCTTAGCCATGTCATGGGCATATTCATAATGAGAATAAATAAGTATGCACATAGGTATGTTATTGTTTGAGAAGAATTAAATTCATGAGATCAAGGTATAAAATCATTAATAAGTGGTTTTAATATCATTTGTCAAGTCTCAAAGTTCTTGAGAAATGTAGTCATGACACTAGTCATATTATAAAGGAACCTTGTGAGAAGGTGTGAGCATGGTGGCTTGGTGAGATGGATTCATATAGGCCTAATATGAAGTATAGGGTTATTTAAGTATGAATATGAGTCATTGGAGCACTCAAGTATGTTTCAAGGTGATCCTATAAGGGTAAGATCTACATACCTAGCATACAACTATATGAGTTATAAACCTTACCTGACCCAACAAGGTACCATAAAGTATTGTCAAGGCATATGAAGGATGAAAATTAGTTTTTTTATCATGTGAGATGTTGATTTATCTTGTGAATGAGGTTTTGAGTACATGGAAAGAGGATTAAAGGTCAATTTCAAGACCTAATATGACTTGCAAATTAAGGTCCAGGTAAACAAAGAGAGAAATGGTGACTAAATGAGGTATGAGTTTCAGATTTCAAGATAATCATGGAAAAAATATAATTTAAATAGGTATGTCATGTTAGTTTAGGTATGTTGACCAATTCTAAGGTCAAATTTTTCAAGAAAAGTCATGAAATGTGGTTTTGAGGTTTCCTATTTGCATAGAATGAAGGGTTCTCAACTCAAGGACTTTCATGTTTTCATTGGTGCATGTAACATCTACATGAGAACATAATCCATTAATTATATATGGGTAAGGTCCCTAGATCAATTTTCCAAGCATTTTTTTTAGAATAAGTGGCTAAGCTTTATGAATGATCATTAAGACTATAAGGTGGTTTAAACCTCTTTAAAACCCTAACATTGATTCAATGAGAAAGATCTTGATCAAAATATCCTAGAATGGTTTGGAATGGATAAATAGAATGGATTTTGTATTAAAGTCTCTCAGACATATCCAAGTGTGATTTATTTATCATAAGAGTGAGTGGACCCTATAAGAAAGGCCTTGTTTCTTAGAAATTTGTTATAACAGATAGATTTGACAAAGTAAAATTTGATAATTAGATGAAGATTTAATATTGAGATTTTTAGATTATTTCCATGGTGGTTTTTAATTATTTTCTATCCCCTAGGACTGTTAAAGTAATAGTGTAAGTTGACCTATCGTTAAAAGTCCAAGTGGTGCAGATAGTGAGAAAACTAGGCAAAAGTGATAAGTTGATTATGGATGTGTTTTCATGGGGATGTTATTAAATACCTTTAATACATGTTAATTTTGAATATATTTTTTGATGGTTATTGGATATGATGGAATTATTTCTCACAATTTGACCTATCTAGTGCATATGAGACAATGAAGGTGTAAGGTTGTGAGATTGTCTAGAAGACCAATATTGTCACATGACCATACTATATTTATATCTAAGAGATACCTAATAATCTCATAATATCATCCAAATTCATCATAATTAATTGAATGTGTCTACATAGGTGTTGAAATTTATTATCACCATGACTGTGTTTTAAGGCAAACTAGCAATTTTGGGTAAGCAGGTTGCAACGATGAGTTTAAGACTCTATGCCATAATTTAATGAACATAATGCACATGATGTTTTTTTAAAAATTAATTACCTATAAATTCTTTTTATAATCTTGAAATTCAGTATAAAAGGTTGTAACATTGAAGCCAAAATGGCTTGTCTGAATGGGTAAGGTCTATAAGAGAGAAGGTCAACAGATTTTTCTACAAGACCTATAGTTATCATTAGTTCTTATGATATTTTTAATGTAGGTTTATATGAGGATGATGTCATATAATTTTAATAAATTTTAAGATCTTAATTGTGTTCCGATAGGTGTCAAAAACTCAAGGTTACATGACTGTGTTATGAGATCAATTGGCAATTCTGAGTGAGCTACTTGCAGATAATGGTTTGACTCCTTTTGCCCTAAGTTATGAATGCACATAGTGATGAATCTAAGATATATATATATATATGTGTGTGTGTGTGTGTGTGTGTGTGTGTGTGTGTGTGTGTGTGTGTGTGTGTGTGTGTGTGTGTGTGTGTGTTTGTGTGTGTGTGTGTGTGTGTGTGTATAACATTGTTGTTTTTAAAAATTGTGTTTGTGCTTCAATTGTTCAAAATAGACTTTATGGGTGTGCACAGGTCTAATATTAACAATACTAATGATGTGCTCCAAGTAGTGGTTTGAGATAAAAAAAAGTGTTTTGAAGCTTGTATAAATTTATAAAATGTATATTTGGATGTAATATGATGTTTCTCTATTGTTTAAAGTGTTTTACTATTCTCTAAGAAGATCAAAGCATAACATGTTCTAAGAAGGCCTAATGGGATTAGTTCTCCATGAGACCTAAAAGAGAGATAAGGCCTATTTGAGAAAGGTCAAACCTAAAGGGAATAAAATCATGTTTGATCCATATCTATGAGATGTCCTAAGATTCATTTTGTGGTTGACCTAAGAAAGATAATAATGTTTGGCCAACCAAGAAGGAAATAAATAATAAAGACTTGTATAAATACTAGGCAATTTTTAGGCCTATTATATGAGTTGAGTGTAAGATAACAAGAAAATATATTAGAGAGAATAAGGAGGAGTTTTATACCATCATAAGGTGATATAGTAATATTTGTTAACATTTTACATAGGTTCTATGTGTGAGGATCAAGCTCATATGACCTCATCAAGTCAAGAAGAGTGCTAATTAAGCGAAGGCTAGAGGCCAATTTGAGAGGGATAGAAGTGTGTGAAGAGATGAAGAAGGAGATAATCATCTATTATATGAAAAACATAGTTTTATGAAGGTGATCAAGTATTTTATGTGTCTAAATTGGTGCTAAATCATCTAAGGGGTTGGTGCCTCCTTACAAGTGGGTGCTTTCTAAATCCTAGCTGAGTTGGTGCTTAACTAGTTGGGGTTGGTGTTCCATGTGAAGTTGGTGCTTCACTAAATTTGGAATTTGTCTTATAAGACTATAGTCTATTTACATCATCAATGGGTTTTATTCCCCTTGAGGGTTTCCCATATACATACTATGTTCATGTGTTTCATGCTTTTATGAATTGATGTTTATGTTTACTAAGATATACATGCTTATCTAAATGATATATGATTGCTTAAGTAAGATTGCATAAAAACATTTTTGAAGATTGATTCACCTCCCTCTTATTCATTTTGATTATAGTAATTAGGTTGAGTTGAATGAACCTCTTAGAGATTTCTTCATCAAAATATGAATTATTAGTGGAGAAGATCTCATTGAGTTACCATTTACATTTAAGATGGATAATGAATTGACACAGAGATAATAGGCCTAATCAACATGTCAACCAAATCTGATCCTTGTATAGACCTATAGAGTTTGATCACATATGAATAGTACCAAAAATATAAAGAATGAATGCTCATGTGATATATGATGTTGGATATTTATTTAGTTAGAACATATAAATACATGTATGGGTTCGAAGAGCATGAGAGTAACATTGAGTAGCGGACAAAATTTAGACATTAACTTGGATTACAATTGTAATATTTTGTGAGATTGAGGTTGTGTAACCTTCACAAAGATCTGCACCTCCAATGTACTAATACTCAAAGTTTGAAAATTCACCAAATGATGGATCCTAATCAATTTTTCAAATCTAATTTGAATACCACTTAATGAGACATGGATAATATATCATTCGCCAAGATTCTCTATAAACAAAACATTTTGACTAAATAAAATGTATTTTAAAATATGTATCCCAATTTGGACTATTCATGGACCATGTTGGAAAAACATTCAGACTTGATCCATCAAAACTTCAAATGCCATTATCTTCCAAGCGTACATCTTCCTTTCATGTGAATTGAGAGAGCCAAAGATAGTTTCAATTCATGTTGAATTCAAGACAATCACACAGGGAAAATAAATGAAGCTCACACCCACAATTCTACTATCTATGCTATTTTACATTTAATACTCTCAAATAATAAATTCACAAGACACAGGGACAAAGCATTATTTTACTACCCCTTCACATGCTCTCACATTCCCATATCCATAGTTGCTCTAGTACCAGATGTTAATTCTAGTTCATATTTGAACATAGTTTATAAGCCAAACATAAAATATGTAGATAATGAATACATAAAATAACAATGATCTTCTTTTATATTAATTTAATTAGGATATCAATACAATGATAGAGATTAAATTTTATAAGTATTTGTACTTCTACATTCATGGATTCAAACATCATCTTGAATCCCTTAGATATCTCATCCCTATATCCTAATATCTCTTTACTTATCCCCTTATTATCTCAATATACTCCTATCTACATGAGTTATAACTCACTTACATTATATTATTTCAACTAGCCTATACAAATAATGTGAGCACTAACTAGATATCTTAACATTCCCCCCCTTAGTGTGAACATGGGGGAAATGTATCTTGTATTGCAACTCCCACCAAACTCAAATGATGTTTTTTCAATCGGCTAACTACCAATCTACAACATCAGATGGTTTTACACTCAGTTTACCACTAACCTAAAAACAACAGATGGTTTTACACTTAGTTTACCACTAATATACAAATAAAGGATGGTTTTACATGTGGTTAACTAACAACCAATAATACATTATATTATAACACACTTTTAGTCTTCATCACTATCTTTACTTTAAGGGATTACATAAGAAATCTTGCTCACTTATTACAACAATTGAACATGCATATACTTTTATTTTTATTTTGCAAACATAGCAGAAAATATGAAAAATTTCACCACACAAGATCTGTCACCAAATCATCTAGGCCCCATTATTGTTGACTGACAAGAGGCTCTAAAACCTTCAGCCTCCATTTCCTCTATCCTCCAATAAATGAAGTTACTTACTTAGCACAAGTGTTGATGAAGCTCAGTTATATGAAGATCTTGAGGAGAACTCCCCCCCCCCCAAAATATATACATCATGTACAAGTAAAAATGCATTCATGAGGTAAATATTTTTATATTTTATAGTTTTTGACAATGACTATATATGACACCTAAGCCTAAACAACTTTGAATTTTTTGACATATAGACACTTTGAATTTTTTGACTTGACTCTTTTGGCATATTAAAGTAACATCTTGAACTTGTCTTAAAAATAAAACTAATATGTGAAATCAACATTTAAATAGTAAAAATGTTAATATTCAAAAAACTAAAAAAAGACTCAAATCTTAAAGATCAAGACACTATACATATCAAAGGATAATTTTAGAGAATATTATAAACTAATGACTAAACTTTGATATTATAACTGACCTAAAAACTTCTAGGATAGTAATGACACATAGTTTAATAATTACTCAAAGTATGAATCTAAAGATTAACACTCAAAACACAAACGACCTCTAAACATAGAGAAAGGACTAAATAAAATAATAACTATTACCTAAATTCTAACTAAACCATGGATTTTATTGCATAAAAATTTATTATATTGGCATTAGGCTGAGTTGATTGAACCACTTAGAGAGTTCTTCAAAAAACTATGAATTATTAGTGAAGAAGATATATTTAATCTATCATTTAGCTTTAATATGTATAATGAATTGGTACAGAGATAACAAGTCTAATTAGCATGTTAACTAGATCTGATCATTGTATAGACCTGTAGAGTTTGATCACACATGAAGATTACCAAAAATCTAAAGAAGAATGAATGCTTAGGTGATAGATGATGTTAGATTTTATTTATTTAGACTATGTAGATGCATGTGTGGGTTCAAAGATCATGAAAGCAACATTGATCAGCAAACAAAATTCAAATGTTGACTTGGATTACAATTATTATATTTTGTGAGATTGAGGTTGTGTAACCTTCACAAAGATCTTCACCTCTAATGTATTAACACTTAGAGTTTTAAAATTCATCAAATGATAGATACTAATCAATTTTGAAGATATAATCTAAACTCCATTGAATGAGATGTGGATAATATCTCATTCATTGAGATTCTCTCTAAACAACACATTTTGACTAAATAAAATGTATTTTAAAACACATACCCCAATCTGGATTGTGCATGGACCATGTGGGAAAATGATTCATAAACTGCACTGAATCAACTCAAAGTGAAGTTTTAATTACGAATACTAAATTTCTCAAAACTTAACAAATTCTCGAAAAACTCAAAAGAACTTGCATCTCAATGTTTTGGCATAAAACGTTCTAGGTTATTAAACCAATTTTTTTAATAACATTGTGTTATAATTGTCATAATCAAAATTACTTGCATAAGTTCATTTACTAATTAAACCAAAGTAGTAAACTGAAATAAGATCATGCATCAAAATGACAAATTACCAAGAAACATGAAATGTCATAACGGAGTTCGGCTCAACAAATGATGCCTACATCTCTGGTTTCTCCAAAGGAGTCGACTGTTTCCATTAAGGGCATTTCAAAAACCTGGAAACAATAAACAACTTCCCTACAAGTTGATCTCTCAATGTGAAAATTCACCTTCACCATGACTGATAATCAAGCCCGGCACCTTCGAATTTCATGAGTCTTCACACCTGCAAAGTTGCTTCAAAAGTCCCAAAAATCTCCTCTATGGGCTTAAAAATACTCTTCCAATATGCAAATTGGATAAAAAGAGTATTAAGATTGAGTATTATGGCTGGAAAATGGATAAAAATCTATTATATAAGCTTTATCAAAGCTTTTACAAAGTCTCAGCCTTTAAAAATAAAAAACACGGTCCATAAACTGTTTAAAACAAATACAGATTCGTGCTTTTATAATCAGTTGCAAGCCTATGGCGTAGTGGCTAAGTCTCCTAAATTTTTGCCACAAGTTGAGGGGTTCAAAACTGGCTGCCCACCTTTCTAGGCACCTTGACTGATTTTGAATTTTTCTCCTCCTTGTTTGGCGCTTTGGCATCCTCCTTGGGCGCTTCAAACTTTGTCTTTATCCCACATGTGTGGGTTGAGCATTTAAGCAAGGATTAAAATAGCATTTGAACACCATTTTTCAACGTGGGTTCATCCCACATGCTGTATGCTTTGGGGAAGAGAAGAGCTTGAAAGGGTCTTTCCTTGGAGAGCACGCCATGCCACAAGACTTGCCATGCCACAAGACTCGCCACTTTGCTTGGTCTCCCCTTCGAACTCGGTCTTTACTTCAAAATCACCACCTTGCTTACCACATGGCTCAGTCAATGAGCTTATCTCTGAGCTTAATCATATCACGTGTCAACCTCTGATTGGTCCACTTGTCACATGTAAATAATGCCACGTCACTTGTCGACACCAAATTTTTACCTGTTGAACCAAAACTTCAACGGCCTATAACTTTTGCATACGGTGTCCATTTTACAAACCGTGAAAAGCATCAGAAAGCTCTCAATGAGATCTACAGTGTGGCATCATTGAAACTCTACCTTTAAACCTTTTTACATAACCCAATTTCTGATCACACCTCCCTAATGGAAGGCTTTTGGTCTCCAAAAGTCCAATATCCCTTGAAATCTTATAACTGGTGTATTGCATCCATGAAAATAGAACCCAATCATAAAAAGAGATATAAACAATTGCATTAAAATGATTCAAAATCAAACTACAAAAATGCCTAATCTAAAGGCATGAGTGAGCGAATTTGCAACTGCAAAAGTGATTACAACATACCAACACTGCCTTGCCCAAATGTCACATCCTGTAAAGCGGTGAATTGCCAAAAATTGAAAAAAATCCCAATGTAACTGCAAGACAAGTTTATAATGCCAACAACATACAATAAATGTTGTAGACATGTTGCAATACAATTCCCTATTATGGGACTTATATGCTAAGCAAATACAAACAACCTAAAGTGTATGTTGCATAACATTTAAACATGCCCAAAGGGTCTTAAATATGCATCTATACATCCATGTGTCAAAATAGATACATTAAAAATAGCAGTTAAATAAGTGTTGCAAGGATTCAACTCAAGCTACAACATGCATTCTACTATTATCTCCAATTGATCAAATGAGTTCAAGTCCTCTAGACAACTCACATAGCATAAATAGGAGATTCAAAAACTTAGAGTTATCAAAAAGTGAGAATTGAAAAACTTCATATGGTAAACCTGTCTTGAAGTGTTCCCACCAGCTCTAATCTACATCTTATCAAAGCTTGTTCATTCCCTTATGTGAATTCTTAACCATGCTTTGCAAAAATAATGTACTGATAATCCACATAACCATTTCTTTCTTCTTAGTGAAATTGATTTCCTTAGTGGATTCCTTATCAATTGCATATAGTTGACTTAACCTCTTAAATGGATTTTCACTTGTAGGTTTTACCTTATACTGGGTTGTATTGTCAACTACATTATGGATTGAATTAGCTTCATTAACCTTAGTGAGAGGTTTGTAAATCATCTTAGTTCTAACATTACTTGAATGTGAAGATGCATGAAGCTTAAAACATCTATCAATCCTATGTCCACTCACTTTACAATGAGTACAAACATCCTTCTTAGGTGAGGTCTCCTTTTTTCCAATTCCCAATTTAACATGAAAATGGTCTTTCAAACATGCAATCTACTTCAATAAAGCATTTCATTTCCAACAAGTCTTAGCACTATGGTTATTCATCCCACAAAAAGTGCATGGAAATGATTGCATTATCTTCTGTCCATTATATCCAAACTTCTTAAAAGTATCAATTGGATCAAAATATTTAGTGTAAGAATCAGGAGGTGGAATCTCAATACCTCTTTTACCTTTACACCTTTGAACTAGTGGCCTAGAACCTTCGCTATTAGAAGCTCATCTTCCTTTAGCCATGGAAGAAACTTTTGCATCATCCACCTACACACTAGTATAACCCAAACTTGCATGAAGAGGTCTATGATCAACTTGAATTGGGTTAGATATACCTTGGCTATCTCTACCAAGTCCTCCTCCATTATAACCCATTTTAAACAACAATTTAGATCATATGCCCTTAGTGTATCTTTCAAAATCACCAAAAACAATATTACTAGAATCTAAATCTGAAATGGTAGAAGAAGATGAAGATTCTTGTGGTGACAAACTTACACTGCACTCAGTCATAGTCTTTGCATCTGAAGTTGTAGGCTTTACCTTTTCACACTCACCACATTGCAATTGAATCAAGAGCTCATCCTTGGATTCAATCTCCAATTTTAACTTTGCCACTTGTAATTCAAGTGTAAATTTTTGGCATCTTAAGATTGCATTTTCATCTTTGATGACCTCAATCTATGACAACTTTCCCATGGTTTCCTGCAAACACCTAATTCCACAGTGCACACTACAATATAATCAATCTGCAAACCAATAATCCAACTATTCTGGAAGCAATTGTCAATACACAACTAGAAGCAATCCTTGCATTCTAACTACTCTGATACCAACTTGATTCGTAAACAAAACTAAATCAACTCAAAGTGAAGTTTTAATTACAAATACTAAAATTCTCAAAACTTAAGAAATTCTTGAAAAACTCAAAAGAACTTGCATCTCAATGTTTTGGCATAAAATGTTCTCGGTTATTAAACCAATTTTTTTAATAATTTTGTGTTATAATTGTCATAATGAAAATTACTTGTATAATTTCATTTACTAATTAAACCAAATCAGCAAACTGAAATAAGATCATGCATCAAAATGACAAATTACCAAGAAACACGAAACATGATAATGGAGTTCGGCTCAACAAATGATGCCTACATCTCTAAGTTCTCCAAAGGAGTGGACCATTTCCATTAAGGGCATTTCAAAAACTTGGAAATAATAAACAACTTCCCTGCAAGTTGATCTCTCAATGCGAAAATTCACCTTCATTGTGACTGATAATCAAGCCCAGCACCTTCGAATTTTGTGAGTCTTCACACCTACAAAGTTGCTTCAAAAATCCCAAAAATCTCCTCTATGGGCTTAAAAATACTCTTCCAATATGCAAATTGAATAAAAATATTGTTAATACTGAGTATTATGGCTGAAAAAAGGATAAAAATCCATTATATAAGCTTTCTCAAAGCTTTTACAAAGTCTCGGCCTTTAAAAATAAAAAACACAGTCCAAAAACTGTTTAAAACAAATACAAATTCGTGCTTTTATAATCAGTTGCAAGCCTATGGCATAGTGGCTAAGTCTCCTAAATTTTTGCCACAAGTTGAGGGGTTCAAAACTAGCTGCCCACCTTTTTAGGCACCTTGACTAATTTTTAATTTGTCTCCTCCTTGTTTGGCGCGTCGGCCTCCTCTTTGGGTGCTTCAAACTTTGTCTTTATCCCACATGTGTGGGTTGAGCATTTAAGCAAGGATTAAAATAGCATTTGAACACCATTTTTCAATGTGGTTTCATCCCACATGCTGCGTGCTTTGGGGAAGAAAAGAGCTTGAAAGGGTCTTTCCTTGGAGAGCACGCCATGCCACAAGACTCACTACCTTGCTTGGTCTCCCCTTTGAACTCGGTCTTTACTTAAAACTCACCACCTTACTTGCCACATGGCTTGGTCAATGAGATTATCTTTGAGCTTAATCATGCCATGTGTCAACCTTTGATTGGTCCACTTGTTACATGTAAATAATTCCATGTCACTTGTCGACACCAAATTTTTACCTGTCGAACCAAAACTTTAGCGGCCTATAACTTTTGCATACGGTGTCCATTTTGCAAACCGCAAAAAGCGTCAGAAAGTTCTTAATGAGATCTATAGTGTGGAGTCATTGAAACTCTAACTTGAAACCTTTTTCTAGAACCCAATTTCTGATCACACCTCCCCAATGGAAGGCTTTTGGTCTCCAAAAGTCTAATATCCCTTAAAATCTTATAACTAATCTACTGCATCCATGAAAATAGAACCCAATCATAGAAAGAGATATAAACAATTGCATTAAAATGATTGACAATCAAACTACAAAAATTCCTAATCCAAAGGCATGAGTGAGTGAATCTGCAACTGCAAAAGTGATTACAACATACCGACACTGCCTTGCCCAAATGTCACATCCTGTAAAGCATTGAATTGCCAAAAATTGAAACAACTCCCAATGTAACTACAAGACAAGTTTATAATGCCAAAAACATACAATAAATGTTTTAGACATGTTGTAATACAATGCCCTAGTATGGGACTTATATGCTAAGCAAATGCAAACAACCTAAAGTGTATGTTGCCTAACATTTAAACATGCCCAAAGGGTCTTAAACATGCATCTATACATCCATGTGTCAAAATAGATACATTCAAAATAGCAGTTAAATAAGTGTTGCAAGGAATCAACTCAACATACAACATGCATTCTGTTATTATCTCCAACTGATCAAATGAGTTCAAGTTCTCTAGACAACTCACACAACATAAATAGCAGATTCAAAAACTTAGAGTTATCAAAAAGTGAGAATTTAAAAACTTCATATGGTAAACCTGTCTTGAAGTGTTCCCACCAACTCTAATCTACATCTTATCAAAGCTTGTTCATTCCCTTAGGTGAATTCTTAACCATGCTTTGAAAAAAGAATGTAGTGATAATCCACTTAACCATTTCTTTCTTCCTAGTGAAATTGATTTCCTTACTGGATTCATTATCAATTGCATATTGTTGACTTAACCTCTTAAATGGATTTTCACTTGTAGGTTTTACCTTATACTGGGTTGTATTGTCAACTGCATTATGGATTGAATTAGCTTCATTAATCTTAGTGAGAGGTTTGTAAATCATCCTAGTTATAACATTGCTTGAATGTGAAGATGCATGAAGCTTAAAACATCTATCAATCCTATGTCCACTCACTCTACAATGAGTACAAACATCCTTCTTAGGTGAGGTCTCCCTTTTGCCAATTCCCAATTTAACATGAAAATGGTCTTTCAAACATGCAATCTGCTTCAATAAAGCATTTCATTTCCAACAAGTCTTAGCACTATGGTTATTCATCCCACAAAAAGTGCGTGGAAATGATTGCATTATCTTCTGTCCATTATATCCAAATTTCTTAAAAGTATCAATTGGATCAAAATATTTAATGTAAGAATCAGGAGGTGGAATCTCAATACCTCTTTTACCTTTACACCTTTGAACTAGTGGCCTAGAACCTTCGCTATTGGAAGCTCGTATTCCTTTAGCCATGGAAGAAAATTCTCCATCATCCACCTACACACTAGTATAACCCAAACTTGCATGAGGAGGTCTATGCTCAACTTGAATTGGGTTAGATATACCTTGGCTATCTCTACCAAGTCCTCCTCCATTATAACCCATTTTAAACAACAATTTAGATCCTATGCCCTTAGTGTATCTTTCAGAATCACCAAAAACAATATTATTAGAATTTGAATCTAAAATGGTAGAAGAAGATGAAGATTCTTGTGGTGAAAAACTTACACTGCACTCAGTCATAGTCTTTGCATCTTAAGTTGAAGGCTTTACCTTTTCATACTCACCACATTGCAATCTAATCAAGAGCTCATCCTTGGATTCAAGCTCCGATTTTAACTTTTCCACTTGTAATTCAAGTTCAAAGTTTTACCATCTTAAGATTGAATTTTCATCTTTGATGACCTCAATCTGTGACAACTTGCCCATGGTTTCTTGCAAGCACCTGATTCCACACTGCACACTGCAATATAATCAATCTACAAACCAATAATCCAACTATTGTAGAAGCAATTGTTAATACACAACTAGAAGCAATCCTTGCAT
This sequence comes from Torreya grandis, assembly GCA_037957365.1. Classification (NCBI taxonomy): domain Eukaryota; kingdom Viridiplantae; phylum Streptophyta; class Pinopsida; order Cupressales; family Taxaceae; genus Torreya; species Torreya grandis. The sequence goes on along the minus strand of JARHVA010001630.1, from coordinate 2,312,760 downwards.
TCTAACCACTCTGATACCAAATTGATCCATAAAATACACTAAATCAACTCAAAGTGAAGTTTTAATTACAAATACTAAATTTCTCAAAACTTAACAAATTCTCAAAAAACTCAAAAGAACTTGCATCTCAATGTTTTGGCATAAAATATTCTCGGTTATTGAACCAATTTTTTAATAATGTTGTGTTATAATTGTCATAATGAAAATTACTTGCATAAGCTCATTTACTAATTAAACCAAATCAGCAAACTGAAACAAGATCATGCATCAAAATGACAAATTACCAAGAAACACAAAACGTGATAATGGAGTTCAGCTCAACAAATGATGCCTACATCTCCGGGTTCTCCAAAGGAGTGGACCATTTCCATTAAGGGCATTTCAAAAACTTGGAAATAATAAACAACTTCCCTTCAAGTTGATCTCTCAATGTGAAAATTCACCTTCACCGTGACTGATAATCAAGCCCAGCACCTTCGAATTTCGTGAGTCTTCACACCTGCAAAGTTGCTTCAAAAATCCCAAAAATCTCCTTTATGGGCTTAAAAATACTCTTCCAATATGCAAATTGGATAAAACAATTATTAAGACTGAGTATTATGGCCGAAAAATGGATAAAAATCCATTATATAATCTTTCTCAAAGCTTTTACAAAGTCTCAGCCTTTAAAAATAAAAAACACAGTCCAAAAACTATTTAAAACAAATACAAATTTGTGCTTTTATAATCAGTTGCCAGCCTGTGGCATAGTGGCTAAGTCTCCTAAATTTTTGCCACAAGGTGAGGGGTCCAAAAGTGGCCGCCCACCTTTCTACGCACCTTGACTAATTTTGAATTTGTCTCCTCCTTGTTTGGTGCATCAGCCTCCTCCTTGGGCACTTCAAACTTTGTCTTTATCCCACATGTGTGGGTTGAGCATTTAAGCAAGGCTTAAAATAGCCTTTGACCACCATTTTCCAATGTGGGTTCATCCCACATGCTGCGTGCTTTGGGGAAGAGAAGAGCTTGAAAGGGTCTTTCCTTGGAGAGCGCATCGTGCCACAAGACTCGCCACCTTGCTTGGTCTCCCTTCCGAACTCAGTCTTTACTTCAAACTTGCCACCTTACTTGCCATATGGCTCAGTCAAAGATACTATCTATGAGATTAATAATGCCATGTGTCAACCTTTGATTGGTCCACTTGTCACATGTAAATAATGCCACATCACTTGTCGACACCAAATTTTTACCTGTCAAACCAAAACTTCAGCGGCCTATAACTTTTACATGCGATGTTCATTTTGCAAACCACAAAAAGCATCAAAAAGCTCTCAATGAGATCTACAATGTGGAATCATTGCAACTCTAACTTTAAACCTTTTTCTAGAATCTAGTTTCTGATCACACCTCCCTAATGGAAGGTTTTTGGTCTCCAAAAGTCTAATAACCCCTGAAATCTTATAACTGGTCTACTACATCCATGAAAATAGAACCTAATCGTAGCAAGAGATATAAATAATTGCATTAAAATGATTCAAAATCATACTATAAAAATGCCTAATCCAAAGGCATGAGTGAGTGAATCTGCAACTACAAAAGTGATTACAACATACCAACACTGCCTTGCCCAAATGTCACATCCTATAAAGTGGTGAATTGCCAAAAACTGAAACAACTCCCAATGTAATTTCAAGACAAGTTTATAATGCCAACAACATATAATAAATGTTGTATACATGTTGCAATACAATCCCCTAGTGTGGGACTTATATGCTAAGCAAATACAAACAACCTAAAGTGTATGTTGCCTAACATTTAAACATGCCAAAAGGATCTTAAACATGAATCTATACATCCATGTGTCAAAATAGATACATTAAAAATAGCAGTCAAATAAGTGTTGCAAGGAATCAACTCAACCTACAACATGCATTCTGTTATTATCTCCAACTGATCAAATGAGTTCAAGTCCTCTAGACAACTCACACAACATAAATAGGAGATTCAAAAACTTAGAGTTATCAAAAAGTGAGAATTGAAAAACTTCATATGGTAAACCTGTCTTGAAGTGTTCCCACCAACTCTAATCTACATCTTATCAAAGCTTGTTCATTCCCTTAGGTGAATTCTTAACCATGCTTTGAAAAAAGAATGTATTGATAATCCACTTAACCATTTCTTTCTTCCTAGTGAAATTGATTTCCTTAGTGGATTCCTTATCAATTACATATTGTTGACTTAACCTCTTAAATGGATTTTCACTTGTAGGTTTTACCTTATCCTGGGTTGTATTTTCAAACTACATTATGGATTGAATTAGCTTCATTAACCTTAGTGAGAGGTTTGTAAATCATCTTAGTTCTAACATTACTTGAATGTGAAGATGCATGAAGCTTAAAACATCTATCAATCCTATGTCCACTCACTTTACAATGAGTACAAACATCCTTCTTAGGTGAGGTCTCCCTTTTTCCAATTCCCAATTTAACATGAAAATGGTCTTTCAAACATGCAATCTGCTTCAATAAAGCATTTCATTTCCAACAAGTCTTAGCACTATGGTTATTCATCCCACAAAAAGTGCATGGAAATGATTGCATTATCTTTTGTCCATTATATCCAAACTTCTTAAAAGTATCAATTGGATCAAAAGATTTAGTGTAATAATTAGGAGGTGGAATCTCAATAGCTCTTTTACCTTTACACCTTTGAACTAGTGGCATAGAACCTTCACTATTAGAAGCTCGTCTTTCTTTATCCATGGAAGAAACTTCTCCATCATCCACCTGCACACTAGTATAACCAAAACCTGCATGAAGAGGTCTATGCTCAACTTGAATTGGGTTAGATATACCTTGGCTATCTCTACCAAGTCCTCCTCCATTATAACCCATTTTAAACAACAATTTAGATCCTATGCCCTTAGTGTATCTTTCAAAATCACCAAAAATAATATTACTAGAATCTGAATCTAAAATGGTAAAAGAAGATGAATATTCCTATGGTGAAAAACTTACACTACACTCAATCATAGTCTTTGCATCTAAAGTTGAAGGCTTTTTACCTTTTCACACTCACCACATTGCAATCTAATCAAGAGATCATCCTTGGATTCAATCTCTGATTTTAACTTTGCCACTTGTAATTTAAGTGCAAATTTTTGGCATCTTAAGATTGCATTTTCATCTTTGATGACCTCAATCTGTGACAACTTGCCCATGGTTTCCTGCAAACACCTGATTCCACACTGCACACTGCAATATAATCAATCTGCAAACCAATAATCCAACTATTCTGGAAGCAATTGTCAATACACAACTAGAAGCAATCCTTGCATTCTAACCGCTCTGATACCAACTTGATCCGTAAACTACATTGAATCAACTCAAAGTGAAGTTTTAATTACGAATACTGAATTTCTCAAAACTTAACAAATTCTCGAAAAACTCAAAAGAACTTGCATCTCAATGTTTTGGCATAAAATGTTCTCAGTTATTGAACCAATTTTTTTAATAATGTTGTGTTATAATTGTCATAATGAAAATTACTTGCATAAGTTCATTTACTAATTAAACCAAATCAGCAAACTAAAACAAGATCATGCATCAAAATGACAAATTACCAAGAAACACGAAACATGATAATGGAGTTCAGCTCAACAAATGATGCCTACATCTCTAAGTTCTCCAAAGGAGTGGACCGTTTCCATTAAGGTCATTTCAAAAACTTGGAAATAATAAACAACTTCCCTGCAAGTTGATCTCTCAATGTGAAAATTCACCTTCATTGTGACTGATAATCAAGCCCAGCACCTTCAAATTTTGTGTCTTCACACCTGCAAAGTTGCTTCAAAAATCCCAAAAATCTCCTCTATGGGCTTAAAAATACTCTTCCAATATGCAAATTGGATAAAAATATTGTTAAGATTGAGTATTATGGCCAAAAAATGGATAAAAATCCATTATATAAGCTTTCTCAAAGCTTTTAAAAAGTCTCGGCCTTTAAAAATAAAAAACACAGGCTAAAAACTATTTAAAACAAATACAAATTTGTGCTTTATAATCAGTTGCAAGCCTGTGGCGTAGTGGCTAAGTCTCCTAAATTTTTTCCACAAGGCGAGGGGTTCAAAAGTGGCTACCCACCTTTCTAGGTGCCTTGACTGATTTTGAATTTGTCTCCTCCTTGTTTGGCGCATCGGCCTCCTCCTTGGGTGCTTCAAACTTTGTCTTTATCCCACATGTGTGGGTTGAGCATTTAAGCAAGGCTTAAAATAGCCTTTGACCACCATTTTCCAATGTGGGTTCATCCCACATGCTACACGCTTTGGGGAAGAGAAGAGCTTGAAAGGGTCTTTCCTTGGAGAGCGCACCATGCCACAAGACTCGCCACCTTGCTTGGTCTCCCCTTCGAACTCGGTCTTTACTTCAAACTCACCACCTTGCTTGCCACATGGCTTGGTCAACGAGCTTATCTCTGAGCTTAATCATTCCACTTGTCAACCTCTGATTAGTCCACTTGTTGCATGTAAATAATTCCATGTCACTTGTCGACGCCAAATTTTCACCTGTCAAACCAAAACTTCAGCGGCCTATAACTTTTGCATACGGTGTCCATTTTTCAAACCACGAAAAACATCAAAAATCTCTCAACGAGATCTACAGTGTGGCATCATTGAAACTCTAACTTGAAACCTTTTTCTAGAACCCAATTTTTGATCCAAAAAAAATTTAGATTTGATCCATCAAAACTTTAAATTCCATTATCTTCCAATTGTATGTCCTCCTTTTATGTGAATCGAGAGAGCCAAAGATAGTTTCAATTCATGCAAAATTCAAGACAATCACACAAGGAAAATAAATAAAGCTCACACCCATGCTTCTAATGTATATGCTATCATATAAATTAATACTCTCAAATAATAAGTTCATGATACAAAAGGAAAAATAACTATACTAATTCCCATTCACATGCTCTCATAGTCCCATAGCCATAGATTCTCTTATATTATATGTTAATCCTAGTTTATATTTGAACATAGTTTATAATCCAATCATAAAATACTCAAAAAAAATACATAGACAATGAATACATAAAATAATAATGATCTTCTTCTATATTAATTTAATTAGGATATAAATATAATGATAGAGATTACATTTTATAGGTGTTTGTACGCCTACATTCATGGAGTCAAACTTCATCTTGAATCCCTTAGATATATCATCTCTATCTCATAATATCTATCTATTTATCCCTTTATTCTATCAATATACTCCTATCTATGTGATTTAAAACTCACTTACATTATATGATTTTATACTAACATATACAAATAATGTGAGCACTAACTAGATATCTTAACATTCCCCCCTTAGTGCGAACATGGGGAAAATGTAATCCTGTACTGCAACTCCTACCAAACTAGAATTATGGTTTTTTACTCAGCTAACCATCAACCTAAAAAAATCATTTTTTTTCACTTGGATTTTCATCCTTGAGGAGATTCCTAGCTCTCTTCATCCAAGTGTCACAATGGAAACATCCCTCTTGTTGTGGGTGACAATGTTGAGAGATGAATCTCTAGAAGGGCTAGTTCCCTTAATGCAATATTTGAAACATTTTCTTACCTATAAACCTTTGGATGAAAAGGGATAAGAAAAAAACTATGAAAGATTAAAAAAGAGTGATGCACCAATATTATATCTCCTCCTATTGACTAAAATTTTACCACTTAGAGCAAAACAAAGCTTCTCTTACACAAAACTCACAACATAAGGCAACTTGTTACATCAGTGTTTCATAAGATAGGTTCAAAAGTCATTTTATTACTTAAGATGGTAATTAAGGATTAATTTATAGGATACAATCATAAATCACTTCTAATACACCTATAAACTTAGAAACTAACACTAACAAAGACCTATAATAGTTGGTCTTCTACACATTTGGTGAATAATCAAGGATAATATACTAGAAAAGATAATTTTCTACTAGATGATACCAATGAGATTGAATTAACACTCAATTGAATAGAATGTGAGTAGGAAAAATCACATTTTTATTTCATTAAGATTCCTTAAATTACAAATTTGGCTAGAGTTTCCCCATTAACTAATGAAGGCTACCCCAAAAGAGCCAAAAAGTCCATATTTATAGCCTTTGAGAGAGAAACAAGGAAAAGGAAGTCCAAAGGTCACTTGGACATGTGTCAATATAAAAAAGGGGTTAAAATTTGCATGAGAAAGAGGCATGAGTCAAACCATGCAATGTTAGGAGGTCCAATTATCCATACAAGTCATGAAAACTATGAAAAGTGTCATAAAATTCCTATCCTAGTTCATAAAACTAACTTCATCATTTGGAGCTATTTGAAAATCCCACCACTAACTAGGGACAAGTATGATTATGGAAATAAGATTCAATGCATTCAAGAATTAAATTCCATGCATTGGTTGCATTCCAACTCCTTTGAAAAGTCTTGAAATGAAGCAATGACTAATTGTAGTCCTAGAACTCCTTGTTTCAGTCACCCCTCACACTTGGCCTCAAAAATGTCTTAATTTTTCCATGAAAATATATGGGAGGGACTGAACGACACTTTTAAAGACCATCCATAGCCTTAGACTACTTAGTTACACCTTAGAAAGGCCCATACTTAGAGTTTTCACCATTCTCACCCTTGTGTTGACTATGCCAGTTTTGATTGGTTGAAAGTAAGACAATTGTTTGAACACTTATAAACTTTCCTAATGAATTAAATGAATTTGGGGTGTTATAAAAATTCCTAATAAATCTCCCAAAACTTGAGTGCATTTTATCAAACCTTCTAGAACCTACAAAATATAGAAAATGGTGAGAAAAACATTGTTTTGCATGTTGTCCATACAATTATGTATAGCTCATTTTCATGGGTGAGGGCCTAAGTCAGTCTTATCCATGTTATAATAGGTATAATTTTCAAACTATGTCATTTGGGTGGCTCTCCAAGCTTGTTTTCTCCATCGGGTTTCTCCAAGGGTTTTACTAGGGTTTTAGATAGTTTTCAGGTCTTAAGCTTTGTTCATAAATATGGAACATTTAAATTTCAAACCAATGCCAAAAATTGGTTTATATTTACCCTCTATAACTCCTCTTAACTTCCGTATTTCCCATATAGATCCTTTAAGGTGATGTGAGCTTCACAAGTTGCCCTATCAAGCTTACTTTTCCAATTTTACATGAGGGTGAGTGGTTTTGAGCTCAAAGATGGATTTCCTAATGAATGATATGCACTAAAAAAGATCTCACACCTATATTTTGTCATCAAAAACATGCCTCAATAATTTTAATAGTCTACCAAGGGGCATAAGTGAAGATGGACTACTAATTGGCATTAGGCCTTTTCAAGACCCAATAGGTCTACTAGGCACCTTGATGAATTTGGGTATTAGGTATGTTGTATCATATTTGAATTGGTGTATAAGGAATTTTAACACCCTATTTTATCACACCAATCCATCATATATTCCTCCAAGCACCCTACTTCATGTTTTTTCTTTACTTTCTAATTAGGCCTAGTGGAAAACTTGCTTGTTTGCACTATGTCCAAGGGAAAAAAGGATACTTTGAGGAGTCTAAGCCTGATATAATGTTTCTTTTCCCATGCATAACTTATATAAAACTCATTATAGTTTTTTTGATGTCCCCAAGGATTCACATCAAGTCCCATGCTCATTCTACACTCATTTGATCATTTTGCCAAGTTCTAGTTTTCCTAGGGTGGTTGACCTCTATGACAAAATAGAAAGGTATTGACCTTATCCACTATACAAAATGAGTGTTTTGGGAGATATTAAAATTAATAATTACCATTTATACCAAATTTTTTGTCCTTATTCCAAGTTTTGGATGCCAAACCATCTCCAAATGTCTAAAAAGGGGCTAAAAACCTTATTTTCCTACATTTTTATCTAAATCCACATGGGAGTCACTCTTTCAAGAAAACACCATGATTCTATGTTTTTTTAACATGTTTCTCATCTTAATTTTTTGTTAATTTATCTTTTTAATCCATTCAAAACCCTTTCCCTACATGGATTCTTCATGCTTGTGCATTGGGCAAAATGTTTCATAGTCACTTGTACGGACTGATAGCTTTGTCCAAGCAAGGAAAAGTGATTGAGAATATTTTAGGAATTATGAAGTGAGTGAAAAATTAATTTTAATTAACATGGAACTTCTCAATTTTATGTTCAACCTTCCCTCTCTTTTGGCATGATATACCCCTACCTTTACTAAGAGTGCATACTAACTCTAGGTATGTGCAAGGTCTTAAGGAGTCTATATATAATTATTTTATACAAAAAATATCTTATAAATTCCATCTTAGTTCTAATTTAGATTATCCATACTTTATATATCATCCATACTCCCTTTTTGGGCCTCATATGTCTCTTATAGCCCAAACTAGGTACCCTATTATAGGTAGGCTGAGACCCCTATTCTACCTTGGCTTGTAGGTTTCAATGTCCTATCTTGAGCTTATTTATGGTATAGGAGGGAACCTTGAATTAATAATAGATTTATTCCATGTCTAAACAAACAATATTCATCCTTATGAGACTCCAAAGCATCATCTTGCATGAACCTTATGATCACTATTTAACTTGGAGTACTCTATCCACAAACCTACCTATAGGTGAAAATAGGGTTTTTTTCATTGTATCCTTATGTTAATCAACTCATTAAAAAAATATTTGAGGTTATACCATATTTTTTAAATTTTCACATACCCTATTATTTCATTTGAACTCAAAACTATGCCTCTTTTCCTTGATTGGGACACCTCCTAAGACCCTGTTATAAATGGAGATAAGGCTTAGCTAGGGTAGTTATGGTGAGAAAAGAGGTATTTTGACTTCACCTTGAACTCTCAATATTTTTTTTACCTAAAAAACACTTTGGATATACTAAAACCCATAAAAAAAAATGCACAAACCATTCCCTCTTCAATTTACTTGTCTGACTAGATTGAGACACCTGTAGGTGTCATTTTCATGCTTAAAAGGGCATGTAAGTGGTCATAGGCATGTACAATGCTCAATTTCAACCTTTATTTGATGACTTTGATTTCATTTTGTCTCATCATACTATCTTATTCATTTTATGATTTGGGTTCCATTCAATATTGCTCCTTAAAATGATCAAAAGTCATTCACTCGTAGATGCGTATAGACACTACTGAAGTTTTTAGTGTGTTTTGAAGTACATTTGAAGCTCTACAAAAACATATTCCCCTTGTCCTATCCTTATCAAATATGGCATGATATTTTTCCTATGATAGGACTACAAATTTCATCCATTTAGACACATTGAAACCTCTTGCAAACATGCTTTATAATGTCCCTCAAAACCTCTTGGAGCTTTGTTTTCCCATTTTAAGGAAAATGGGCCTAAAACACAATCCACTACCCTTCTAACATAATTTCACATTAATTTGCCTTGTTAATGTGTCAAATGTGCATGATTAATACCTATCAACATATTGGGATCTTAATAAGTTTCCAATTCACATTTCAATACCCTGGTTTGACCTCATATTCTTCTACTATAACTACTTGTAGGTATGCATTTGATTATATGTAGGCAAAGAGGATGGAAATAAGCAAGAATATGTTTATTAAAAACCTCCTAACACCACAAATACATTTTTCACTCCTCAAATAAATGACCTCCATAAATAACACTTTCAAACCAACCTCAAAACACCTTCTTCAACATGAAAATCACCTACCTATAGGTGAAAAGAGTAGAAAGGGGTCTCAAATGAATGCCTTGGCATGGAAAATAAGCATATGATAAAACTTACCTCTCCACAAGCATAAAAAGTAACTTAATTCAATTCCCAAATTATTTTATAATCCAATACCTCTCTATTACCACTTCATATAGACACGCTTATGCATGGGACTGATACTGAAACTAAGCATGAAGTTGGCAAATGGAGAAGGACAAGCTTGCAAGCTACTCAAAGAATGTCATGGTGAGATAAAAACATGAGATAAGTTAGTCACATAACCAATAATATTATGTAACACTCTTTCCTAGTTTAATGAGATACCTACATGAGAGATACACTTAGCAAATAGAAGCATTCCAACTAAAACTGCACATAATGACACCCTCTTATACACATAGGCCATTTTCTCATCCAAACCTCATGAATCATGAAACCAAGAATGGATATCAGGTAATAAGTAATTATACATCCCCTATATCTAACATCACTAATTGGTTCATATGGATTTGGTATAAATGGATCACAACCTATATGGTGTACCAAATAGCTAGTAAAATGACACAGTCAACTTGTTAACAATGGTTCATGAAGCATAGTTTACCAATATTAAAAATATATATATATGAAAATTAAGGTATCCTAGTTTAATATCACCTCCCAAAATTATTTATCTTTAAATTTCTTGTATTATCCATACCGAGCAAAAACCTAAATGTCACTTCAATCTATCCAAAAAAGCAAGAAATATGTAGAATGGTTTTGGCTTCAAAATGGAATTTTAAGATTACCCAAATATTGGAGATGAATTTTATAAATATTAGGATAATCCCCATGATCTTCCACATGTGGCACACTTCCCTATGTGTCATACAAGTTCCATTTTTCCTCTTTTTCAATTGATTTCTAAAATTTTAGTTAGGGAAACTGCAACCTTATATAGTGAATAACATATCTGACACTCCTACTAACTTATTAGACATTTTAAATGAATTTAATACACCTGTAAACCTTGATAAACATGCCATTTGCATTAATTACTCTTAAAGGCACATAAAATGACTCTTAATAGACAAATTGACTAATACAATTAAGACTAAAGCCAAGATGACCTCAAATGACATCATATGACAAGTAATCCTTCCCATGAAAATATATTAGGACCCCTTAAAATATTTAAAATAAAAAAATTTGCTTAGGGGTGACCAAATTTGACCAAAAAATCAAATTTGGTCAACATATCATATGGTTTTACACTCGGTTTACCACCAACCTATAAACAACAGATGGTTTTACACTTGGTTTACCACAAACCTAAAAACAAAGGATGGTTATACATGTTTTTAACCAACAACACATGATGTTACAACATACTTTTATTCTTCATCACTATCTTTACTTCAAGGGATTACATAGGATATCTTTCTCACTTATTACAATGTTGAATAGGCATGTACTTATATTCTTATTTACAAACACATAATAGAAAATATGAAAAATCATACCACATAAAATATGTCACCAAATAATCTAAGCCCCATTTTTGGTGACTAACAAGAGGCTTTGAAACTTCTAGCCTCTATTTCCTTCATCCTCTAGGAAGTGAAGTTGATTACTTAGTAAATGTGTCAATGAAGCTAAGCTGTACAAAGATTTTGAGGAAAAAACATGCCATAATCTAGACATCATGTACAAGTGAAAAGGCATCTATGAAGCAAATATTTTTATATTTTATAGTTTTTGATAATGACTCTATATGACACCTAAGCCTAAATAACTTTGAATTTTTTGACATATATACACTTTGAAATTTTTGACTTGACTATTTTGACATATTAAAGTGACATCTTGAACTTGCATTAACACTAAACTAATATTTGAAATCAGAATTTAAATAGTAACAATGTTAATATTCAAAAAACTAAAAAAAGACTCAAATCCTAAAGATCAAGACATTATACATATCAAAGGATAATTTTAGAGACTACTATAAATTATTGACTAAACTTTGAGATTTTAACCAACCTAAAGACTTATAAGATAGTAATGACAAATGGTTTAATAATTACTTAGACTATGAATCTAAAGATTAACACTCAAAACATAAACACCTTCTAAACTTAGAGAAAGGACTAAATAAAATAATAACCAATACCTAAATTCTAACTAAACCATAGATCTTATTGCATAAAAAGGTGGCATTAAGATGGGTTGGTTGAATCACTTGGAGATATCTTCAACAAACTATGAATTATTAGTGCAGGACATCTTATTGAGATACAATTTAGCTTTAAGATAGATAATGAATTGGCATGGAGATAATGGCCCTAATCAACATGTCAACTAGATTTGATCACTAGAAATACCTATAGAGTTTGATCACACATGAATATTAACATAAATATAAATAAGAATGAATGCTCAAGTGATAGATGATGTTGGAAATTTATTTAGTTAAACCATGTAGATGCATGTGTGGGTTTGAAGAACATGGGAGTAACATTGAGCAGTGAGAAAAATTTAGATATTGACCTAGATTACAACTATAATATTTTGTGAGATTGAGGTTATTTAACCTTCACAAAGATCTACACCTCCAATGTACTAATGCTTAGAGTTTAAAGATTCATCGAAAGATAGATACTAAATAAATTTTATAGATCTGATATGAATGCCACTGAATGAAGCATGGATAATATCTCATTTGATGAGATTCTCTCTTAAAAACATGTTTTGACTAAATATAATGTATTTTAAAACATGTACCCTAATTTGGACAATGTAAGGACCATGTTGGAAAAATATTCAGACCTGATTCATCAAAACTTCAAATGCCCTTATCTTTCAATCGTACCTCCTCCTTTCATGTGAATCAAGAGAGCCAAAGACAATGTCAATTCATGTGGAAATCAAGATAATCACACAAGGAAAATAAATGAAGTTCAAACCCATGCTTCTACTATATATGTTATTCTACAAACTAATAATCTTAAATAATAAGTTCATGATACATAGGGACAAATCACTATATTATTGCGCCTTCACATGCTCTCACAATCCCATATCCATAGCTACTATTATACCAGATGTTAATTCTAGTTTATAGTTGAACATAGTTTATAATACAAACATAAAATATCAAAAATATACATAGATAATGAATACATAAAATAATAATGATCTTTTTCTATATTAATTTAATTGGGATATCTATATAATGATAGAGATTACATTTTATAGGTGTTTATACTCCTACATTCATGGATTCAAACTCCATCTTGAATCCCTTAGATATCGCATCCCTATCTCCTAATATCTCTCTACTTACCCCCTTATTCTCTCAATATACTCTATCTACGTGATTTACAACTCACTTACAATATATTATTTTATACTAGCCTATACAAATAATGTGAGCACTAACTAGATATCCTAACATCAATGTCCTCTAATGGTAGACATCGACACCTACGACCTATAATTCCTTCAATATATGCTTCCCCAATCATTATTTCACCACTTTTCCTATTCACCATGATCATTTCACTTCATAGTACTCAAATCAGTCACTGAAAGTTGATATACGCTGCTTTAGAAGCTTGAAAATTCTCTCTCAGTAGCTTGAAAATGCTCTCTTGATAGCTTGAAAATGCTCTTATGGCTCTATAAATTAATGAATTAATAATATTAAAGTGTAAAAATTATGTGTTTAACATTTTGTAGCCTCAAGGGGTAATCCTCATTTACTTCCCCATTACCTCATCCATCACTTCATGCATTTAATTCCTCTAATGGTATTGCCATGATTCAAATTAGGTAAACTTGTCATTATAATTATTTTTCTCACATTTAACACATCTATCCCATCCCGTGCTTTTACAAAATGCATGAAAACTATAAATAATTTCAAAAAATTCTATTTCCAAGGTGATAAACTCATTTATTTACCTTGACTCTTCATAGCAGTTACGTGTTTTTTTTTAGCATGGTCATTGATGTTAGGTTGTCATTGATGTCAAAGAGAGCATGAGATACTAGTGCATGAATGACAAAGAAGTTATGTTTGATAACTTAGAGAGGATATGACACATGTTTAGGTTTTTAATGACAAAAAAAAGTTTTGAGGCATCCATAGGTGTCTTAGTGAAGTTTTGGTGTGTCATTTGATATTTTGGAAATATAAACATGCATATTATAGCTTAAGAGAAGCTAGACCATCACTGTACGCCATGCAGATATGAATGATCTAGTGAGTTGTGTATTTTGTGTAGGTATTCATAATGTCAACATTGGTAAAATGTTTTCATAGAGTTTTTTTCTATATTTCCAAGAAGGTACCCTAAATTTTTGGACTCTTGAAGTGTTTTCTATCTCAAGTTATAAACCTTCAAAGTTTTTCTAGTAGACAGTGATGGACCAAATACTGTCAAGTTTAATTATGTTGAAGTCTGGGGTCAAATAGTCAAGGATATCAATTATGAGCATGTAATCATGAATATTATGATTTAATAGCATGCATAAAGTCAATATATCAAATATTTCACATGATAGTGGCATGTGTCAAAATCACAGAGTTTGGATAGAAGATCAATAGCATGAGTGTTCGTACAAATGGAGATTGATAGAGCGCATTGAGTCAAATAGTCAATGTGTGTAGAAGGCACCTGGAGATGCCAAGTGGCAAAATCATGGAAGTGAAGATCTAAGATCAAAGGTGAGCATTTAAATTTAAATATCAGGATACTCCTGAGGATATCAATGGTGCATATTTGTTTAAGTTATGTAGGGAACATGAGATGAAGATAGATTGTCAGATGTTTAACCAATGACCGTTGCAATTTGAATTAACAAAGGGAAAAACTAGTCTAAAGTATTATCATAATATATTTTTATCTATAATTATTTTTAATATTTGAAATTAAAATTTATAAAGGACTCCAAGGCACATCCATAAAACCCAGTTAGAAGGTTTGAATGTTTGTACAATCAAAGTTATTGAGCTCTAAAGTTGAATGTGTTTGACCATGGCTATAAGTGATTTGAGAAGGATATTTGAGTTATTATTGATAGTGTCTTGATGTTTCAAGATTAAATAACTATTTAAGAGTGTTATATACTCCATGATTACCATTTTTATGTATTTTTGAGGTTTGACCAATCTATATTTAGTATGAACAAAGGCTTAGAAGTTGACTATGTTTGTTGAATGCACAGGTAGATTGAGTGACTACTTTAAATAAGTGTGTTGGAAGATTTTAAAGAATAATTAAAGATTAAAATGAGTATGGATATGTTTTATAAGTCTCTAAATCTTATTATAAGGCATTTTTTGTCATAGGTTTCCCCTATTAAGTTGTGGAGATTCAAAATGGTTTGACTGTATTTTGACTATGTGTGACCAGTCTGAGTGGTCATTTTGAGAGAGTTTTTTTGAGTGATTAGAGCATATGATAAAGTGTATAAATCACATAAATTTGTATCATATATCTTTAATGGTTCATCCATGTGATCTAATCATATTTCTATGTGAAATACTTGAGTGTTTGATTCATAAGTTTGAGATTGTGTTTTCTGTGTATGAATATCTAAAGAGTAAGGAGTCCTGATTGATAGGTTCAAGTGTTGAGTTGGTGTTATGAGTGGTATGGACCCATGATATATTTATAAAGTATATATTATAGATATTTTTTATGTGTTATAATCACTGGTAAAGGATGAATTTGGTCTAAGTAGTCTCACATGTAATGTTTGAGTATGAAGGCCTAATTATTTTAGGTCTCACTAAGACCTAATGATGGTTTGGAGATAATGAGGTAATGACCAACATAATGAGTGTGTGGTTATTACATGTAACATGTATGAGTACATATTTAAAAGTTGGTTCAAATATATAAATAATCTTGGTTAATCAAGATGGGTTAAAGGAAGACAGTGGTATAAGTACAAGGTCTAATTAGACTAATTATGCTAGTTGTGAATGTGTGAATTCAAATGAATAAGAGAACATTTGAAAGAGAATTATGGGTTATTTAGGCCCATAAAAGTGTGATAAATATAAAACATGTTTATTTTATAAATTTTATAGAGGATGACACATAGTTCATTGGACCTAATGAGCCTAGAAGAGGTAGTTTGATCAAATTAGCCCTAGAGACAACTTGAGAGAGATTGGAGGTGAAGAGTGCAGATAGAGTTGATCATCATCAGTTGAAGAGTAGAAATAGGTGTTAAATATGATCTATTTAGGTAGAAATTGGGTACTTGGTTACCTAGGGGGTTGTTTCCTTCTTGTAAGGTAAATCTTGCTAAAGGTCTAGTTGTTGTGGGTGCTCATCTAGATAGGGGTTGTTGCTCCTTGTGGGATTGGTGTCTCACTAAACTAAGTGATGGGTGTTTATTGATTAATGGGTGTTGGTATAAATTTTGGATTTTTTTTTATAGGATTGTATTCCATCTTTCAAGGTTTAGTGGATTTTATCCCCAAAGAGGGTTTCCCAAATATATGATGTGTTCATGTGATGTATGTTCTTATGTATGCTTTGGATGTATGTGTTTTCATGTTTATGTTGCTTGATCAATTTGATGTATGTTGAATGTTTAAGAGTTGGGAATTTAATTGGATTATCTTGCATCATTGATTCACCCCCCTCTTAGTGATTGTACTTATAACAATTTCATCATACATATCTACTTGTCCTCATGCACTTCAAGTTATGCACCCCTATTTCTCTCATGCATTCCATTTTAACATATCCTTGGTGTTTTGAATTTTTAATTCTTTCATACTTCTTACCCCACACTAAATTTTTTTGCCCTCTATGACATTATAAATAAATTAAGAAAGAACCAATTATTTATCTAAAACCAATTAAGGACATGCAACCAAAAAATGCCACACCTTATTGAAAAATAAACCAGAATCCTAAACTAAACTAATGGCATATGCCTTATTAAAAAAGAGGAAAATAATACTCATAATAGTAGGGGTGAATCTGACTACCATTAAAATGTCTTGGGAGGAATTGGCCATCGAACCACTTTAACTTACATGCACTTGTGGGATGAATACTATGAATAATAAATGGACCATCCCAATGGACATGAAATTTTCCTAAAGGGCACACAAACTTAGAGTCATAAACCAATACTTGCATACCCAAATAAAAATTATTGTTCTTGAGATGTCAATCACGCTAGGCCTTCTATTTTTGCTTCTCCACTCCTTGACTCCAATGTGATATAAAACATGTTTCATCTAATAGAAGTAAAGCATTCAAGTGCACTTTCAAATATTCCTCATCATCCAACTAACCAATGCACATGATATGAGAGAGGGTACAAGGAATTCAACTGGGAAAATGGCTTTAGCACCAAATACAAGATTATAATGGGTACTCTTGTTCAAACATTTATTTGTGGTATGATATGCCCATAATACCATAAAAACATGATCATCCCAATTAGGAAGACCAATATTACAAATCTTTATCAATGTATTAACCAAGATCTTATTGAACACTTTAGATGTATCATTGGCTTGAGGGTAGTACAATGTAGTCTTGTGGTGTGAAATCATAAACTCAACCAAAAGGATGCAGATGGTCTCATTAAGTAAATGTGTTCCTTGATCACTATTCAAACATAATAGACATCCATACCTTGTAATAATATTCTCCCAAATAAATCTATCAATAATGGCAGTAGTATAATCCCAAGTTGGAGTTGCTTTAGCCTAATGACTAAGGTAATTAGTGGTGGTAATTACATAGCATACTCTAATACACCTCCCTAATGGAGTAATAGGTCTAAAAAAATTAAAAAACCAATTCTCAAAGGGCTCATGTGTCAGGATCAGATGAAGGCACATAACATCCATTCAATTTAGTTTACCCATACACTAATAGATATCACATTAGCACATGTAATCTTTAACATATTTAAATAGAGTAGATCATAACCTAGCTAATATAATCTTTCATCTTTTAGAATCACCAACATAATATATTTTTAGAGACACCTTCATGAACCTTTTGAAGAACCTAAAAATGTTTATGTTGCATGATGTAGTGGTGTAAAACTGCATCCTATCTAAGCTTATAAAGGTCATCTTGAATGATCTAGAAGGGAACAACATGAATATCTAGCTACCCTTTTTTTAGTGTTGAGGTGGGCTGGTATTGAACCTATATTCAAAAAATTTGTGATATCTTCCAACTCTTTGGGCACATATGTGACTTGAAAATACGTATATCAAGTAACTCATCTTCAATGGTATATGATGGTTCACCAAATTCAATGTACAATAAGTGATCAGGTCCAAAATTATCCTTACCTAGTTTTACCATCAATGAGAACTAGAATTCCTAAAAAAACACAATCCACCAATAAATGCATCAGTATAACACTGGCTTATTCACTATGTATTTCAGTGCTTCATGGTCCATAAATAAAATGAATGGAGTGACCAAAAAATATTGATGGAACTTTTGAAGCACATATACCATGGAAAAGGCTTCACATTCTTTATTTGAATAATTTTATTTAGCTAGAGTGAGATTCCAACTATAAAAGTAGATAGGATGATCAAAATTTCCCTTACCAAGTTGAGAAAGGATAACACCTATTGCCATGCTTGAAACATCAACATGTACATGAAATGGACTTTTTTAGTCCAAAAACTAGAGAATGGGAGTAGTAATTAACATGTCCTTGAGTGTGATGAATGCCTTCTATTGAGAATCAGTCTAGATGAATTTACCATTATGTTCAAGTAGTTCCTCTAGTGGCATAATGATCTTAGTATAACCTCGAATGAACTCCTGATAGTATCACATATGTCCTAAGAAGGTACAAACCTCTTAATGGGTGGTCAGTGCTAGAAGGTGATGAATGAGTGCAATCTTGGCTAGATCCACCAGGATTCCATCTTGATAAATAATGTGTCCCAAAAAATTCTAAATAGGGTAGGAAAAACACACTTCTTCAAATTTAAAGAAATTTACAAGTTTTGGTAGCACTCAAGCATAAGTCAAAGATTAACACAATGGTCTCACACTAAACTATAGATAGTCTAATCATCCAAGTATACTTAAAGGATTTTATGAATAAAATATTTGAAATCCTTGACTGTAATATGTGAGAACAAAATAGGAGTATTATTCAACCTAAAGGATATCACTTTGTAATAAAATGAACCCCATTTAGTTGCAAATGTCATCCTTGGTTTATATTCTTTAGTGATCTGACCCTAATTATATCCATATAAACCATCAATGAAAGTATAAATATATGACCCAACATCTCCTTATAATATTTCCTCAATGAATGGCATCAGAAAGCGGTCAATTAACCAAGAAACATTGAGTACCTAATAGTCCACATAAACACAAATATAATCATCCTTCTTGATACTGATGACCATGGGACTCACCCATTCAGACTTGTTAATAAGAATGATAACTCCAATGTGTAACATTCTTTCAATTTCCTCCTTGACTGAAGCATGCAAGTTGGGATTTATATGATAATGTCTCTTTCTGATAAGTCAAGCACCATCTACCAACTTAATGTTAATTTTACCTAATTAAGAGTGCACTCCTTTCATCTTGATGAAATTCCATGGAAAAATGTTTTGATATTATTTTAATAATTCAAAAACCCTAGAGATCTCAGTAAAAGACTAATAATTCCCCATAATATGCCATCTTGGGAGCATCTTTTATGCCTATATTATGCTGGATTATCTAAAGTGGCTCTAAATATGGATGTTATTCATTATGTATGGTGTCTTAGACATTATGTGCACCATACTCAGTATATAAATCCAAGTGATTAATGGATGGATCTGGTGTGTCAGAATTAGTACCTTTGTCAACCTAGTACACAACCTTTTGTTCCTTTCTAAATTTGTTCTCTTAATTCATGGTTTGGTTGAGATTCAAGTAGTGAAGCAAATGATGCTTCCATATTAGGTTATTGGATTTTCAAACTCTCCTTGCATGTGCCAGGTATATCTTTGATGTAGTCTTAAATTAGTGTTAGATCACCTAAAATATCCTGATGCATGGCTTGTAAGGTGAGATGTAAATCCATCTGAGGAGATGATTAAGATATCACTAAAATCATATTAATTTTAAAGATACACCAAGAATCTATCTCTATATGTCATTCTTCATATAAATACCATGCTCTAGCCCAGGTGCCTAGAGTACCATAGAATACATGAACCCATAAATGTTTAGGAAAAATGTTTCATCTACCTTCCACATTCTTTCATAGGCCTTGAGATGAGCTTCTAGATAAATAATGCCATCATAACTTAATATGTCATGAACATAGTTATTGTGATGAAAATCATGGTACATAGTAGAGTGAACTCAATCCCAAGTGAGCAAGTTATGATGATGATTTATCCTCCATTAAGTAGTTATCCCAACAAAAATATGGATAATCATGTGTATCTATTCATATTCAAACACAAATAAATCCTAAAACCACTTTAAATACTCTTAGACTTCCATTTGAGTGTAAAATCTAGGAGCTTCATCTAACAACATGGGTGGTGTAGCCACAATATGTCCATGAAGAAGGCAAAAAGACTTATGAAATTTAAGTTACTTCTTTAGAGAATCATCTCAGCTACCAATAATGCCACAAATTATTTCATTAATATCATACTCACCTTGAGCCCAATAGTATAAGCATTATTTGAGTGTCAGAGATAAACTTTGCATTTGCCTAATGTAACATGCCATCCAGATTAGGATATAGGTGTTTATTTCCCTAAGCTATGACATTGTAAATATGATTAATGTCCTTATACATGTTAATTAGATCAATATAATAAGATCCTTGAACATGGTCTAAGGGGATTATGAGCATTGATCATTATTATTAAAGCTAATGTATCTCTTTTTGAAGCTCAATTTGATATTGTTTACATAACACCAAGGGTGACCCAAGAGAGATAGAAAATCATCAGCTTTAGCCAACTCAATCATTTAAAATTTAACATTGAAAGTGACACCTAAAATATCCATGGTGGCATCCTTAAGGACTCCAATAGGTAGTGAACAAGTCTTATTGGCCATGAAAAACACATGAGGAGAGAGATGCAAAGTAAGGCTTTCCATCTTCCTCTAAGCATACTTAGTGAGTACATTTACCTTAGTTCTAGTATCAACTAAGATACCCTGAATGACCCATCCATAAATAGAAGCATTTACCAAGAGCTCTTTATCTCCCTTCATAGTAGGGTGGATATGAGTCTCTTGTTACCATGCATGGTTTAATGCATTATCATTTATAGGCTTAAGTGTTTGATGACTTATCCAATTTCAAAAAAGGAGTGCAATGTCTTCACCAAGGAGCCATTTACATAACTCATGGAAATCATCATGCACTGAGTCTTGAATATTTTTATAATGATTCATTTCAACACACATAGCATCATCTCTCTCCTTGAGGAATTGGATCTCTCATTGTAGTTCCTACACCAAAGTCATTATGTTGTGTAACACTTATTTTTATTTCTAAACATACAAATAATGAATCACATGAGGATCCTCCCTTTTAACCTTATAATTAGGTTACTTTGACATAGACTAAGATGGATCACCACTTTGTGTAGTAATGTTGACCTTGGGAATAGTCAGAGTAGTACAGCATAGTATCCATTTATTCTTTTCAATCAATATTATTCTATCACCCTTTTCATTTCTCTCCTTTATGATGGTAGTATAGAAGTCTAGGAATTCCTACAGATGATGGTCATTCTTATAAAAACCACATGTGGGATACACTAAGTAGTCATGTTGGTAGTGCTCTAGATAATTTCACTTGTAATAGGTTCTAGGTGGAAAATGACCACCTCCACATCCACGACTGTGACCTCTATAAGACTGGCCTCTACCATTGTCTTAATTATTGGAAACATAAGTCTGATAAATACCACATGTGTGAACCTCATTAATATTACTAATAAGGTGGAAAGAATTGATATCATGAGTATATGTATCACATATTTTACAATATGAGGATACCCTTGATTATGTAACATGTTAAAGCAGGGGCAATCCCTCACATCATGCTCTTCCTAGTAAATCTCATAATATTGCCTCACCATGATGTGAATACTCTTTTTTGGGTAATTATTCCTATTGCATCCCTCATATTCACAATAAACACACCAAAAACTACCATGAATATCATGATTACTATTTATAGTGAGGTTTTCTAGTTGAGATGCCATTGCAGCAATTTCAGCCTCTATAAAGGGACTAATCCCTATGGCTATGTTTCTAATGGATCCAACATGAATGGTAGCTTCCAAGGCCTCATGTGGGTTAGTGAAGGTCTTCTATGATAAGGTTTGTCAAAATTGAAGCAACAAGCATCCTACAAACCACTAGACATGTTGAATGGTATTTATCTCAAAATAAAGCTTAGAAATAAGTGTCTTAAAATGTGTATCATACTCATGCACACTCTCAATTAATTCTTGCTTAATATCCTTTAAGGAAGTAATGCTCTATTGTTTAAACTTTGGAATATCTAATTCTTAGAGACAATCTACCTTCAATTGTTCATTTCACCACATCTTGATGCAGATCAAACTTATAGTACCACTTATGTGCATAGTCTAAAATATTGGTAGAAAATTAAATTGCCTTTTTTTAGTATATTTAATTCCATATGCTCTCCAAATAATTTCACACTTATTAACATGTTCTACTACATTTTCCACACCATGATACTTAGGTAAATAGAGCATCATCTCATAATCAATAGTGGGCAAATGAGGTGTTGATAATGGAGCTTATCGTGATACACTTCCAATCTCTCCTAAACCTTATGGGGGAGGTCCACTAATGCCTCCTATGCTATCTCCAAATCCTTTGGTCAAACCACCACTATTACCACCTCTCATGCCTCATGTAGTAATATAAGCACCTAATACATTGGACAAATAATTAGTTTGATTATGAATGGACTAGTACTCTACCCACTGGCTATGCTTGGTCCACCAGGCATTTCAAACTAAGCCATTGAATTATCTTGTAATGGAAAATAAATTAATAACAAACTATTATCATGGTCTTGTTCTTCAAAAGTATCTCTAATATGTTTAGTCTCTAATTCTACATTATTTTTATCCCAATTATGTACAAGAACATCATCTAACTCAATAACATAAGCATGCATTATGGTTAGGGAATTGGGCCTATCTAGATTGGGTTCTTTAGTTACCAATCCATGACTCATTTTTCCTTTGTGTACTTGTGCTATTTTTGGGTGTGGTCTTATGATTGGGGATTTTTTGTTGTGCCTTTTTTCCTCTCTATTAACCCTTATGGCACTTATTTAATCCTTATGACCCCTCCCTAAATTATTTTCAATCATATCCCTTCACCTAGCCTCATCATACTTGTGCATCTAAAACTCTCACTAACTAGTTGCCATGCTTAGCCAACAATATTATATCAAAGTGTTCCCCTTAATTTCCCCCTCGACTATGTTGCTCACATGAGAGAGAGTCTAACCATGCATGAATAAGCTTTCAATTCTATAATCCACTATAATCTTATTAATCTCAAGTTAAAAGTGTCTAATATACCTTCAACATGACTCTCAGAATAATTGAAACTGGGCTTTTTCTAGATAAGAGTACATTGAGATTGCATATTCCAAAATATAACTGTTTAAGGTTCCTCTCTACCAAACATTCACTACATGCATCTAAGGCACTCCCAATCTTGTCAAGGTTGACTGATGATTTATTGATCAAGTGATATTTCATATGTAGTTTCTTGATCATTATTGTTTGTATGTCAAAATCCAAGCATGAAGGAGAATAGGAATTTCTACAAATAAAGCTTCATATAATGAGTCGTACAAGTGTTATTTGACCCATGCACATGCATAAACTCCTGGTTCAAGATATGGCAATGCAAAATTATCTTCTACTCTAGTAACCCATCATTCAATATTCTCCATAGATAGTTGTTTAAGTATCTTCCTACCATAGTACAAACAAAGGCTATAGGTTCCAGCAACAAAACCAAAATGCTGGGTTAGTTTCTTTTATTCTAGATATCTTTTCTCTAGTTTCATGCCTAATACAAAAATAGTTATAATGTACTAGTGATTGGCATATCATGCAAGAAAAGGTTCTCATATGCTCACATGAATCATGCAACTTAAGACTAGCTCCCATTGGTTTTATCATATGAGGGTGTATTCTACTATTTTTCTAAGATAGGACACTCAAAAAATCACTTAGTCTTAAACTCATCCTTAGTTATGTATTTAACTCTGACTTATTTTTTCATCACTTAACTAAAAAAATAAAAACAAGGCATAAATTTATAACAAATAATATCAACTTAATTATAACCATAGATAAATGAACTCAATAATTTTATCAACACAAGCTTCCTTTCATTATATTCATAAGTTATGTCAAAGATTATAGTGATTATATAATTAAAATGATAATCAACTCATCAACAATAACACTAAGTATAATAATGAGGTATTTATACTTGGTCTATCCTAAACAATTAGTTATAGAATTAAATACAAATAAGATGACTCTCTAATGATCATCAATAGAATTGATTCATGGCAAGCCATTTACAACAAATTCCTAAGGACCTAGGCCTAACTGACCCTATATTCTCTCTATGCTAGATCCTCATCACTAAGTGCCTATTTTCCCATAGGTTAATTCTATATTCACACTTGAATTAGTATTTTCTAATGTTCCTATGATCTACTCCATAACTATCTCTACCTTCTATGATTTCCCCAAGTCTTCCACTAATATATGAGTCTTACAGTCTTGGGTTCTTCATGTATCATGCTTCTTTGTTCCATGGGAATTTCTTCTTTCACACTATGGTATTTCATGCCATGGTCTTCTATGTCATGTTTCTCCCATGCCAATTGTCATCAAAAAGTACTTAGCTAAAATGTCTTCAAAATTGAGGGCCTAATAGTCTATAATAACTTGTTTGATTTTATGATTGGCAATGAATATTTCCATGAATAAGGGGTAATTATGATGAGGGCCAATTGGTGACATGTCCTAGGCATTTAATGTCATTTGTTTAGATAGAGACAAATGACCCACTACAGATTAAAATTTATTATTGTCAATATCCCTAAGAAATTTTGACTCATGTAATATTTAATTTAATATGTCTTGATGAAAATAAGAAGTTTTGAGAAGATCCATGATAGAATTCTAAGTGGGAATATTCTCTAATTTTTTAATAATGTCATATTTTATGTTGGGAGTGTTTAGAGTATTCTTAGGGATAGTGGTATTTTGACAAAACATTGGAGGTGAATATTTATGGGGTACCCCTATAACCATTATTTTACCACATCTAATGGTGACCACGTAATCAAAAGTGGCCCTTTTGATCTTAAGGATAGGATAAGTCAGGCTTGGGGGTTATTATGGTGCTTTGATTTTGATTTTATTGGTATTAATTTAGTGATATGGGATGGAATGATAGTCAATAGTATTATAATTGGATGTTTTAATTTGATCCCTTGGTGATTTATTTTATGTTTTAACATGTTAAGGTAAAGTATTTTGGTATATGCCTTATTTTGGATTGGGTCAAACTATTTTCTCCTTAAATTTCTATTTCTCCCTTTTCTATCAAATCTTGAATGAATTGCCTTAACTACATACGTTTTTCAATGTCATGTCCTTTTACATGATGATAATGACAAAATTCATCTTCATGATACCAATCAGGGCATGAATTATTATCATCTAAGGATCTAATTTTTGGGAGACTTATCATATTGGCATCAACCAATTTCTTTAAGACCATTTCGACCATTACACCAAGATTTGTAAGATGTCCTTTTATTGTTCTAGTTCTTAGCTTCCCTTGTGGCATAATGATGTTAGAGACATTTTGGATGTTAGGAGTAGGGGAAGAATTTTGCACTATTTTTACATGTTTAGAATTAGTAACTCCATCTTCAACAACATTCTTATTTTATTGAAGACTTTAGGCTTGCTCGAATAAGTATTGTCTTGATTTTGATTTTGTTCAGTTCAGGAATATGTTTGATAGTTCCTCTTTCAATAAGTGACTTTTTAATTAAAATGCCATTTTTTATGACCACATCAAATGAATTGGAACATTTTATTTTTAATTTATATTTTAGTTCTAAATTAAGATTAGTGATGAAGATATCGACCAATTCTTTCTTTGGGACAGTGCACAAAATTAACTAGCCAAGCTTATCCATCATTATAAGAAAGATGAAATAATTTCTCCATTCCTTTGCTTGGTGTTATAAACATTTATCATAGAGATATCATGCTCAATATTAAATTAAAAGTGTCATACAAATTTCTCAATCAATTCTTCAAATGATGTAATGGACCCTTTGCATAAATGCATAAACCATTCAAGAGTGGGTCTTGTGAGACTTTTTAGAAATATGCAAAGAAAATATGCCTCATTATAAGTAACATCATGACATGATATGCATAATTATATAATGTGTTCATGAATGTCTCATTTCCCTTTATACTTGTCAGATTTTAGTATTTCAAAATGTGCATGAAAGCATATTTATAGGATACTCATATCCAGATGAGATGTGCAAAAATCCTCATATATATACTTGTTTTCTTGAGCTTGGGGGTCTATTTGTTGAAGAGTTTATTTCATTACCTTCCAATCTTTAGAAAATGAGGGGTCCATTAAGGGGTTTTCAGTAATAGTTTGGATAGATTTTAGCTTTAAGGGATTGATGCTAGTGTTTATTAGAGGATTTTTTATTGTTTTATTAGGTGATGTGAATTTGTGGGATTTGGAGTGAATTTGAGATGTTAATGAATTGATTTTTTGGGTAAGTTGGTCAAGATGATCCTCCAATATGAATTTTATTTTATTATCCTCAATCCTATTGGTTTGAGGGGGTTATTCTTCATCATCTGATTCTTTCTCAGGTTTTTCTATCCCAATATTCTCTTCATCTTAATTTATGGGATTATGGTGGGGATGAGTATTATGATGAGATGGTGTTTAGTAAAATTTTTGTAAGAGATCAATATTAAATGTAGGGGGTATTATACCTCCAATTCCAATGACTTTTTCCAATATATATAGGTCAAAGTGAACCCTAATCTTAACATTATTGAAAAATTCATTGTTTATTCCTTCCTCTACTCCATGGGTATGCATATCACTATATTTATCTTCATTATCCCTATTTTTATCACCTAATGTCCTAAATATATCATCTTTGTTTGATTCTTATCCAATTCCTAGGACTTGTGCACAAGTTTTGAATGGCATTGTGAATGGGAGTGGGTGATATAGGTATTAGTGATTGATGAAAAGGCACTTTAAGTTTTCCTTTTAACTTGTATGAATGATATGAGATGAAAGAATAATAGTTTGATAAGGTGTATTATTGAGAAATAAGTTGTCTTAGATTTAACTGAATATTGGCCAATATGGCTAGATGTTATGGTAGGATTGAATAAGATTTATAGTTTAGATTTTTAGACTAGATGTTAGACAAAGGGAAAGACTTTTAGACAATATTCCTATCTACTAGCAATATGTTAACTCTATCAAGATTTGAATTAGTGAAAAGGATGAGATTTGATAGGTGCTTGGGATAAAACTAGAAATTTGATGACTACATGAGAGTTAATTATAAATAGGTAAGATGACAAGATGATGAGGTGCTATCTAGAAATTGAGAGAGTAACAAGTTGATAATATATGGACATAATAATAGATAGAGGGATAATAGTTGGTTTAAATATGGATAAGGTGATAATTTAATATCCAAGGTAATAGATTTATTTTAAAAGGGACTTAAGAGTGTGTATGTCCCAATATATAGCTTAGTCGTAAGACAAGTATAATGCTCAATATTTATTAATAGGTGTTAGGGATGGATTAGATGATGAATAAAATGATGAGGATAAGTATATGGTGAAAGTAAGCCTATGTGAAATCTAAGATAACTTGATGTTTATTTTATTTTTATGGGTAAAAGGTTGGGATGGCTCAAAAACAATATTGGTATTTTACAACACACAATCAATCAAATAAGACATAAAAACTATTGACTAGTAAATTGATGTAAGAGTGTAACTCTATGATTGCATCATCTAAAAGATTTGTAGATGAGGCTATTAGCTGGTGACCCATTACAAAATTTATAAATCCCTCTCAACCCCATTTGCACATAATAGTCACTTGGGAGATGATATTGACTATGGTATCAAGTCACATGTTATGGTTGAATGTCCTAAACTAGGTTTGACTAACTCTCTATGGGCATCCCCAATATATGATAGGTACAGTGGGGCCCAATTCCATGTAGGGTGTTTTTTAATACTTGGGTTAGACATTTAACTCTTTCCTTTCATATAATACCTATATGGGGTCAACCACTTAGCCTAAAATTAGTCATCCCTAATTTTTATATTCCACCAGAATAAAAAGTATGGTTGAATGTGTGGTGATGAAATCTACACCACCAACCCCTAAGACTATGGAAAGTACATGGGGATGAATTCTACATCATGTTGTAACCTATAAAATAAAATGGGGAGGGATTATTAGTGGTTTTTTATCCTCAAATAATTGCTACAAGGATGGAAGGAGGAGAACATACACCATTGTAGCCCTCAGGTGACATACAGGGACACAAAAAAATTATTAACCAATTAATTTATTATGAAAGGTAAGAAAACAAAACAAAAGATAAAATTTATTAAAATTTAAGTCTTAAACCCATGTCTTTAACCAACATCCTAAAAGTAAACAAGATATGGGTTTAAATTGTGGTCTTTGACCATTCATCCTACACTATAAATTGTTAATAGTTTTGATAAATAATTTTCCATAAGTAAAAATTGCCTTTGCTTCCTTCAAAATTTATTTTACATAGTTACCTCCCTCAAAACATGCAGTTAACATTAGTCAAAATTGCATACAAAGACATAAAAATGTAGATAGGAGGTCAAAACCATAGATAAAAATAAGTGATATTATAAAATAGTTAGTATAATTCTATGGTTACTACATGGTTAGGCTACTCAAAATTGCTAATAGCCTTTAACAAATCATAATTGATAATCAAAGTCATAGAGCTAGATAAGTGATATTTTTTTAAATAGATATGGGGTTTGTATTGGGCCCCAACCTACAAAGTAAAGTTTTACAAAAAATGGCTCAAAGGCCAATTAAAAAACCAAAATAAAAACTAACGCCATTAACAACCACCTACCAAGAATGCCACAAACTAGGGGTGAAACACAAAAGACAAAAAAGAACCCAAACAATATGAACCAATCACCAAAAAACCATAAAGGACCTAGAAAGGATAAAGAATAATGTTAGAAATTTAAACCAACTCGTACTTCATCATTTATGTCAATTAGGTGGATGATCTCCATTCTACCACCTTCTAATTCCCTCATTGGTTCTGTAGCTTCACCTTATAACCATTTCTTTAGAGCATTGCCACCAAATGAAGACTTGATTCCTCCAAGGGTGTTTGGACTTGAATAAAATGGGAGATTGACACTCATAAGGGTATACATACCCCATTCCTTCACCAAATATTCTTTTATACCATAGAATCATTGTCACCTTAGCTTAGAGAACCCATTTCACCAACTTTGACACTGCCTCCACATGTTGTTATCCATGATGATACACCTGAAATTGAACCATCTCTAGGATTGGACATTTGAGCTACATCATCATAGGTAGGGAGATAAATTTCCCAACCTTCATGTCTAGTGACTTAACCTTCTTATGAATATCTTCCACAAAATTTAGGAGTATCATGTATCTCATCTCAAGCACCCTGAAGGTAAATACCAGGACAACCCATAAATTGTCCGACCCAAAAAATGGTAAATTAGGAAAAGGTTTTAAGTTATGAAGAAGGATCTTCTTAACAACACCAACTCAAAATGCTAGACACACATATAAATCCACCACTTTTGTCACCACTTCAGAATTAGACACTAAGAATATAATATTTAATGTAAAAAGCATAGCCATTTATAATTAATTCTAATCTTAACACCCTTCACAAGAAAATATTAATCGAGAATATCCACAACAGCCCCAAACATTTCTTCAGTCAATGTCTAAAAGATGTGAGTGAGATGTGCTCGTGAGATTTGACCATCAAAAGCCATTTATTGAGCTTTGATAACTCCATACACATGTGTAGTCACTAAATCAATCTCACTCATGTTCTTCATTCTTTACACAGTCAACCTCAAACATATCACACAATAGAGATAAAAATATGAACACAAATGCAATGAAAACTAATAAGGATCAAGAGGGACATGGACTTAATGAGGTGTAAAGGGAGCCTTGTGACTCCCTCATGCCTCAAGTGGCTATCAGTCCTACCAATCACTCCAACCTCTCCTCATAAATGCAAATTTTCCATTCGATTATTGCATCTAATACAATCCTTA